>JAQSEB010000058.1:1200000-1720069 GCA_030063045.1 Pratylenchus scribneri | reverse complement strand
CCCCTAGCCCTAACCCTAGACCCTAGCCCATACCCAAGCTCTATGCGGATACCCTGGCTTGAGGCGGACATCCTGGCGCTGTCTGAAATTTTTTTTTCTCTTTTTCTCTCATCAGCCGATACATAATGGCTTCTATTGTTTTTCTTATTAGTTTTTCAAAATTTCTTATTTTTTTAATCTCTTCCCCAAGGGCCCTAGAAACCCTATACCTAAGCCCCTACTAATTTTTCTCTTCTAAAAATACAGTATCCTCTCTCTCTTTCTAATCACACTTACCTGCCTATTCGCCTCTATTTTCTTTCTAAATTTCTTAGTTTTTTTCTTAGTCAATTCTAACTTTTTTTTTCTTATTTCTCTTTTTTCTCTATTTTTCAATTATTTTCTTTTTTTCCAGCCTCTGCCTTCCGGGCATATTTTTTTCCAATTTTTTTCTGGGCCGTTTTTTCCCAAAAAGAATTTTTCAAAACTCGGCCACGCCTTTAGGCTGGCCGAGGCGAATTTTTTTGGGAATTTTTCATTTTTCATTTTGAAAATCGCTTCCAGCGAGGCCTATTTTTCATTGATTTTTCCCCGATTTTCGGGATTTTTCTCATTTTTTTCTATGATTTTTCGAATTTTTTTAGGAATTTTCTAGTTTTTTGAAATTTTCCCCCCTACCCTACCTACCTAACCCTAACCCCTAGCCCTAACCCTAGACCCTAGCCCATACCCAAGCTCTATGCGGATACCCTGGCGATAGGCGGACATCCTGGCGCTCTCCCGAAATTTTCTTTTTCTCTTTTTCTCTGATCAGCCAATATCTAATGGCTGCTATTGTTTTTCTTAGTTTTCTTAGATTTTTCTAAATTTCTTAGTTTTTTATTGGATTCCCCAAGGGCCCTAGAAACCCTATACCTAAGCCCCTACTAATTTTTCTCTTCTAAAAATACAGTATCCTCTCTCTCTTTCTAATCACACTTACCTGCCTATTCGCCTCTATTTTCTTTCTAAATTTCTTAGTTTTTTCTTAGTCAATTCTAACTTTTTTTTTCTTATTTTTTTTTCTTCCTCTTTTTTCTCTTTTTTTCAGTTATTTTCTTTTTTTTCAGCCTCTGCCTTCCAGGCTTTTTTTTCGATTTTTTTCGGGCCGATTTTTTTTTAAAAGAATTTTTCAAAACTCGGCCACGCCTTTAGGCTGGCCGAGGCGAATTTTTTTGGGAATTTTTCATTTTTCATTTTGAAAATCGCTTCCAGCGAGGCCTATTTTTCATTGATTTTTCCCCGATTTTCGGGATTTTTCTCATTTTTTTCTATGATTTTTCGAATTTTTTTAGGAATTTTCTAGTTTTTTGAAATTTTCCCCCCTACCCTACCTACCTAACCCTAACCCCTAGCCCTAACCCTAGACCCTAGCCCATACCCAAGCTCTATGCGGATACCCTGGCGATAGGCGGACATCCTGGCGCTCTCCCGAAATTTTCTTTTTCTCTTTTTCTCTGATCAGCCAATATCTAATGGCTGCTATTGTTTTTCTTAGTTTTCTTAGATTTTTCTAAATTTCTTAGTTTTTTATTGGATTCCCCAAGGGCCCTAGAAACCCTATACCTAAGCCCCTACTAATTTTTCTCTTCTAAAAATACAGTATCCTCTCTCTCTTTCTAATCACACTTACCTGCCTATTCGCCTCTATTTTCTTTCTAAATTTCTTAGTTTTTTCTTAGTCAATTCTAACTTTTTTTTTCTTATTTTTTTTTCTTCCTCTTTTTTCTCTTTTTTTCAGTTATTTTCTTTTTTTTCAGCCTCTGCCTTCCAGGCTTTTTTTTCGATTTTTTTCGGGCCGATTTTTTTTTAAAAGAATTTTTCAAAACTCGGCCACGCCTTTAGGCTGGCCGAGGCGAATTTTTTTGGGAATTTTTCATTTTTCATTTTGAAAATCGCTTCCAGCGAGGCCTATTTTTCATTGATTTTTCCCCGATTTTCGGGATTTTTCTCATTTTTTTCTATGATTTTTCGAATTTTTTTAGGAATTTTCTAGTTTTTTGAAATTTTCCCCCCTACCCTACCTACCTAACCCTAACCCCTAGCCCTAACCCTAGACCCTAGCCCATACCCAAGCTCTATGCGGATACCCTGGCGATAGGCGGACATCCTGGCGCTCTCCCGAAATTTTCTTTTTCTCTTTTTCTCTGATCAGCCAATATCTAATGGCTGCTATTGTTTTTCTTAGTTTTCTTAGATTTTTCTAAATTTCTTAGTTTTTTATTGGATTCCCCAAGGGCCCTAGAAACCCTATACCTAAGCCCCTACTAATTTTTCTCTTCTAAAAATACAGTATCCTCTCTCTCTTTCTAATCACACTTACCTGCCTATTCGCCTCTATTTTCTTTCTAAATTTCTTAGTTTTTTCTTAGTCAATTCTAACTTTTTTTTTCTTATTTTTTTTTCTTCCTCTTTTTTCTCTTTTTTTCAGTTATTTTCTTTTTTTTCAGCCTCTGCCTTCCAGGCTTTTTTTTCGATTTTTTTCGGGCCGATTTTTTTTTAAAAGAATTTTTCAAAACTCGGCCACGCCTTTAGGCTGGCCGAGGCGAATTTTTTTGGGAATTTTTCATTTTTCATTTTGAAAATCGCTTCCAGCGAGGCCTATTTTTCATTGATTTTTCCCCGATTTTCGGGATTTTTCTCATTTTTTTCTATGATTTTTCGAATTTTTTTAGGAATTTTCTAGTTTTTTGAAATTTTCCCCCCTACCCTACCTACCTAACCCTAACCCCTAGCCCTAACCCTAGACCCTAGCCCATACCCAAGCTCTATGCGGATACCCTGGCGATAGGCGGACATCCTGGCGCTCTCCCGAAATTTTCTTTTTCTCTTTTTCTCTGATCAGCCAATATCTAATGGCTGCTATTGTTTTTCTTAGTTTTCTTAGATTTTTCTAAATTTCTTAGTTTTTTATTGGATTCCCCAAGGGCCCTAGAAACCCTATACCTAAGCCCCTACTAATTTTTCTCTTCTAAAAATACAGTATCCTCTCTCTCTTTCTAATCACACTTACCTGCCTATTCGCCTCTATTTTCTTTCTAAATTTCTTAGTTTTTTCTTAGTCAATTCTAACTTTTTTTTTCTTATTTTTTTTTCTTCCTCTTTTTTCTCTTTTTTTCAGTTATTTTCTTTTTTTTCAGCCTCTGCCTTCCAGGCTTTTTTTTCGATTTTTTTCGGGCCGATTTTTTTTTAAAAGAATTTTTCAAAACTCGGCCACGCCTTTAGGCTGGCCGAGGCGAATTTTTTTGGGAATTTTTCATTTTTCATTTTGAAAATCGCTTCCAGCGAGGCCTATTTTTCATTGATTTTTCCCCGATTTTCGGGATTTTTCTCATTTTTTTCTATGATTTTTCGAATTTTTTTAGGAATTTTCTAGTTTTTTGAAATTTTCCCCCCTACCCTACCTACCTAACCCTAACCCCTAGCCCTAACCCTAGACCCTAGCCCATACCCAAGCTCTATGCGGATACCCTGGCGATAGGCGGACATCCTGGCGCTCTCCCGAAATTTTCTTTTTCTCTTTTTCTCTGATCAGCCAATATCTAATGGCTGCTATTGTTTTTCTTAGTTTTCTTAGATTTTTCTAAATTTCTTAGTTTTTTATTGGATTCCCCAAGGGCCCTAGAAACCCTATACCTAAGCCCCTACTAATTTTTCTCTTCTAAAAATACAGTATCCTCTCTCTCTTTCTAATCACACTTACCTGCCTATTCGCCTCTATTTTCTTTCTAAATTTCTTAGTTTTTTCTTAGTCAATTCTAACTTTTTTTTTCTTATTTTTTTTTCTTCCTCTTTTTTCTCTTTTTTTCAGTTATTTTCTTTTTTTTCAGCCTCTGCCTTCCAGGCTTTTTTTTCGATTTTTTTCGGGCCGATTTTTTTTTAAAAGAATTTTTCAAAACTCGGCCACGCCTTTAGGCTGGCCGAGGCGAATTTTTTTGGGAATTTTTCATTTTTCATTTTGAAAATCGCTTCCAGCGAGGCCTATTTTTCATTGATTTTTCCCCGATTTTCGGGATTTTTCTCATTTTTTTCTATGATTTTTCGAATTTTTTTAGGAATTTTCTAGTTTTTTGAAATTTTCCCCCCTACCCTACCTACCTAACCCTAACCCCTAGCCCTAACCCTAGACCCTAGCCCATACCCAAGCTCTATGCGGATACCCTGGCGATAGGCGGACATCCTGGCGCTCTCCCGAAATTTTCTTTTTCTCTTTTTCTCTGATCAGCCAATATCTAATGGCTGCTATTGTTTTTCTTAGTTTTCTTAGATTTTTCTAAATTTCTTAGTTTTTTATTGGATTCCCCAAGGGCCCTAGAAACCCTATACCTAAGCCCCTACTAATTTTTCTCTTCTAAAAATACAGTATCCTCTCTCTCTTTCTAATCACACTTACCTGCCTATTCGCCTCTATTTTCTTTCTAAATTTCTTAGTTTTTTCTTAGTCAATTCTAACTTTTTTTTTCTTATTTCTCTTTTTTCTCTATTTTTCAATTATTTTCTTTTTTTCCAGCCTCTGCCTTCCGGGCATATTTTTTTCCAATTTTTTTCTGGGCCGTTTTTTCCCAAAAAGAATATTTCAAAACTCGGCCAGGCCTTTAGGCCGGCCGAGGCGAATTTTTTTTGGAATTTTTCTTTTTTCATTTTGAAAATCGCCTCCGGCGAAGCCTGTTTTTCATTGATTTTTCCCCGATTTTTGCGATTTTTTTCGGTTTTTTTTGATTTTTTCATGTTTTTTCATGTTTTTTCGAATTTTTTGAAATTTTTCCCCCTACCCTACCTACCTACCTAACCCTAACCCCTAGCCCTAACCCTAGACCCTAGCCCATACCCAAGCTCTATGCGGATACCCTGGCGATAGGCGGACATCCTGGCGCTGTCTGAAATTTTTTTTTCTCTTTTTCTCTCAATCAGCCAATACATAATGGCTTCTATTGTTTTTCTTAGTTTTCTTAGATTTTCTAAATTTCTTAGTTTTTTAATCTCTTCCCCAAGGGCCCTAGAAACCCTATACCTAAGCCCCTACTAATTTTTCTCTTCTAAAAATACAGTATCCTCTCTCTCTTTCTAATCACACTTACCTGCCTATTCGCCTCTATTTTCTTTCTAAATTTCTTAGTTTTTTCTTAGTCAATTCTAACTTTTTTTTTCTTATTTTTTTTTCTTCCTCTTTTTTCTCTTTTTTTCAGTTATTTTCTTTTTTTTCAGCCTCTGCCTTCCAGGCTTTTTTTTCGATTTTTTTCGGGCCGATTTTTTTTTAAAAGAATTTTTCAAAACTCGGCCACGCCTTTAGGCTGGCCGAGGCGAATTTTTTTGGGAATTTTTCATTTTTCATTTTGAAAATCGCTTCCAGCGAGGCCTATTTTTCATTGATTTTTCCCCGATTTTCGGGATTTTTCTCATTTTTTTCTATGATTTTTCGAATTTTTTTAGGAATTTTCTAGTTTTTTGAAATTTTCCCCCCTACCCTACCTACCTAACCCTAACCCCTAGCCCTAACCCTAGACCCTAGCCCATACCCAAGCTCTATGCGGATACCCTGGCGATAGGCGGACATCCTGGCGCTCTCCCGAAATTTTCTTTTTCTCTTTTTCTCTGATCAGCCAATATCTAATGGCTGCTATTGTTTTTCTTAGTTTTCTTAGATTTTTCTAAATTTCTTAGTTTTTTATTGGATTCCCCAAGGGCCCTAGAAACCCTATACCTAAGCCCCTACTAATTTTTCTCTTCTAAAAATACAGTATCCTCTCTCTCTTTCTAATCACACTTACCTGCCTATTCGCCTCTATTTTCTTTCTAAATTTCTTAGTTTTTTCTTAGTCAATTCTAACTTTTTTTTTCTTATTTCTCTTTTTTCTCTATTTTTCAATTATTTTCTTTTTTTCCAGCCTCTGCCTTCCGGGCATATTTTTTTCCAATTTTTTTCTGGGCCGTTTTTTCCCAAAAAGAATATTTCAAAACTCGGCCAGGCCTTTAGGCCGGCCGAGGCGAATTTTTTTTGGAATTTTTCTTTTTTCATTTTGAAAATCGCCTCCGGCGAAGCCTGTTTTTCATTGATTTTTCCCCGATTTTTGCGATTTTTTTCGGTTTTTTTTGATTTTTTCATGTTTTTTCGAATTTTTTGAAATTTTTCCCCCTACCCTACCTACCTACCTAACCCTAACCCCTAGCCCTAACCCTAGACCCTAGCCCATACCCAAGCTCTATGCGGATACCCTGGCTTGAGGCGGACATCCTGGCGCTGTCTGAAATTTTTTTTTCTCTTTTTCTCTCATCAGCCGATACATAATGGCTTCTATTGTTTTTCTTATTAGTTTTTCAAAATTTCTTATTTTTTTAATCTCTTCCCCAAGGGCCCTAGAAACCCTATACCTAAGCCCCTACTAATTTTTCTCTTCTAAAAATACAGTATCCTCTCTCTCTTTCTAATCACACTTACCTGCCTATTCGCCTCTATTTTCTTTCTAAATTTCTTAGTTTTTTCTTAGTCAATTCTAACTTTTTTTTTCTTATTTTTTTTTCTTCCTCTTTTTTCTCTTTTTTTCAGTTATTTTCTTTTTTTTCAGCCTCTGCCTTCCAGGCTTTTTTTTCGATTTTTTTCGGGCCGATTTTTTTTTAAAAGAATTTTTCAAAACTCGGCCACGCCTTTAGGCTGGCCGAGGCGAATTTTTTTGGGAATTTTTCATTTTTCATTTTGAAAATCGCTTCCAGCGAGGCCTATTTTTCATTGATTTTTCCCCGATTTTCGGGATTTTTCTCATTTTTTTCTATGATTTTTCGAATTTTTTTAGGAATTTTCTAGTTTTTTGAAATTTTCCCCCCTACCCTACCTACCTAACCCTAACCCCTAGCCCTAACCCTAGACCCTAGCCCATACCCAAGCTCTATGCGGATACCCTGGCGATAGGCGGACATCCTGGCGCTCTCCCGAAATTTTCTTTTTCTCTTTTTCTCTGATCAGCCAATATCTAATGGCTGCTATTGTTTTTCTTAGTTTTCTTAGATTTTTCTAAATTTCTTAGTTTTTTATTGGATTCCCCAAGGGCCCTAGAAACCCTATACCTAAGCCCCTACTAATTTTTCTCTTCTAAAAATACAGTATCCTCTCTCTCTTTCTAATCACACTTACCTGCCTATTCGCCTCTATTTTCTTTCTAAATTTCTTAGTTTTTTCTTAGTCAATTCTAACTTTTTTTTTCTTATTTTTTTTTCTTCCTCTTTTTTCTCTTTTTTTCAGTTATTTTCTTTTTTTTCAGCCTCTGCCTTCCAGGCTTTTTTTTCGATTTTTTTCGGGCCGATTTTTTTTTAAAAGAATTTTTCAAAACTCGGCCACGCCTTTAGGCTGGCCGAGGCGAATTTTTTTGGGAATTTTTCATTTTTCATTTTGAAAATCGCTTCCAGCGAGGCCTATTTTTCATTGATTTTTCCCCGATTTTCGGGATTTTTCTCATTTTTTTCTATGATTTTTCGAATTTTTTTAGGAATTTTCTAGTTTTTTGAAATTTTCCCCCCTACCCTACCTACCTAACCCTAACCCCTAGCCCTAACCCTAGACCCTAGCCCATACCCAAGCTCTATGCGGATACCCTGGCGATAGGCGGACATCCTGGCGCTCTCCCGAAATTTTCTTTTTCTCTTTTTCTCTGATCAGCCAATATCTAATGGCTGCTATTGTTTTTCTTAGTTTTCTTAGATTTTTCTAAATTTCTTAGTTTTTTATTGGATTCCCCAAGGGCCCTAGAAACCCTATACCTAAGCCCCTACTAATTTTTCTCTTCTAAAAATACAGTATCCTCTCTCTCTTTCTAATCACACTTACCTGCCTATTCGCCTCTATTTTCTTTCTAAATTTCTTAGTTTTTTCTTAGTCAATTCTAACTTTTTTTTTCTTATTTCTCTTTTTTCTCTATTTTTCAATTATTTTCTTTTTTTCCAGCCTCTGCCTTCCGGGCATATTTTTTTCCAATTTTTTTCTGGGCCGTTTTTTCCCAAAAAGAATATTTCAAAACTCGGCCAGGCCTTTAGGCCGGCCGAGGCGAATTTTTTTTGGAATTTTTCTTTTTTCATTTTGAAAATCGCCTCCGGCGAAGCCTGTTTTTCATTGATTTTTCCCCGATTTTTGCGATTTTTTTCGGTTTTTTTTGATTTTTTCATGTTTTTTCATGTTTTTTCGAATTTTTTGAAATTTTTCCCCCTACCCTACCTACCTACCTAACCCTAACCCCTAGCCCTAACCCTAGACCCTAGCCCATACCCAAGCTCTATGCGGATACCCTGGCGATAGGCGGACATCCTGGCGCTGTCTGAAATTTTTTTTTCTCTTTTTCTCTCAATCAGCCAATACATAATGGCTTCTATTGTTTTTCTTAGTTTTCTTAGATTTTCTAAATTTCTTAGTTTTTTAATCTCTTCCCCAAGGGCCCTAGAAACCCTATACCTAAGCCCCTACTAATTTTTCTCTTCTAAAAATACAGTATCCTCTCTCTCTTTCTAATCACACTTACCTGCCTATTCGCCTCTATTTTCTTTCTAAATTTCTTAGTTTTTTCTTAGTCAATTCTAACTTTTTTTTTCTTATTTTTTTTTCTTCCTCTTTTTTCTCTTTTTTTCAGTTATTTTCTTTTTTTTCAGCCTCTGCCTTCCAGGCTTTTTTTTCGATTTTTTTCGGGCCGATTTTTTTTTAAAAGAATTTTTCAAAACTCGGCCACGCCTTTAGGCTGGCCGAGGCGAATTTTTTTGGGAATTTTTCATTTTTCATTTTGAAAATCGCTTCCAGCGAGGCCTATTTTTCATTGATTTTTCCCCGATTTTCGGGATTTTTCTCATTTTTTTCTATGATTTTTCGAATTTTTTTAGGAATTTTCTAGTTTTTTGAAATTTTCCCCCCTACCCTACCTACCTAACCCTAACCCCTAGCCCTAACCCTAGACCCTAGCCCATACCCAAGCTCTATGCGGATACCCTGGCGATAGGCGGACATCCTGGCGCTCTCCCGAAATTTTCTTTTTCTCTTTTTCTCTGATCAGCCAATATCTAATGGCTGCTATTGTTTTTCTTAGTTTTCTTAGATTTTTCTAAATTTCTTAGTTTTTTATTGGATTCCCCAAGGGCCCTAGAAACCCTATACCTAAGCCCCTACTAATTTTTCTCTTCTAAAAATACAGTATCCTCTCTCTCTTTCTAATCACACTTACCTGCCTATTCGCCTCTATTTTCTTTCTAAATTTCTTAGTTTTTTCTTAGTCAATTCTAACTTTTTTTTTCTTATTTCTCTTTTTTCTCTATTTTTCAATTATTTTCTTTTTTTCCAGCCTCTGCCTTCCGGGCATATTTTTTTCCAATTTTTTTCTGGGCCGTTTTTTCCCAAAAAGAATATTTCAAAACTCGGCCAGGCCTTTAGGCCGGCCGAGGCGAATTTTTTTTGGAATTTTTCTTTTTTCATTTTGAAAATCGCCTCCGGCGAAGCCTGTTTTTCATTGATTTTTCCCCGATTTTTGCGATTTTTTTCGGTTTTTTTTGATTTTTTCATGTTTTTTCGAATTTTTTGAAATTTTTCCCCCTACCCTACCTACCTACCTAACCCTAACCCCTAGCCCTAACCCTAGACCCTAGCCCATACCCAAGCTCTATGCGGATACCCTGGCTTGAGGCGGACATCCTGGCGCTGTCTGAAATTTTTTTTTCTCTTTTTCTCTCATCAGCCGATACATAATGGCTTCTATTGTTTTTCTTATTAGTTTTTCAAAATTTCTTATTTTTTTAATCTCTTCCCCAAGGGCCCTAGAAACCCTATACCTAAGCCCCTACTAATTTTTCTCTTCTAAAAATACAGTATCCTCTCTCTCTTTCTAATCACACTTACCTGCCTATTCGCCTCTATTTTCTTTCTAAATTTCTTAGTTTTTTCTTAGTCAATTCTAACTTTTTTTTTCTTATTTTTTTTTCTTCCTCTTTTTTCTCTTTTTTTCAGTTATTTTCTTTTTTTTCAGCCTCTGCCTTCCAGGCTTTTTTTTCGATTTTTTTCGGGCCGATTTTTTTTTAAAAGAATTTTTCAAAACTCGGCCACGCCTTTAGGCTGGCCGAGGCGAATTTTTTTGGGAATTTTTCATTTTTCATTTTGAAAATCGCTTCCAGCGAGGCCTATTTTTCATTGATTTTTCCCCGATTTTCGGGATTTTTCTCATTTTTTTCTATGATTTTTCGAATTTTTTTAGGAATTTTCTAGTTTTTTGAAATTTTCCCCCCTACCCTACCTACCTAACCCTAACCCCTAGCCCTAACCCTAGACCCTAGCCCATACCCAAGCTCTATGCGGATACCCTGGCGATAGGCGGACATCCTGGCGCTCTCCCGAAATTTTCTTTTTCTCTTTTTCTCTGATCAGCCAATATCTAATGGCTGCTATTGTTTTTCTTAGTTTTCTTAGATTTTTCTAAATTTCTTAGTTTTTTATTGGATTCCCCAAGGGCCCTAGAAACCCTATACCTAAGCCCCTACTAATTTTTCTCTTCTAAAAATACAGTATCCTCTCTCTCTTTCTAATCACACTTACCTGCCTATTCGCCTCTATTTTCTTTCTAAATTTCTTAGTTTTTTCTTAGTCAATTCTAACTTTTTTTTTCTTATTTTTTTTTCTTCCTCTTTTTTCTCTTTTTTTCAGTTATTTTCTTTTTTTTCAGCCTCTGCCTTCCAGGCTTTTTTTTCGATTTTTTTCGGGCCGATTTTTTTTTAAAAGAATTTTTCAAAACTCGGCCACGCCTTTAGGCTGGCCGAGGCGAATTTTTTTGGGAATTTTTCATTTTTCATTTTGAAAATCGCTTCCAGCGAGGCCTATTTTTCATTGATTTTTCCCCGATTTTCGGGATTTTTCTCATTTTTTTCTATGATTTTTCGAATTTTTTTAGGAATTTTCTAGTTTTTTGAAATTTTCCCCCCTACCCTACCTACCTAACCCTAACCCCTAGCCCTAACCCTAGACCCTAGCCCATACCCAAGCTCTATGCGGATACCCTGGCGATAGGCGGACATCCTGGCGCTCTCCCGAAATTTTCTTTTTCTCTTTTTCTCTGATCAGCCAATATCTAATGGCTGCTATTGTTTTTCTTAGTTTTCTTAGATTTTTCTAAATTTCTTAGTTTTTTATTGGATTCCCCAAGGGCCCTAGAAACCCTATACCTAAGCCCCTACTAATTTTTCTCTTCTAAAAATACAGTATCCTCTCTCTCTTTCTAATCACACTTACCTGCCTATTCGCCTCTATTTTCTTTCTAAATTTCTTAGTTTTTTCTTAGTCAATTCTAACTTTTTTTTTCTTATTTCTCTTTTTTCTCTATTTTTCAATTATTTTCTTTTTTTCCAGCCTCTGCCTTCCGGGCATATTTTTTTCCAATTTTTTTCTGGGCCGTTTTTTCCCAAAAAGAATATTTCAAAACTCGGCCAGGCCTTTAGGCCGGCCGAGGCGAATTTTTTTTGGAATTTTTCTTTTTTCATTTTGAAAATCGCCTCCGGCGAAGCCTGTTTTTCATTGATTTTTCCCCGATTTTTGCGATTTTTTTCGGTTTTTTTTGATTTTTTCATGTTTTTTCATGTTTTTTCGAATTTTTTGAAATTTTTCCCCCTACCCTACCTACCTACCTAACCCTAACCCCTAGCCCTAACCCTAGACCCTAGCCCATACCCAAGCTCTATGCGGATACCCTGGCGATAGGCGGACATCCTGGCGCTGTCTGAAATTTTTTTTTCTCTTTTTCTCTCAATCAGCCAATACATAATGGCTTCTATTGTTTTTCTTAGTTTTCTTAGATTTTCTAAATTTCTTAGTTTTTTAATCTCTTCCCCAAGGGCCCTAGAAACCCTATACCTAAGCCCCTACTAATTTTTCTCTTCTAAAAATACAGTATCCTCTCTCTCTTTCTAATCACACTTACCTGCCTATTCGCCTCTATTTTCTTTCTAAATTTCTTAGTTTTTTCTTAGTCAATTCTAACTTTTTTTTTCTTATTTTTTTTTCTTCCTCTTTTTTCTCTTTTTTTCAGTTATTTTCTTTTTTTTCAGCCTCTGCCTTCCAGGCTTTTTTTTCGATTTTTTTCGGGCCGATTTTTTTTTAAAAGAATTTTTCAAAACTCGGCCACGCCTTTAGGCTGGCCGAGGCGAATTTTTTTGGGAATTTTTCATTTTTCATTTTGAAAATCGCTTCCAGCGAGGCCTATTTTTCATTGATTTTTCCCCGATTTTCGGGATTTTTCTCATTTTTTTCTATGATTTTTCGAATTTTTTTAGGAATTTTCTAGTTTTTTGAAATTTTCCCCCCTACCCTACCTACCTAACCCTAACCCCTAGCCCTAACCCTAGACCCTAGCCCATACCCAAGCTCTATGCGGATACCCTGGCGATAGGCGGACATCCTGGCGCTCTCCCGAAATTTTCTTTTTCTCTTTTTCTCTGATCAGCCAATATCTAATGGCTGCTATTGTTTTTCTTAGTTTTCTTAGATTTTTCTAAATTTCTTAGTTTTTTATTGGATTCCCCAAGGGCCCTAGAAACCCTATACCTAAGCCCCTACTAATTTTTCTCTTCTAAAAATACAGTATCCTCTCTCTCTTTCTAATCACACTTACCTGCCTATTCGCCTCTATTTTCTTTCTAAATTTCTTAGTTTTTTCTTAGTCAATTCTAACTTTTTTTTTCTTATTTCTCTTTTTTCTCTATTTTTCAATTATTTTCTTTTTTTCCAGCCTCTGCCTTCCGGGCATATTTTTTTCCAATTTTTTTCTGGGCCGTTTTTTCCCAAAAAGAATATTTCAAAACTCGGCCAGGCCTTTAGGCCGGCCGAGGCGAATTTTTTTTGGAATTTTTCTTTTTTCATTTTGAAAATCGCCTCCGGCGAAGCCTGTTTTTCATTGATTTTTCCCCGATTTTTGCGATTTTTTTCGGTTTTTTTTGATTTTTTCATGTTTTTTCATGTTTTTTCGAATTTTTTGAAATTTTTCCCCCTACCCTACCTACCTACCTAACCCTAACCCCTAGCCCTAACCCTAGACCCTAGCCCATACCCAAGCTCTATGCGGATACCCTGGCGATAGGCGGACATCCTGGCGCTGTCTGAAATTTTTTTTTCTCTTTTTCTCTCAATCAGCCAATACATAATGGCTTCTATTGTTTTTCTTAGTTTTCTTAGATTTTCTAAATTTCTTAGTTTTTTAATCTCTTCCCCAAGGGCCCTAGAAACCCTATACCTAAGCCCCTACTAATTTTTCTCTTCTAAAAATACAGTATCCTCTCTCTCTTTCTAATCACACTTACCTGCCTATTCGCCTCTATTTTCTTTCTAAATTTCTTAGTTTTTTCTTAGTCAATTCTAACTTTTTTTTTCTTATTTTTTTTTCTTCCTCTTTTTTCTCTTTTTTTCAGTTATTTTCTTTTTTTTCAGCCTCTGCCTTCCAGGCTTTTTTTTCGATTTTTTTCGGGCCGATTTTTTTTTAAAAGAATTTTTCAAAACTCGGCCACGCCTTTAGGCTGGCCGAGGCGAATTTTTTTGGGAATTTTTCATTTTTCATTTTGAAAATCGCTTCCAGCGAGGCCTATTTTTCATTGATTTTTCCCCGATTTTCGGGATTTTTCTCATTTTTTTCTATGATTTTTCGAATTTTTTTAGGAATTTTCTAGTTTTTTGAAATTTTCCCCCCTACCCTACCTACCTAACCCTAACCCCTAGCCCTAACCCTAGACCCTAGCCCATACCCAAGCTCTATGCGGATACCCTGGCGATAGGCGGACATCCTGGCGCTCTCCCGAAATTTTCTTTTTCTCTTTTTCTCTGATCAGCCAATATCTAATGGCTGCTATTGTTTTTCTTAGTTTTCTTAGATTTTTCTAAATTTCTTAGTTTTTTATTGGATTCCCCAAGGGCCCTAGAAACCCTATACCTAAGCCCCTACTAATTTTTCTCTTCTAAAAATACAGTATCCTCTCTCTCTTTCTAATCACACTTACCTGCCTATTCGCCTCTATTTTCTTTCTAAATTTCTTAGTTTTTTCTTAGTCAATTCTAACTTTTTTTTTCTTATTTTTTTTTCTTCCTCTTTTTTCTCTTTTTTTCAGTTATTTTCTTTTTTTTCAGCCTCTGCCTTCCAGGCTTTTTTTTCGATTTTTTTCGGGCCGATTTTTTTTTAAAAGAATTTTTCAAAACTCGGCCACGCCTTTAGGCTGGCCGAGGCGAATTTTTTTGGGAATTTTTCATTTTTCATTTTGAAAATCGCTTCCAGCGAGGCCTATTTTTCATTGATTTTTCCCCGATTTTCGGGATTTTTCTCATTTTTTTCTATGATTTTTCGAATTTTTTTAGGAATTTTCTAGTTTTTTGAAATTTTCCCCCCTACCCTACCTACCTAACCCTAACCCCTAGCCCTAACCCTAGACCCTAGCCCATACCCAAGCTCTATGCGGATACCCTGGCGATAGGCGGACATCCTGGCGCTCTCCCGAAATTTTCTTTTTCTCTTTTTCTCTGATCAGCCAATATCTAATGGCTGCTATTGTTTTTCTTAGTTTTCTTAGATTTTTCTAAATTTCTTAGTTTTTTATTGGATTCCCCAAGGGCCCTAGAAACCCTATACCTAAGCCCCTACTAATTTTTCTCTTCTAAAAATACAGTATCCTCTCTCTCTTTCTAATCACACTTACCTGCCTATTCGCCTCTATTTTCTTTCTAAATTTCTTAGTTTTTTCTTAGTCAATTCTAACTTTTTTTTTCTTATTTCTCTTTTTTCTCTATTTTTCAATTATTTTCTTTTTTTCCAGCCTCTGCCTTCCGGGCATATTTTTTTCCAATTTTTTTCTGGGCCGTTTTTTCCCAAAAAGAATATTTCAAAACTCGGCCAGGCCTTTAGGCCGGCCGAGGCGAATTTTTTTTGGAATTTTTCTTTTTTCATTTTGAAAATCGCCTCCGGCGAAGCCTGTTTTTCATTGATTTTTCCCCGATTTTTGCGATTTTTTTCGGTTTTTTTTGATTTTTTCATGTTTTTTCGAATTTTTTGAAATTTTTCCCCCTACCCTACCTACCTACCTAACCCTAACCCCTAGCCCTAACCCTAGACCCTAGCCCATACCCAAGCTCTATGCGGATACCCTGGCTTGAGGCGGACATCCTGGCGCTGTCTGAAATTTTTTTTTCTCTTTTTCTCTCATCAGCCGATACATAATGGCTTCTATTGTTTTTCTTATTAGTTTTTCAAAATTTCTTATTTTTTTAATCTCTTCCCCAAGGGCCCTAGAAACCCTATACCTAAGCCCCTACTAATTTTTCTCTTCTAAAAATACAGTATCCTCTCTCTCTTTCTAATCACACTTACCTGCCTATTCGCCTCTATTTTCTTTCTAAATTTCTTAGTTTTTTCTTAGTCAATTCTAACTTTTTTTTTCTTATTTTTTTTTCTTCCTCTTTTTTCTCTTTTTTTCAGTTATTTTCTTTTTTTTCAGCCTCTGCCTTCCAGGCTTTTTTTTCGATTTTTTTCGGGCCGATTTTTTTTTAAAAGAATTTTTCAAAACTCGGCCACGCCTTTAGGCTGGCCGAGGCGAATTTTTTTGGGAATTTTTCATTTTTCATTTTGAAAATCGCTTCCAGCGAGGCCTATTTTTCATTGATTTTTCCCCGATTTTCGGGATTTTTCTCATTTTTTTCTATGATTTTTCGAATTTTTTTAGGAATTTTCTAGTTTTTTGAAATTTTCCCCCCTACCCTACCTACCTAACCCTAACCCCTAGCCCTAACCCTAGACCCTAGCCCATACCCAAGCTCTATGCGGATACCCTGGCGATAGGCGGACATCCTGGCGCTCTCCCGAAATTTTCTTTTTCTCTTTTTCTCTGATCAGCCAATATCTAATGGCTGCTATTGTTTTTCTTAGTTTTCTTAGATTTTTCTAAATTTCTTAGTTTTTTATTGGATTCCCCAAGGGCCCTAGAAACCCTATACCTAAGCCCCTACTAATTTTTCTCTTCTAAAAATACAGTATCCTCTCTCTCTTTCTAATCACACTTACCTGCCTATTCGCCTCTATTTTCTTTCTAAATTTCTTAGTTTTTTCTTAGTCAATTCTAACTTTTTTTTTCTTATTTTTTTTTCTTCCTCTTTTTTCTCTTTTTTTCAGTTATTTTCTTTTTTTTCAGCCTCTGCCTTCCAGGCTTTTTTTTCGATTTTTTTCGGGCCGATTTTTTTTTAAAAGAATTTTTCAAAACTCGGCCACGCCTTTAGGCTGGCCGAGGCGAATTTTTTTGGGAATTTTTCATTTTTCATTTTGAAAATCGCTTCCAGCGAGGCCTATTTTTCATTGATTTTTCCCCGATTTTCGGGATTTTTCTCATTTTTTTCTATGATTTTTCGAATTTTTTTAGGAATTTTCTAGTTTTTTGAAATTTTCCCCCCTACCCTACCTACCTAACCCTAACCCCTAGCCCTAACCCTAGACCCTAGCCCATACCCAAGCTCTATGCGGATACCCTGGCGATAGGCGGACATCCTGGCGCTCTCCCGAAATTTTCTTTTTCTCTTTTTCTCTGATCAGCCAATATCTAATGGCTGCTATTGTTTTTCTTAGTTTTCTTAGATTTTTCTAAATTTCTTAGTTTTTTATTGGATTCCCCAAGGGCCCTAGAAACCCTATACCTAAGCCCCTACTAATTTTTCTCTTCTAAAAATACAGTATCCTCTCTCTCTTTCTAATCACACTTACCTGCCTATTCGCCTCTATTTTCTTTCTAAATTTCTTAGTTTTTTCTTAGTCAATTCTAACTTTTTTTTTCTTATTTTTTTTTCTTCCTCTTTTTTCTCTTTTTTTCAGTTATTTTCTTTTTTTTCAGCCTCTGCCTTCCAGGCTTTTTTTTCGATTTTTTTCGGGCCGATTTTTTTTTAAAAGAATTTTTCAAAACTCGGCCACGCCTTTAGGCTGGCCGAGGCGAATTTTTTTGGGAATTTTTCATTTTTCATTTTGAAAATCGCTTCCAGCGAGGCCTATTTTTCATTGATTTTTCCCCGATTTTCGGGATTTTTCTCATTTTTTTCTATGATTTTTCGAATTTTTTTAGGAATTTTCTAGTTTTTTGAAATTTTCCCCCCTACCCTACCTACCTAACCCTAACCCCTAGCCCTAACCCTAGACCCTAGCCCATACCCAAGCTCTATGCGGATACCCTGGCGATAGGCGGACATCCTGGCGCTCTCCCGAAATTTTCTTTTTCTCTTTTTCTCTGATCAGCCAATATCTAATGGCTGCTATTGTTTTTCTTAGTTTTCTTAGATTTTTCTAAATTTCTTAGTTTTTTATTGGATTCCCCAAGGGCCCTAGAAACCCTATACCTAAGCCCCTACTAATTTTTCTCTTCTAAAAATACAGTATCCTCTCTCTCTTTCTAATCACACTTACCTGCCTATTCGCCTCTATTTTCTTTCTAAATTTCTTAGTTTTTTCTTAGTCAATTCTAACTTTTTTTTTCTTATTTCTCTTTTTTCTCTATTTTTCAATTATTTTCTTTTTTTCCAGCCTCTGCCTTCCGGGCATATTTTTTTCCAATTTTTTTCTGGGCCGTTTTTTCCCAAAAAGAATATTTCAAAACTCGGCCAGGCCTTTAGGCCGGCCGAGGCGAATTTTTTTTGGAATTTTTCTTTTTTCATTTTGAAAATCGCCTCCGGCGAAGCCTGTTTTTCATTGATTTTTCCCCGATTTTTGCGATTTTTTTCGGTTTTTTTTGATTTTTTCATGTTTTTTCATGTTTTTTCGAATTTTTTGAAATTTTTCCCCCTACCCTACCTACCTACCTAACCCTAACCCCTAGCCCTAACCCTAGACCCTAGCCCATACCCAAGCTCTAT
This sequence comes from Pratylenchus scribneri, assembly GCA_030063045.1. Lineage (NCBI taxonomy): Eukaryota > Metazoa > Nematoda > Chromadorea > Rhabditida > Pratylenchidae > Pratylenchus > Pratylenchus scribneri. The sequence continues at coordinate 1,702,188 of JAQSEB010000058.1, read as the reverse complement.
GCGGATACCCTGGCGATAGGCGGACATCCTGGCGCTGTCTGAAATTTTTTTTTCTCTTTTTCTCTCAATCAGCCAATACATAATGGCTTCTATTGTTTTTCTTAGTTTTCTTAGATTTTCTAAATTTCTTAGTTTTTTAATCTCTTCCCCAAGGGCCCTAGAAACCCTATACCTAAGCCCCTACTAATTTTTCTCTTCTAAAAATACAGTATCCTCTCTCTCTTTCTAATCACACTTACCTGCCTATTCGCCTCTATTTTCTTTCTAAATTTCTTAGTTTTTTCTTAGTCAATTCTAACTTTTTTTTTCTTATTTTTTTTTCTTCCTCTTTTTTCTCTTTTTTTCAGTTATTTTCTTTTTTTTCAGCCTCTGCCTTCCAGGCTTTTTTTTCGATTTTTTTCGGGCCGATTTTTTTTTAAAAGAATTTTTCAAAACTCGGCCACGCCTTTAGGCTGGCCGAGGCGAATTTTTTTGGGAATTTTTCATTTTTCATTTTGAAAATCGCTTCCAGCGAGGCCTATTTTTCATTGATTTTTCCCCGATTTTCGGGATTTTTCTCATTTTTTTCTATGATTTTTCGAATTTTTTTAGGAATTTTCTAGTTTTTTGAAATTTTCCCCCCTACCCTACCTACCTAACCCTAACCCCTAGCCCTAACCCTAGACCCTAGCCCATACCCAAGCTCTATGCGGATACCCTGGCGATAGGCGGACATCCTGGCGCTCTCCCGAAATTTTCTTTTTCTCTTTTTCTCTGATCAGCCAATATCTAATGGCTGCTATTGTTTTTCTTAGTTTTCTTAGATTTTTCTAAATTTCTTAGTTTTTTATTGGATTCCCCAAGGGCCCTAGAAACCCTATACCTAAGCCCCTACTAATTTTTCTCTTCTAAAAATACAGTATCCTCTCTCTCTTTCTAATCACACTTACCTGCCTATTCGCCTCTATTTTCTTTCTAAATTTCTTAGTTTTTTCTTAGTCAATTCTAACTTTTTTTTTCTTATTTTTTTTTCTTCCTCTTTTTTCTCTTTTTTTCAGTTATTTTCTTTTTTTTCAGCCTCTGCCTTCCAGGCTTTTTTTTCGATTTTTTTCGGGCCGATTTTTTTTTAAAAGAATTTTTCAAAACTCGGCCACGCCTTTAGGCTGGCCGAGGCGAATTTTTTTGGGAATTTTTCATTTTTCATTTTGAAAATCGCTTCCAGCGAGGCCTATTTTTCATTGATTTTTCCCCGATTTTCGGGATTTTTCTCATTTTTTTCTATGATTTTTCGAATTTTTTTAGGAATTTTCTAGTTTTTTGAAATTTTCCCCCCTACCCTACCTACCTAACCCTAACCCCTAGCCCTAACCCTAGACCCTAGCCCATACCCAAGCTCTATGCGGATACCCTGGCGATAGGCGGACATCCTGGCGCTCTCCCGAAATTTTCTTTTTCTCTTTTTCTCTGATCAGCCAATATCTAATGGCTGCTATTGTTTTTCTTAGTTTTCTTAGATTTTTCTAAATTTCTTAGTTTTTTATTGGATTCCCCAAGGGCCCTAGAAACCCTATACCTAAGCCCCTACTAATTTTTCTCTTCTAAAAATACAGTATCCTCTCTCTCTTTCTAATCACACTTACCTGCCTATTCGCCTCTATTTTCTTTCTAAATTTCTTAGTTTTTTCTTAGTCAATTCTAACTTTTTTTTTCTTATTTTTTTTTCTTCCTCTTTTTTCTCTTTTTTTCAGTTATTTTCTTTTTTTTCAGCCTCTGCCTTCCAGGCTTTTTTTTCGATTTTTTTCGGGCCGATTTTTTTTTAAAAGAATTTTTCAAAACTCGGCCACGCCTTTAGGCTGGCCGAGGCGAATTTTTTTGGGAATTTTTCATTTTTCATTTTGAAAATCGCTTCCAGCGAGGCCTATTTTTCATTGATTTTTCCCCGATTTTCGGGATTTTTCTCATTTTTTTCTATGATTTTTCGAATTTTTTTAGGAATTTTCTAGTTTTTTGAAATTTTCCCCCCTACCCTACCTACCTAACCCTAACCCCTAGCCCTAACCCTAGACCCTAGCCCATACCCAAGCTCTATGCGGATACCCTGGCGATAGGCGGACATCCTGGCGCTCTCCCGAAATTTTCTTTTTCTCTTTTTCTCTGATCAGCCAATATCTAATGGCTGCTATTGTTTTTCTTAGTTTTCTTAGATTTTTCTAAATTTCTTAGTTTTTTATTGGATTCCCCAAGGGCCCTAGAAACCCTATACCTAAGCCCCTACTAATTTTTCTCTTCTAAAAATACAGTATCCTCTCTCTCTTTCTAATCACACTTACCTGCCTATTCGCCTCTATTTTCTTTCTAAATTTCTTAGTTTTTTCTTAGTCAATTCTAACTTTTTTTTTCTTATTTTTTTTTCTTCCTCTTTTTTCTCTTTTTTTCAGTTATTTTCTTTTTTTTCAGCCTCTGCCTTCCAGGCTTTTTTTTCGATTTTTTTCGGGCCGATTTTTTTTTAAAAGAATTTTTCAAAACTCGGCCACGCCTTTAGGCTGGCCGAGGCGAATTTTTTTGGGAATTTTTCATTTTTCATTTTGAAAATCGCTTCCAGCGAGGCCTATTTTTCATTGATTTTTCCCCGATTTTCGGGATTTTTCTCATTTTTTTCTATGATTTTTCGAATTTTTTTAGGAATTTTCTAGTTTTTTGAAATTTTCCCCCCTACCCTACCTACCTAACCCTAACCCCTAGCCCTAACCCTAGACCCTAGCCCATACCCAAGCTCTATGCGGATACCCTGGCGATAGGCGGACATCCTGGCGCTCTCCCGAAATTTTCTTTTTCTCTTTTTCTCTGATCAGCCAATATCTAATGGCTGCTATTGTTTTTCTTAGTTTTCTTAGATTTTTCTAAATTTCTTAGTTTTTTATTGGATTCCCCAAGGGCCCTAGAAACCCTATACCTAAGCCCCTACTAATTTTTCTCTTCTAAAAATACAGTATCCTCTCTCTCTTTCTAATCACACTTACCTGCCTATTCGCCTCTATTTTCTTTCTAAATTTCTTAGTTTTTTCTTAGTCAATTCTAACTTTTTTTTTCTTATTTTTTTTTCTTCCTCTTTTTTCTCTTTTTTTCAGTTATTTTCTTTTTTTTCAGCCTCTGCCTTCCAGGCTTTTTTTTCGATTTTTTTCGGGCCGATTTTTTTTTAAAAGAATTTTTCAAAACTCGGCCACGCCTTTAGGCTGGCCGAGGCGAATTTTTTTGGGAATTTTTCATTTTTCATTTTGAAAATCGCTTCCAGCGAGGCCTATTTTTCATTGATTTTTCCCCGATTTTCGGGATTTTTCTCATTTTTTTCTATGATTTTTCGAATTTTTTTAGGAATTTTCTAGTTTTTTGAAATTTTCCCCCCTACCCTACCTACCTAACCCTAACCCCTAGCCCTAACCCTAGACCCTAGCCCATACCCAAGCTCTATGCGGATACCCTGGCGATAGGCGGACATCCTGGCGCTCTCCCGAAATTTTCTTTTTCTCTTTTTCTCTGATCAGCCAATATCTAATGGCTGCTATTGTTTTTCTTAGTTTTCTTAGATTTTTCTAAATTTCTTAGTTTTTTATTGGATTCCCCAAGGGCCCTAGAAACCCTATACCTAAGCCCCTACTAATTTTTCTCTTCTAAAAATACAGTATCCTCTCTCTCTTTCTAATCACACTTACCTGCCTATTCGCCTCTATTTTCTTTCTAAATTTCTTAGTTTTTTCTTAGTCAATTCTAACTTTTTTTTTCTTATTTTTTTTTCTTCCTCTTTTTTCTCTTTTTTTCAGTTATTTTCTTTTTTTTCAGCCTCTGCCTTCCAGGCTTTTTTTTCGATTTTTTTCGGGCCGATTTTTTTTTAAAAGAATTTTTCAAAACTCGGCCACGCCTTTAGGCTGGCCGAGGCGAATTTTTTTGGGAATTTTTCATTTTTCATTTTGAAAATCGCTTCCAGCGAGGCCTATTTTTCATTGATTTTTCCCCGATTTTCGGGATTTTTCTCATTTTTTTCTATGATTTTTCGAATTTTTTTAGGAATTTTCTAGTTTTTTGAAATTTTCCCCCCTACCCTACCTACCTAACCCTAACCCCTAGCCCTAACCCTAGACCCTAGCCCATACCCAAGCTCTATGCGGATACCCTGGCGATAGGCGGACATCCTGGCGCTCTCCCGAAATTTTCTTTTTCTCTTTTTCTCTGATCAGCCAATATCTAATGGCTGCTATTGTTTTTCTTAGTTTTCTTAGATTTTTCTAAATTTCTTAGTTTTTTATTGGATTCCCCAAGGGCCCTAGAAACCCTATACCTAAGCCCCTACTAATTTTTCTCTTCTAAAAATACAGTATCCTCTCTCTCTTTCTAATCACACTTACCTGCCTATTCGCCTCTATTTTCTTTCTAAATTTCTTAGTTTTTTCTTAGTCAATTCTAACTTTTTTTTTCTTATTTCTCTTTTTTCTCTATTTTTCAATTATTTTCTTTTTTTCCAGCCTCTGCCTTCCGGGCATATTTTTTTCCAATTTTTTTCTGGGCCGTTTTTTCCCAAAAAGAATATTTCAAAACTCGGCCAGGCCTTTAGGCCGGCCGAGGCGAATTTTTTTTGGAATTTTTCTTTTTTCATTTTGAAAATCGCCTCCGGCGAAGCCTGTTTTTCATTGATTTTTCCCCGATTTTTGCGATTTTTTTCGGTTTTTTTTGATTTTTTCATGTTTTTTCATGTTTTTTCGAATTTTTTGAAATTTTTCCCCCTACCCTACCTACCTACCTAACCCTAACCCCTAGCCCTAACCCTAGACCCTAGCCCATACCCAAGCTCTATGCGGATACCCTGGCGATAGGCGGACATCCTGGCGCTGTCTGAAATTTTTTTTTCTCTTTTTCTCTCAATCAGCCAATACATAATGGCTTCTATTGTTTTTCTTAGTTTTCTTAGATTTTCTAAATTTCTTAGTTTTTTAATCTCTTCCCCAAGGGCCCTAGAAACCCTATACCTAAGCCCCTACTAATTTTTCTCTTCTAAAAATACAGTATCCTCTCTCTCTTTCTAATCACACTTACCTGCCTATTCGCCTCTATTTTCTTTCTAAATTTCTTAGTTTTTTCTTAGTCAATTCTAACTTTTTTTTTCTTATTTTTTTTTCTTCCTCTTTTTTCTCTTTTTTTCAGTTATTTTCTTTTTTTTCAGCCTCTGCCTTCCAGGCTTTTTTTTCGATTTTTTTCGGGCCGATTTTTTTTTAAAAGAATTTTTCAAAACTCGGCCACGCCTTTAGGCTGGCCGAGGCGAATTTTTTTGGGAATTTTTCATTTTTCATTTTGAAAATCGCTTCCAGCGAGGCCTATTTTTCATTGATTTTTCCCCGATTTTCGGGATTTTTCTCATTTTTTTCTATGATTTTTCGAATTTTTTTAGGAATTTTCTAGTTTTTTGAAATTTTCCCCCCTACCCTACCTACCTAACCCTAACCCCTAGCCCTAACCCTAGACCCTAGCCCATACCCAAGCTCTATGCGGATACCCTGGCGATAGGCGGACATCCTGGCGCTCTCCCGAAATTTTCTTTTTCTCTTTTTCTCTGATCAGCCAATATCTAATGGCTGCTATTGTTTTTCTTAGTTTTCTTAGATTTTTCTAAATTTCTTAGTTTTTTATTGGATTCCCCAAGGGCCCTAGAAACCCTATACCTAAGCCCCTACTAATTTTTCTCTTCTAAAAATACAGTATCCTCTCTCTCTTTCTAATCACACTTACCTGCCTATTCGCCTCTATTTTCTTTCTAAATTTCTTAGTTTTTTCTTAGTCAATTCTAACTTTTTTTTTCTTATTTCTCTTTTTTCTCTATTTTTCAATTATTTTCTTTTTTTCCAGCCTCTGCCTTCCGGGCATATTTTTTTCCAATTTTTTTCTGGGCCGTTTTTTCCCAAAAAGAATATTTCAAAACTCGGCCAGGCCTTTAGGCCGGCCGAGGCGAATTTTTTTTGGAATTTTTCTTTTTTCATTTTGAAAATCGCCTCCGGCGAAGCCTGTTTTTCATTGATTTTTCCCCGATTTTTGCGATTTTTTTCGGTTTTTTTTGATTTTTTCATGTTTTTTCGAATTTTTTGAAATTTTTCCCCCTACCCTACCTACCTACCTAACCCTAACCCCTAGCCCTAACCCTAGACCCTAGCCCATACCCAAGCTCTATGCGGATACCCTGGCTTGAGGCGGACATCCTGGCGCTGTCTGAAATTTTTTTTTCTCTTTTTCTCTCATCAGCCGATACATAATGGCTTCTATTGTTTTTCTTATTAGTTTTTCAAAATTTCTTATTTTTTTAATCTCTTCCCCAAGGGCCCTAGAAACCCTATACCTAAGCCCCTACTAATTTTTCTCTTCTAAAAATACAGTATCCTCTCTCTCTTTCTAATCACACTTACCTGCCTATTCGCCTCTATTTTCTTTCTAAATTTCTTAGTTTTTTCTTAGTCAATTCTAACTTTTTTTTTCTTATTTTTTTTTCTTCCTCTTTTTTCTCTTTTTTTCAGTTATTTTCTTTTTTTTCAGCCTCTGCCTTCCAGGCTTTTTTTTCGATTTTTTTCGGGCCGATTTTTTTTTAAAAGAATTTTTCAAAACTCGGCCACGCCTTTAGGCTGGCCGAGGCGAATTTTTTTGGGAATTTTTCATTTTTCATTTTGAAAATCGCTTCCAGCGAGGCCTATTTTTCATTGATTTTTCCCCGATTTTCGGGATTTTTCTCATTTTTTTCTATGATTTTTCGAATTTTTTTAGGAATTTTCTAGTTTTTTGAAATTTTCCCCCCTACCCTACCTACCTAACCCTAACCCCTAGCCCTAACCCTAGACCCTAGCCCATACCCAAGCTCTATGCGGATACCCTGGCGATAGGCGGACATCCTGGCGCTCTCCCGAAATTTTCTTTTTCTCTTTTTCTCTGATCAGCCAATATCTAATGGCTGCTATTGTTTTTCTTAGTTTTCTTAGATTTTTCTAAATTTCTTAGTTTTTTATTGGATTCCCCAAGGGCCCTAGAAACCCTATACCTAAGCCCCTACTAATTTTTCTCTTCTAAAAATACAGTATCCTCTCTCTCTTTCTAATCACACTTACCTGCCTATTCGCCTCTATTTTCTTTCTAAATTTCTTAGTTTTTTCTTAGTCAATTCTAACTTTTTTTTTCTTATTTTTTTTTCTTCCTCTTTTTTCTCTTTTTTTCAGTTATTTTCTTTTTTTTCAGCCTCTGCCTTCCAGGCTTTTTTTTCGATTTTTTTCGGGCCGATTTTTTTTTAAAAGAATTTTTCAAAACTCGGCCACGCCTTTAGGCTGGCCGAGGCGAATTTTTTTGGGAATTTTTCATTTTTCATTTTGAAAATCGCTTCCAGCGAGGCCTATTTTTCATTGATTTTTCCCCGATTTTCGGGATTTTTCTCATTTTTTTCTATGATTTTTCGAATTTTTTTAGGAATTTTCTAGTTTTTTGAAATTTTCCCCCCTACCCTACCTACCTAACCCTAACCCCTAGCCCTAACCCTAGACCCTAGCCCATACCCAAGCTCTATGCGGATACCCTGGCGATAGGCGGACATCCTGGCGCTCTCCCGAAATTTTCTTTTTCTCTTTTTCTCTGATCAGCCAATATCTAATGGCTGCTATTGTTTTTCTTAGTTTTCTTAGATTTTTCTAAATTTCTTAGTTTTTTATTGGATTCCCCAAGGGCCCTAGAAACCCTATACCTAAGCCCCTACTAATTTTTCTCTTCTAAAAATACAGTATCCTCTCTCTCTTTCTAATCACACTTACCTGCCTATTCGCCTCTATTTTCTTTCTAAATTTCTTAGTTTTTTCTTAGTCAATTCTAACTTTTTTTTTCTTATTTCTCTTTTTTCTCTATTTTTCAATTATTTTCTTTTTTTCCAGCCTCTGCCTTCCGGGCATATTTTTTTCCAATTTTTTTCTGGGCCGTTTTTTCCCAAAAAGAATATTTCAAAACTCGGCCAGGCCTTTAGGCCGGCCGAGGCGAATTTTTTTTGGAATTTTTCTTTTTTCATTTTGAAAATCGCCTCCGGCGAAGCCTGTTTTTCATTGATTTTTCCCCGATTTTTGCGATTTTTTTCGGTTTTTTTTGATTTTTTCATGTTTTTTCATGTTTTTTCGAATTTTTTGAAATTTTTCCCCCTACCCTACCTACCTACCTAACCCTAACCCCTAGCCCTAACCCTAGACCCTAGCCCATACCCAAGCTCTATGCGGATACCCTGGCGATAGGCGGACATCCTGGCGCTGTCTGAAATTTTTTTTTCTCTTTTTCTCTCAATCAGCCAATACATAATGGCTTCTATTGTTTTTCTTAGTTTTCTTAGATTTTCTAAATTTCTTAGTTTTTTAATCTCTTCCCCAAGGGCCCTAGAAACCCTATACCTAAGCCCCTACTAATTTTTCTCTTCTAAAAATACAGTATCCTCTCTCTCTTTCTAATCACACTTACCTGCCTATTCGCCTCTATTTTCTTTCTAAATTTCTTAGTTTTTTCTTAGTCAATTCTAACTTTTTTTTTCTTATTTTTTTTTCTTCCTCTTTTTTCTCTTTTTTTCAGTTATTTTCTTTTTTTTCAGCCTCTGCCTTCCAGGCTTTTTTTTCGATTTTTTTCGGGCCGATTTTTTTTTAAAAGAATTTTTCAAAACTCGGCCACGCCTTTAGGCTGGCCGAGGCGAATTTTTTTGGGAATTTTTCATTTTTCATTTTGAAAATCGCTTCCAGCGAGGCCTATTTTTCATTGATTTTTCCCCGATTTTCGGGATTTTTCTCATTTTTTTCTATGATTTTTCGAATTTTTTTAGGAATTTTCTAGTTTTTTGAAATTTTCCCCCCTACCCTACCTACCTAACCCTAACCCCTAGCCCTAACCCTAGACCCTAGCCCATACCCAAGCTCTATGCGGATACCCTGGCGATAGGCGGACATCCTGGCGCTCTCCCGAAATTTTCTTTTTCTCTTTTTCTCTGATCAGCCAATATCTAATGGCTGCTATTGTTTTTCTTAGTTTTCTTAGATTTTTCTAAATTTCTTAGTTTTTTATTGGATTCCCCAAGGGCCCTAGAAACCCTATACCTAAGCCCCTACTAATTTTTCTCTTCTAAAAATACAGTATCCTCTCTCTCTTTCTAATCACACTTACCTGCCTATTCGCCTCTATTTTCTTTCTAAATTTCTTAGTTTTTTCTTAGTCAATTCTAACTTTTTTTTTCTTATTTCTCTTTTTTCTCTATTTTTCAATTATTTTCTTTTTTTCCAGCCTCTGCCTTCCGGGCATATTTTTTTCCAATTTTTTTCTGGGCCGTTTTTTCCCAAAAAGAATATTTCAAAACTCGGCCAGGCCTTTAGGCCGGCCGAGGCGAATTTTTTTTGGAATTTTTCTTTTTTCATTTTGAAAATCGCCTCCGGCGAAGCCTGTTTTTCATTGATTTTTCCCCGATTTTTGCGATTTTTTTCGGTTTTTTTTGATTTTTTCATGTTTTTTCGAATTTTTTGAAATTTTTCCCCCTACCCTACCTACCTACCTAACCCTAACCCCTAGCCCTAACCCTAGACCCTAGCCCATACCCAAGCTCTATGCGGATACCCTGGCTTGAGGCGGACATCCTGGCGCTGTCTGAAATTTTTTTTTCTCTTTTTCTCTCATCAGCCGATACATAATGGCTTCTATTGTTTTTCTTATTAGTTTTTCAAAATTTCTTATTTTTTTAATCTCTTCCCCAAGGGCCCTAGAAACCCTATACCTAAGCCCCTACTAATTTTTCTCTTCTAAAAATACAGTATCCTCTCTCTCTTTCTAATCACACTTACCTGCCTATTCGCCTCTATTTTCTTTCTAAATTTCTTAGTTTTTTCTTAGTCAATTCTAACTTTTTTTTTCTTATTTTTTTTTCTTCCTCTTTTTTCTCTTTTTTTCAGTTATTTTCTTTTTTTTCAGCCTCTGCCTTCCAGGCTTTTTTTTCGATTTTTTTCGGGCCGATTTTTTTTTAAAAGAATTTTTCAAAACTCGGCCACGCCTTTAGGCTGGCCGAGGCGAATTTTTTTGGGAATTTTTCATTTTTCATTTTGAAAATCGCTTCCAGCGAGGCCTATTTTTCATTGATTTTTCCCCGATTTTCGGGATTTTTCTCATTTTTTTCTATGATTTTTCGAATTTTTTTAGGAATTTTCTAGTTTTTTGAAATTTTCCCCCCTACCCTACCTACCTAACCCTAACCCCTAGCCCTAACCCTAGACCCTAGCCCATACCCAAGCTCTATGCGGATACCCTGGCGATAGGCGGACATCCTGGCGCTCTCCCGAAATTTTCTTTTTCTCTTTTTCTCTGATCAGCCAATATCTAATGGCTGCTATTGTTTTTCTTAGTTTTCTTAGATTTTTCTAAATTTCTTAGTTTTTTATTGGATTCCCCAAGGGCCCTAGAAACCCTATACCTAAGCCCCTACTAATTTTTCTCTTCTAAAAATACAGTATCCTCTCTCTCTTTCTAATCACACTTACCTGCCTATTCGCCTCTATTTTCTTTCTAAATTTCTTAGTTTTTTCTTAGTCAATTCTAACTTTTTTTTTCTTATTTTTTTTTCTTCCTCTTTTTTCTCTTTTTTTCAGTTATTTTCTTTTTTTTCAGCCTCTGCCTTCCAGGCTTTTTTTTCGATTTTTTTCGGGCCGATTTTTTTTTAAAAGAATTTTTCAAAACTCGGCCACGCCTTTAGGCTGGCCGAGGCGAATTTTTTTGGGAATTTTTCATTTTTCATTTTGAAAATCGCTTCCAGCGAGGCCTATTTTTCATTGATTTTTCCCCGATTTTCGGGATTTTTCTCATTTTTTTCTATGATTTTTCGAATTTTTTTAGGAATTTTCTAGTTTTTTGAAATTTTCCCCCCTACCCTACCTACCTAACCCTAACCCCTAGCCCTAACCCTAGACCCTAGCCCATACCCAAGCTCTATGCGGATACCCTGGCGATAGGCGGACATCCTGGCGCTCTCCCGAAATTTTCTTTTTCTCTTTTTCTCTGATCAGCCAATATCTAATGGCTGCTATTGTTTTTCTTAGTTTTCTTAGATTTTTCTAAATTTCTTAGTTTTTTATTGGATTCCCCAAGGGCCCTAGAAACCCTATACCTAAGCCCCTACTAATTTTTCTCTTCTAAAAATACAGTATCCTCTCTCTCTTTCTAATCACACTTACCTGCCTATTCGCCTCTATTTTCTTTCTAAATTTCTTAGTTTTTTCTTAGTCAATTCTAACTTTTTTTTTCTTATTTCTCTTTTTTCTCTATTTTTCAATTATTTTCTTTTTTTCCAGCCTCTGCCTTCCGGGCATATTTTTTTCCAATTTTTTTCTGGGCCGTTTTTTCCCAAAAAGAATATTTCAAAACTCGGCCAGGCCTTTAGGCCGGCCGAGGCGAATTTTTTTTGGAATTTTTCTTTTTTCATTTTGAAAATCGCCTCCGGCGAAGCCTGTTTTTCATTGATTTTTCCCCGATTTTTGCGATTTTTTTCGGTTTTTTTTGATTTTTTCATGTTTTTTCATGTTTTTTCGAATTTTTTGAAATTTTTCCCCCTACCCTACCTACCTACCTAACCCTAACCCCTAGCCCTAACCCTAGACCCTAGCCCATACCCAAGCTCTATGCGGATACCCTGGCGATAGGCGGACATCCTGGCGCTGTCTGAAATTTTTTTTTCTCTTTTTCTCTCAATCAGCCAATACATAATGGCTTCTATTGTTTTTCTTAGTTTTCTTAGATTTTCTAAATTTCTTAGTTTTTTAATCTCTTCCCCAAGGGCCCTAGAAACCCTATACCTAAGCCCCTACTAATTTTTCTCTTCTAAAAATACAGTATCCTCTCTCTCTTTCTAATCACACTTACCTGCCTATTCGCCTCTATTTTCTTTCTAAATTTCTTAGTTTTTTCTTAGTCAATTCTAACTTTTTTTTTCTTATTTTTTTTTCTTCCTCTTTTTTCTCTTTTTTTCAGTTATTTTCTTTTTTTTCAGCCTCTGCCTTCCAGGCTTTTTTTTCGATTTTTTTCGGGCCGATTTTTTTTTAAAAGAATTTTTCAAAACTCGGCCACGCCTTTAGGCTGGCCGAGGCGAATTTTTTTGGGAATTTTTCATTTTTCATTTTGAAAATCGCTTCCAGCGAGGCCTATTTTTCATTGATTTTTCCCCGATTTTCGGGATTTTTCTCATTTTTTTCTATGATTTTTCGAATTTTTTTAGGAATTTTCTAGTTTTTTGAAATTTTCCCCCCTACCCTACCTACCTAACCCTAACCCCTAGCCCTAACCCTAGACCCTAGCCCATACCCAAGCTCTATGCGGATACCCTGGCGATAGGCGGACATCCTGGCGCTCTCCCGAAATTTTCTTTTTCTCTTTTTCTCTGATCAGCCAATATCTAATGGCTGCTATTGTTTTTCTTAGTTTTCTTAGATTTTTCTAAATTTCTTAGTTTTTTATTGGATTCCCCAAGGGCCCTAGAAACCCTATACCTAAGCCCCTACTAATTTTTCTCTTCTAAAAATACAGTATCCTCTCTCTCTTTCTAATCACACTTACCTGCCTATTCGCCTCTATTTTCTTTCTAAATTTCTTAGTTTTTTCTTAGTCAATTCTAACTTTTTTTTTCTTATTTCTCTTTTTTCTCTATTTTTCAATTATTTTCTTTTTTTCCAGCCTCTGCCTTCCGGGCATATTTTTTTCCAATTTTTTTCTGGGCCGTTTTTTCCCAAAAAGAATATTTCAAAACTCGGCCAGGCCTTTAGGCCGGCCGAGGCGAATTTTTTTTGGAATTTTTCTTTTTTCATTTTGAAAATCGCCTCCGGCGAAGCCTGTTTTTCATTGATTTTTCCCCGATTTTTGCGATTTTTTTCGGTTTTTTTTGATTTTTTCATGTTTTTTCATGTTTTTTCGAATTTTTTGAAATTTTTCCCCCTACCCTACCTACCTACCTAACCCTAACCCCTAGCCCTAACCCTAGACCCTAGCCCATACCCAAGCTCTATGCGGATACCCTGGCGATAGGCGGACATCCTGGCGCTGTCTGAAATTTTTTTTTCTCTTTTTCTCTCAATCAGCCAATACATAATGGCTTCTATTGTTTTTCTTAGTTTTCTTAGATTTTCTAAATTTCTTAGTTTTTTAATCTCTTCCCCAAGGGCCCTAGAAACCCTATACCTAAGCCCCTACTAATTTTTCTCTTCTAAAAATACAGTATCCTCTCTCTCTTTCTAATCACACTTACCTGCCTATTCGCCTCTATTTTCTTTCTAAATTTCTTAGTTTTTTCTTAGTCAATTCTAACTTTTTTTTTCTTATTTTTTTTTCTTCCTCTTTTTTCTCTTTTTTTCAGTTATTTTCTTTTTTTTCAGCCTCTGCCTTCCAGGCTTTTTTTTCGATTTTTTTCGGGCCGATTTTTTTTTAAAAGAATTTTTCAAAACTCGGCCACGCCTTTAGGCTGGCCGAGGCGAATTTTTTTGGGAATTTTTCATTTTTCATTTTGAAAATCGCTTCCAGCGAGGCCTATTTTTCATTGATTTTTCCCCGATTTTCGGGATTTTTCTCATTTTTTTCTATGATTTTTCGAATTTTTTTAGGAATTTTCTAGTTTTTTGAAATTTTCCCCCCTACCCTACCTACCTAACCCTAACCCCTAGCCCTAACCCTAGACCCTAGCCCATACCCAAGCTCTATGCGGATACCCTGGCGATAGGCGGACATCCTGGCGCTCTCCCGAAATTTTCTTTTTCTCTTTTTCTCTGATCAGCCAATATCTAATGGCTGCTATTGTTTTTCTTAGTTTTCTTAGATTTTTCTAAATTTCTTAGTTTTTTATTGGATTCCCCAAGGGCCCTAGAAACCCTATACCTAAGCCCCTACTAATTTTTCTCTTCTAAAAATACAGTATCCTCTCTCTCTTTCTAATCACACTTACCTGCCTATTCGCCTCTATTTTCTTTCTAAATTTCTTAGTTTTTTCTTAGTCAATTCTAACTTTTTTTTTCTTATTTTTTTTTCTTCCTCTTTTTTCTCTTTTTTTCAGTTATTTTCTTTTTTTTCAGCCTCTGCCTTCCAGGCTTTTTTTTCGATTTTTTTCGGGCCGATTTTTTTTTAAAAGAATTTTTCAAAACTCGGCCACGCCTTTAGGCTGGCCGAGGCGAATTTTTTTGGGAATTTTTCATTTTTCATTTTGAAAATCGCTTCCAGCGAGGCCTATTTTTCATTGATTTTTCCCCGATTTTCGGGATTTTTCTCATTTTTTTCTATGATTTTTCGAATTTTTTTAGGAATTTTCTAGTTTTTTGAAATTTTCCCCCCTACCCTACCTACCTAACCCTAACCCCTAGCCCTAACCCTAGACCCTAGCCCATACCCAAGCTCTATGCGGATACCCTGGCGATAGGCGGACATCCTGGCGCTCTCCCGAAATTTTCTTTTTCTCTTTTTCTCTGATCAGCCAATATCTAATGGCTGCTATTGTTTTTCTTAGTTTTCTTAGATTTTTCTAAATTTCTTAGTTTTTTATTGGATTCCCCAAGGGCCCTAGAAACCCTATACCTAAGCCCCTACTAATTTTTCTCTTCTAAAAATACAGTATCCTCTCTCTCTTTCTAATCACACTTACCTGCCTATTCGCCTCTATTTTCTTTCTAAATTTCTTAGTTTTTTCTTAGTCAATTCTAACTTTTTTTTTCTTATTTCTCTTTTTTCTCTATTTTTCAATTATTTTCTTTTTTTCCAGCCTCTGCCTTCCGGGCATATTTTTTTCCAATTTTTTTCTGGGCCGTTTTTTCCCAAAAAGAATATTTCAAAACTCGGCCAGGCCTTTAGGCCGGCCGAGGCGAATTTTTTTTGGAATTTTTCTTTTTTCATTTTGAAAATCGCCTCCGGCGAAGCCTGTTTTTCATTGATTTTTCCCCGATTTTTGCGATTTTTTTCGGTTTTTTTTGATTTTTTCATGTTTTTTCATGTTTTTTCGAATTTTTTGAAATTTTTCCCCCTACCCTACCTACCTACCTAACCCTAACCCCTAGCCCTAACCCTAGACCCTAGCCCATACCCAAGCTCTATGCGGATACCCTGGCGATAGGCGGACATCCTGGCGCTGTCTGAAATTTTTTTTTCTCTTTTTCTCTCAATCAGCCAATACATAATGGCTTCTATTGTTTTTCTTAGTTTTCTTAGATTTTCTAAATTTCTTAGTTTTTTAATCTCTTCCCCAAGGGCCCTAGAAACCCTATACCTAAGCCCCTACTAATTTTTCTCTTCTAAAAATACAGTATCCTCTCTCTCTTTCTAATCACACTTACCTGCCTATTCGCCTCTATTTTCTTTCTAAATTTCTTAGTTTTTTCTTAGTCAATTCTAACTTTTTTTTTCTTATTTTTTTTTCTTCCTCTTTTTTCTCTTTTTTTCAGTTATTTTCTTTTTTTTCAGCCTCTGCCTTCCAGGCTTTTTTTTCGATTTTTTTCGGGCCGATTTTTTTTTAAAAGAATTTTTCAAAACTCGGCCACGCCTTTAGGCTGGCCGAGGCGAATTTTTTTGGGAATTTTTCATTTTTCATTTTGAAAATCGCTTCCAGCGAGGCCTATTTTTCATTGATTTTTCCCCGATTTTCGGGATTTTTCTCATTTTTTTCTATGATTTTTCGAATTTTTTTAGGAATTTTCTAGTTTTTTGAAATTTTCCCCCCTACCCTACCTACCTAACCCTAACCCCTAGCCCTAACCCTAGACCCTAGCCCATACCCAAGCTCTATGCGGATACCCTGGCGATAGGCGGACATCCTGGCGCTCTCCCGAAATTTTCTTTTTCTCTTTTTCTCTGATCAGCCAATATCTAATGGCTGCTATTGTTTTTCTTAGTTTTCTTAGATTTTTCTAAATTTCTTAGTTTTTTATTGGATTCCCCAAGGGCCCTAGAAACCCTATACCTAAGCCCCTACTAATTTTTCTCTTCTAAAAATACAGTATCCTCTCTCTCTTTCTAATCACACTTACCTGCCTATTCGCCTCTATTTTCTTTCTAAATTTCTTAGTTTTTTCTTAGTCAATTCTAACTTTTTTTTTCTTATTTCTCTTTTTTCTCTATTTTTCAATTATTTTCTTTTTTTCCAGCCTCTGCCTTCCGGGCATATTTTTTTCCAATTTTTTTCTGGGCCGTTTTTTCCCAAAAAGAATATTTCAAAACTCGGCCAGGCCTTTAGGCCGGCCGAGGCGAATTTTTTTTGGAATTTTTCTTTTTTCATTTTGAAAATCGCCTCCGGCGAAGCCTGTTTTTCATTGATTTTTCCCCGATTTTTGCGATTTTTTTCGGTTTTTTTTGATTTTTTCATGTTTTTTCGAATTTTTTGAAATTTTTCCCCCTACCCTACCTACCTACCTAACCCTAACCCCTAGCCCTAACCCTAGACCCTAGCCCATACCCAAGCTCTATGCGGATACCCTGGCTTGAGGCGGACATCCTGGCGCTGTCTGAAATTTTTTTTTCTCTTTTTCTCTCATCAGCCGATACATAATGGCTTCTATTGTTTTTCTTATTAGTTTTTCAAAATTTCTTATTTTTTTAATCTCTTCCCCAAGGGCCCTAGAAACCCTATACCTAAGCCCCTACTAATTTTTCTCTTCTAAAAATACAGTATCCCCTCTCTCTTTCTAATCACACTTACCTGCCTATTCGCCTCCTTTTTTTCTAAATTTCTTAGTTAGTTTTTTCTCTTCTGTTACTGTTAGCTATTATCTATTCGCCACCCACTCTTTTTATTTTTGTAATCTAACATTCTTAGTTTTTTCTAACTTTTCAAGTTTTTTCCAATTTAATATTTTCAAATCTAATTTCCTAGTTTTCAGAATCTGTTCGCGGATTTATTTTTTTCCTTTTTTCAATTTTTCTTTTCACTTTTCATATCTCTTATTTAACACTTTTATCTTATTTTTAGTTTGCAATTTCCCAGAATCATTTTTTCCATTTTGGTCAATATCTTAGTTCCTAGCTGATAACCAGTCTCAACCAATACCCAAGGTCTAATTTGAAACCCTAGGGCCCTTAATACCCATACCTATTCGCCTCTTATTTTCTACAGTAATCTATCTAATTATTTTCTTATTCTTTCTTCCTCTTCTTCTTCTTCTTTTCAGCTATTATCTATTCGCTTAGTTTTTCCTTCTTAGTCTAACTTTCTAATCTCGATTTTTTTAGTTTTTTCTAATCAATTTTTTCAATTTTCTAGTCAAATTTTTTCTTAATTTTTCTAGTCGATTTTTCTTAGTTTTATTTAGATTTTTCTTAGTTTTTTAACCTTTGCCCATCGGGGCCTTTTTTTTGTTATTTTTTCAGTTTGGTTTTTTACATCTTAACTCTTTCCATCTCCTTAATTTAACCTTTTATCTAATTCTTCGTTTCAAATTTCCCAGATCATGTATTTTCCCTCCCTGTCCATACCGTAGCGCTTAGCCCATACCTATCCGGTAAGCCGATATCCATTGGCTAAGTCGATACCTATTGGCTTATCTGAAATTTTTAAAATTTTTCTAGCCAATATCTAATGGCTATTTTTCTCTAATTTCCTCTGGTTTTTCTAATCTATTTTTCTTAGTCTCCTTTTTTCTTTGTCTACAGTAATCCCCAGGCCCCCTATCCTAACCATAGCCCCTAAATTCCGAACCTATTCGCCCATTTTTTCCACTACAGTATCCCACTAATCATACACTTACCTGTCTGCTGTTCGCCTTTTTTTTCCTCTCCTTCTTCTTTACAGTACCCTCTCTCTAATCTAACTTTTTTTAGTCTATTTCAATTTTGTTATTCTAACATTACTCTCTACATAATTCCAATTTTTATGCGGTTCACTCGTTTTATAATCCCAATTCCAATGATTTATTTGTTAAAAATACAAATATAATTTATTTTGGATTTTTAAAGTGTCTCTTTTTATTCAGTTCTATTCCTCCAGTTATTCTTCGTTTCAAGACTTGTTTTGTCCGAGGCATCATTTTTCTATAGCTTAACTTTTTAATTGTATCATTTTCATTTAATTCGATTTTTTTATTATTTCTATTATTTCAAATTGTTTTTTTTCAGTGGATTTTATGCTTGCTCTAAAATTCTACTCTCTAACCTAACTGCATGAAGGGGACAAGTACTTTTTTAATTCCAACAAAGTCAATGAAGAGAGGACATCTATTAAAAAAAAATTATGCATTTTTCGCAATTAAATTAATTTAAATATTTTGTTTATGTGCCAATTTTTATATCTAGGCTACATCAAATTAATTTCCGATAAATATTTAATTGTTGCATTCTAAAAGCAATATCCTCCTTAATATAGGTATTATTAGAAAATATTCGTTTAAGTCTCTCCCATACCTATTCGCCTATTTTCTACAGTAATCTATCTAATTAATTTCTTACTCTTTTTTCCTCCTCTTCTTCTTCTTTTTTAGCATCTATCTATTCGCTTAGTTTTTTCTTAGTCTTACTTTCTTATTCTCTTTCTAACCTCGATTTTTTTCGGCGCGTTCATCTCTTATTTCTTCTATTTAATCGGTCTCTTAATCTAACTTTTCCCTCAAAATAAATTGTTGTATGGTTTACTTATTTCCCTCTAAATCTAAATATTGATTTTAAAATTTTTTATAGATGTCTGATTTTGACTGTAAACTCTTAATTTTTGATGCCATTTGTCTGAATTTGAAAAATTTTTGATGAGAAGACTGGTTATTGATTCAAAATCGCTATCCAATATCTTAACTATAATTCTAAATTTTAGCGATTTGAGCCTTCTTAAGCAATCCTCACTAATAAGATATACGCTATACAGTATTCCAATGCCTTCTTACTATTAAACTCATTCCTTTCGATTAATCGGACACTTTAAATCCCATGCCCTCGGAGCTCGGACCCAATTTCAATCCCTAGGCGCCCTTATTCAATACCTATCCTAGGGAATTTTTCTAGGATTTTTTGACTTCTAAAATTATAAATTACCTTTTTGCATCCACTTTTTTATTACCTTTCAGCTCTACTATATTCGGGGCTAATAATAAATTACTATACATCTTTTTTAGACTTCTACCGAATATTCTTTATGATATTATCAGTTTATTTTAGTTAGCAAAAAAATAAATAAAAATTTACTTGATGAATTCTATTTATGAAATAATATGTTGAAATATTAAATAATTTTTCACAGATTAAAATTATAAATACAATCACATTTTTTATTATATCCATCCTTATTTAAATAATTCTTCCACTTTATGTTATGCCAGAATCACAAAAATGTACTGGATTCAGAATCAATCCGAAGAAGACAATTAATTGAATCAGTGCTATGCAACAATAGTGAAAGCTCCTCTTCATCGACATTGTCTTCAAATTCCCCATTTCTCCCTGCATAATTCTCAATTTTATGCAGCTCGTTTGTTTTATAATCCCAATTCTTCCAGTGATTTATTTGCTAAAAATAGCAATTTAATTAATTATTATTTTTTAATTGCCTCTTTTTGATCAGTTGCTCCATTCATATTCGGTTTTATGCCATTTTGCAAAATTTCCGTCTGGTTTTCATATGCATTTATTCTTTCAAGACATGTTTGGTCCGAGACTTTTGTCGAGCTAGTTCTTCTTCTATATCGTTTTCCTATAATTTGACCATTTTTTACTGGATCATTCCCATTTAGTTCGATTATTTGTTGTAATTCTAGATCGCTTGCTGGGCATGAAGGTCGACGTTCTTTTTTAGCTGCCAACAAAGTCAATGAAGAAATCTATTAAAATAATAAAAAAAATTCAAATTTGTAAAATAAAATCAACCGAATTGTTCTGTTGAATAGATTGGGTTGGTGAAATAGATGGCCGTTTGCTTGTGCAGCAACCAACATCAATAGAAGACGAATGTCGACAACCAGCTGAGACCTTTGAACTATCCTGAAAAATTATAAGTTATATTTACTCAAAACCTGATTTTGTACTATTTAATCATTACATTTTTTATATTGATAAATTTATTTGTTGATTTCCATCGAAATTCTAGAATACCTACCATTGATTTAAGAAGGGGTATTTGATTCAAGCATGCTGTGGGGGCAGAAAGTTTTTGCGATTGCTTTAGATTATTAAGATGGTTTTGAGAGGAATGCTGTGAAGAATGGTGATGATTGTTATTAAAATATCCATTCATTGTCATTGTCATTGTTGGCCGCTCACATTCGTTTTGAGTGGTTCTTCCCAATACTGAAGTCAATGGACCACCACCACCTCCATGCACTGTACCATGGCGAATTCGCTGCTGAAGCTGACCATTTAATGCTCCATATAATATCCAGTTTACTGCGCTGTTCGTGAATGGTAAAGCATGAATAAAGTACCTTAAAAGTCATTTTTGAAAATGAGTGGATAAGTAAGAAAACCGACATAAAATAGACAAATACTGGTGGAACACTGCCATTCGATTCACCTGCATATTCTAAATAAACAGCAAAGGCAGTTGCCACCCAAAATGGAGTCCAACAAATGAAATAAAAGCAAGCGACTGCTAATGTGTATAATGAAATTCTATAATTTAAAAAAAAAATTCTCAATTGAAAAATTTTTTACCGCATCAGCGGAATTTGTGACCGTATTTGTGAAGTCTTAAAAAATACAAATTTTAGCTACTGTAATTAAAATTAATGGAACGTGCTTTGAATTGTCTGGAATGATGATACAATTTAGAGAGCAATTTTGTATAAAAGAAGGCCACAAGGAATAGTGGAACCAAATAGCAAAGTACGAATAAAAAGCATGTGAAGAGCGTAAATGTCCATCGAACCATGTCCACCATCGTGCATTTTTCAATTCGCATCCTTGTGATTTTATTTGGGCCTGTGGCCTAGAGATAAAATATTTTCATTCTTAATTCGCTTGTTTTTTGCAACTATTCCTCAAATCTATTAATAAATTATATAAAAATAAATATTGACCTTTTGAAAGAGGATGACTTCGCGCGCTTCAAAATTGTAAAGTAAGGGAGATAGGGCAAGCAAAGCGTATACGGTCATTCCTATTATAGTAAATCAGAAATTATTCTCAATTTCAATGTCAAACCAATAAGAATTGAAAATGCAACCCGTCGAGAACGCAGAAATCTTTTCTCTGAATGACACTAAGAAAACAAAAAAAATAAAGTAAAAAATATATTAGCTAATAGAAGATTTTATCAAAAAATACTAACAACTCCAGCGAAACGATCAAATGACATTGCTACGATTTTAGAAAATTTATTTTAAAATAATTTCCAATCGAATACCTGTGATGATTAAGGCAGATAAAATTTTGCCAAAATTTTCTAGCACTAAATGATTGATTTTATGAATTTTATTACAATAATTTTTATTTGCCTGCATGAAGTTTGCACATTGTTGACCCGAACATCCAGAAACCAAGAATTTGATCAATTACCGTAAATGGTAACGACAAGCATCTGAAGATTTAGAGATTTACAAGCATTTCTTTCATTTTTAGATTTTAGTATAAAAGAGCCATTTTCCCTATTTCTTTTACAGTATTCCTTTTACTTACACTCCAAAATCAACACAACTGAGAACAACCATATAAATTAGTGTATTGTCCAAATTGGCTCTTCTGGAACGAACCTGTAAATAATTCAACGCCAATGTTTTATTGTCATTTGGATAAACTTGCCATTTGATAAATAGTTGTTAAAACTGCGACATTCCCGCAAGTACCAAGTAAAAACAAAAGCATATAACCAACGGCCATAACCTGGACCTGGAAATTTTATAAGTTCATTATATTATAGGCAGGATAACCACTTAATATATTACTCTGAAATATTTTAAACCGTTATTTTGCAAGGGTTTTTTGTTTTGTATGTTATATAATTTAAAGAATTTGAATAATTATGAATGAGATTCATTATGGCCAATATTATCGAAATTTGAAAAAATATGCAATTTAAAATTAGACAATAATTGATGATATTGTTTGAAGAATAGAAGTGAAAGTGCGCGAGAATGTCACCTGTTGATCGTCATCTTAAAAATATTATTTGGAACATCCATATCTATAGATAATTACGAACGATTTGGGGGTGACAAAACATCTGTTGTAGCTTGTAGACACGCAGTTTGTTTACGCTAATGAATCCCCTATGGAATAGCATGCATTTATATTCCAGCGAGTTGTTGAAGGTAACAAGAACAAGAAAGGAGGGGGCTGAAGATGATGATTCCGGTCATCAATCACCACTGCTGCAACTACATTTATAAGTCTTGGCGCCAACATTGGATCATTGTTGGTAACGTTTTCGATTACCATTGTGTTTTAAACAGCTTTTATTGGTGGGAAGAATAGGATATGGAATTATGAGTTGAATTTTCTCGATTCACATACAAATAGTAAATATTATCACATTTTATAACAGTTCTTTTGTTCAGCAATGATTTTTATACCAAATCCTTATGAAATTACTTTTTTATATAAATTTCATAAATCAAGAGCATTTTTTTGCGCTTTTGTATTTATGGAATTTTTAGTCGTTTGAATATTCATTTCAAATTGAGATATTCTAATTTTGGAATTTGTTTTATGCGTATTTTCATTCTGATGGAAGTGCACTGCTCTACTTTTTTCCCTTCGGAATTCTGAGAATTTCTTGCGCAAAAATTTTTGTACGTTTTAGGCATTAATTAATTTTAGTATATTCCCTGGGAATTTTGTACCTATAGAATGTTGTTGGTGGGAATTTCCGGCCGCGAATATATTTTGCTTATTAATCATCTATATTAAAATAATGATGAAAATATTGGTAAATTAAATAAGAAAATTTGATAGAATGATAAGAATTTGGAACAATTTTAATATATATCATGAATCTCATAACAATATAGTATAAATCAAAAGAATATGGGAACGAACAAATTTTCATATAAATAAACAAATTATAATATAAAGTTGTTTAGTTTTGAAAGAGAAATGATTTTTATTTTTAAAGAGACTCTATTATTAAGTTAATAAAGAACACTGCTAAAATCCTTACCTGTATATCATCGTGATTTGGCGGCTGAAAATTGGAAAATCGTGTTTAGAATTCAAATCAAAATTAACTTACGGGTAAGACGTCCGTCAACTCGATTGGTGGTTGAAGAGCCATTAAAAGATTCTGAAATGGGGAAGGCATTGAGTGAGGATGATAAATTAAAAATATTGTATTTTATTTTTCGATCAAATTTATAAAATTGTAAGGTACACGCGCGAATTTTAATATAGGTATTTTCCTAATATTTTGTCTTTCCCATTTTCTTAATTTAATTTCGCCAAAATTATTTTCTGATGTAAAGAACCACTCATTTCATAACGATGTAGGAGACTCAGCTCCTTTTTACTTGGAAAAATATTTTCTTTGAATTTTTTACCCACGACCCAAATTTAAATTTAACCCAATTTGTGGAAAATCTTTGTGTTGGTATTTGCTCGCTTCTCATTCGCAAATGGTAAAATATTTTTCCCAACAATATTTTTGTCAATAGCAATAACAAATGATATGAAAAAATTTTAGGGTTTACATTTTTGGTGAGGTGTAGTCTTCAGTCTCATGTTTTTTCCCATAAACGGATGGGATGAAGATGAGACGAGCGAATAATGTTATTTTTTCAAATTCATCATATTGTTTTATTATTCAATGGAAAAATAGGCAGAGAATAGAATAATGCTGGTGGCATGCTAATTTTGGTCCCAAAAAGCAGTTTTTATTATATAAAAGCAATTTTACTTCATCGGGGAACTTCATAATAAATCATAGTGAATTAAAAGCCAAAAAAAATAAAAAGTATTTTTATTAAAAATCGAAAAGCAATTTGACATTTCATTATTTCATTGAAAAAAATGAGAATTTATGTTGCAAAAACAAATAAGCAGCGTTTTTTATACTTAACAACTTGATGACTTAAGAAGTATTCCCTAGGGTTAATTCATTATTTTTGGTTCATTATAAATTTTCGCTTGAATTAGAAAATAATTTTTTAATCCTTTTTTAATTGACAAAAGCCCATTAAAAATATTTTGGCATATGTAATAATAATAATGTGTTACTGATATTTTGAATATTATAGGATCAGAATTTGTACAAATCGTGGGAAAATCAACTGTAGCTTGATAAAGCTTTTCAATCTTTTTCCCACAATGGTAATAAACAAAATTTGGCACTTCGTTCCCACACATAGCCACAATTATTGTACCTCAAATTTTCATTATCAAACAGCGCGGAATGGCATGGGAAATATTTTATGGACAGAATGGTGGGGAATGAAAAAAGGCACGGTTAATTGAGCCAAGTGAAAAAAGCCAAGAATGGCACAGTCGTGTATTGATATTGAATATTGATGAAAATGAAAGGGGTGGGATGGAAATTGCCTGGGAAGCTTTACTCTACATGGAAGGGATGCGGCTGATTAACGGCGCCGTTGGCCAATGTTAATTAGCTTTCTCTCTTGGGCCCAATATTATTAAGAGGGCATTGGAGGGAAGGGGAAGTCCTTGTTCGAGTGAAAATATAAATGAAGGATATACTTAAAATCAAAGAATTATCTGGATGGATTATCGTTGAAGCCTTATTTTTAATCTCTCATTATTTTATTTATTTAGAAAGCATCTCAAATTTCCGGACAAATTATAATGTCAAATATTATACCAAATTGATTGAAAGTAGAGTTCCGGGCCTCTAATAAGTCTAAAGTCTTTATTTTTTCCATTTATTCAGCTGCATGTGATAGGAGTTACTTCCATCTAAAGTTATAGGAATCGAGAAATGCGATCATATATAAAGTTTTTTAATTAATATGTAATATTTGAGTTCAGCTTTTTTTTTAATTTTTACAATTTCATACCATTCTATGAATTTTAAAAAAAAAAAAGATGAAAATTTCAACCAAAATTTTTTATTAAATGATTAAAAGAGTAAGCTAATAATGTATTATAGGCTTCTATTTTGAGATTAATAATTTATTAGATAGAAATTTTAGTGAAATTTGTCTAGTGGCCAAATGATGGCCAGAAAATTGTTGCTGCTGAATAGATTATGCATTTGGCACATCTCAATGAAATGGATAAAGAGTAAAAGGACAGTCAAAACACAAAAAATTCAATTTTGTTTTCACTTTTCATATGCGCTGCTGCATACCCGCCGAATGGCTTTATTTGAATGCAAAATTTTCCATTTCAAATGCGGTTTGGGAATTGGAAGGGAGTAGAAAGGAACTAAAAATTGTGCACTTTATTAAAATATTAAGATGGTTGACTGAAAAGTTTATTTAAAATCATTTTTCGATTGTTTTTTCGGAGAATGTATAGTCGAAAATGAATATTTAAGGAAATTCACTATTAAATTTAATCTTATAATTATTTTAAAATTATTAGAACAATCCGCAATAAATATAGATTATGCATCTATTTTCTCCTCATTTTGTCTTTTATTTAAAAAATGGCAAAATACTCCATTATACTCAATTAACATTAGAATTTCTCCATTTTCGTCAATTTCATTTTTTTTATTTTAAAAAGAGGGTTCAAATTTCACATTCTTACCCGAATATTTAATTTCATTCCCTCTTTTTTTCAGAAAAATTGACCTTTTTGGCAAACCAAACCACAAAAGCATTTTGATATTTTTAAAATCCATTCACTCTTCATTTCTAAACCATAATTTATAATTTAATATCTCATCCGTTTCCTTAGGGTCCAGATCCAGACCACAGATTCATCTTCAGCTGACAAGAAAATAGCTGTAACATAAATACAAAAAGACTTGTGAGAATTAGGCTATGCTTGATGGCACGAATACCCATTTATATTTATGGATGTTATTGCGGCATCCCCATTTTCCCGGAATTTCCTTTCATCCATTGTCCAAAATATGTATTTTCTGAAATTATTTGCTCTTTGATTGATAAAAAATGTAAAAATAAAATCATAAAAAATATTTTCTAAAAAAAGTCTGGGAAGAGGGCAAAGGGAATAGATACAAAATCTTGTACAAGTTTTTATTTTTACAGTACCCATTATAAAGCAACTTTTTACGAAAATTAACATTCGAAATTTAAATATATTTATATATTTATATTCACCCTTTTTTGCTCAGCACTGGCATTGGCCAAGTCAGCCGCAAGAATAGTGAAATTTTGGTCTCGTAGCAATACCTCGTAATCTGATTCATCCAACGCACCAGCTACCAGTGAAAATGGGTCGGTCATTATTATTTTTAAATTCTAAAATTTAAAGGAGAATTAAGCTAATGAAATGAATCTATTTTACTTTTATTAATATATTATAAATAGAAAAGACAATTAATATTCGAGAAAAGGATTTGAAGAGGATTAGAATTATGAAAAACTGAAAAAAATTTGGCCACATCACAGTATGGGATGAGAGGAAAATATATGGTTATTATCCGAGAAGGAAATGGAGATATTGCATTTACTCTCAAGTCAACTAACTCATTGGCAAAAATATGAATGAATTTTGAGTTTCTGAATTTATAAATGTTACGGAAATTTTATTTTTTGAATCAAAAACTTTTCAATTTCCAATAATAAATCCCCCTTACTCCTAGCCTAATGAAATATTCATGAAAAATTGACAGAATTGGAGCCCGTATCGTACTAGTATATTTTGCCCT
Source organism: Pratylenchus scribneri (assembly GCA_030063045.1). Classification (NCBI taxonomy): domain Eukaryota; kingdom Metazoa; phylum Nematoda; class Chromadorea; order Rhabditida; family Pratylenchidae; genus Pratylenchus; species Pratylenchus scribneri. Next base: position 1,675,475 of record JAQSEB010000058.1, on the reverse strand, counting down.
TTTTGTCTTTCTTTGCTGCTGGAATAAGCTGCGAAATCTTCTTCGTCGAAAAGGAAATTAGCAACAAAATCAGCGAAGTGGAATTCATTTACAACGTAATTACTACTGATTGACTATTTGGGCATAAATTTTTGATGAATTTGAAAAATAATACATGGTAGAAATAATAATTATAATGGATCATTTTCTTTGTGAAAGAAATAAAACAGTTAAAACATGAAATATTACTGTGAAAGAAGCAATTACTCCGAAATCTTCAGGATTTTTGGCCTTTAACATTCTGGCAAAGTTGGGTATCGATATCAATACAGTAAGTGCATTTCAATGTGCTTGCCTATTTGGAAATTGAATAATTAATCTAATGAATTATCTTGTGGATATCCTTTATATGCATACAACTCTATTCCATTCTTTGGCTTTCTTGGACAGATAAATATAATGGAAAACGAACAAGACATCTTTTTAATTTAGCATTGAAAATTAAGACATCGTTTTTAATTTTTAATTTTATTGTCCAGACTCTTGGGAATTTGGTTTAAAGGCAACGAAATCTATTTAAGACGAATTTCAATTGCAAATTGCAATAGAATGCACATAAAATTGAAAAATAGGTAGGGAACATATTATATGAGCAATGCTGAAAAATATGCTCTTCCTATCGACAGCCGGACATTTTTGTTGAAAGCCGAGAGACTATGTCTTTCAATTTTGGTAGGACAATAGTGGGTTGGAAGGAATCTCATATCATTTCAATTGAGTTTCTCTCTCCTTTCATGAAAATGTTCAAAAAGTTGGTGGTCCTTTAGTTTCGAATTTTATTGAAATCCCAAAATTGGGACAAGAGGAAAGTTTGGTTTTTATCGGATATAAAAGAATTGGGCCAAAAGGGAGATTTATTTTGTTATTTATTTGCTCAACAATTCATCAAAAATGCCCTACAGCAATTTCATGGATGAAATAATGCATAAGATTCAGATTATTGCACGCGAAAGAAGCAATGAAAGACGAACAAACAAAATATGCAAATGCAAATAAATAAGTTCAAAAAGATGGAATAAACGTTTGTATAATGGCACAATTCAAATCATATCGTTTTCTCCATGAATAAATTCGAAATGAATCCTTGTAGAAAAATTTTTTATATAAATTTTTTATTAAATATGAATTAGAATAGAAATGCATCTTGTCTTGCCTAATTCGATTGCATTTTAATTTGAAAGTCAAATATATGGAATTAGAAACAAAAGAAAAATGATATTACTAAGCATTATAAGACTGTGAGCATTTTTTACATTCGTAGAAAAAATTTCTCATAATTAGTAATGCTTAAGTAAACATTAATGGCTTACAAGTATAATAGAAAAGAGGATATGTTCAACAAAAATGGAACTTGAACCGGAAATTCGCTTCATCATATTAAATTGGAAAAATTTTATTTGTGAAAAAAAAGTTCTAAGATAATAATTATCAAATGAGATTGAGAGACTAAATTCGGGAATATTAAAAATAAAAAACAATAAAAGTAGAAGAGGGAGAGGAAGATTGGATTGGCTTTGAGGCATTGTGTGCTTTTGGATTGGATTAAATAAGGACGAGAATTATTATGATTAAAAATTGTTGCTAGCGACAATTCGTAAAAAAATTGGATATCAATATTTATTGGAAGCAAATTAAAGAATGATTTTAAAACTCATTTTGTCAGGACATAATCTGTTAATTGGAATTATGTGATAAAAAAATATTTAAATTTTTATATTTTTTTGACAAATTAATTCACTTCAATATCCATATCCAGTAAAGTTAATTTGAAAGGGAATGAAAATTACTTAGGAATTTAATTATGTTAAAATTAAAGAACAATAAATAAAGGATTCGTTAAGTTACACGTTACCTCATCTCAAAAATATAGAATTAAAAAACTAGTAGCTAATAGCTATTATACAGGAAATAATTAATTGATATCGTATAGTCAAATGGGTTAATTAAAAATTAATCTTCTACCAAATAAAATATATTGTTGTAAAAATACTTGACTTGGTATGTTTTTAATAATTCCCATGGAAAATTAGATTAATAGGTTACTTTTGTGTAATGGGATATCGAAAAAATAGAACATGCCATTAGAGTAGTTAAATAGGAAAGGATTTTTGCGAGGGGGCTAACTAAAATGAATCCTCGGGGAAGAGCCCATTGACTTGAATGGAGGAGGCTCTGTTCTGCCCAATTCTATTTTTGCGGCCAAGGACTGGCCCATTTGCATGGTAATAAATCCGAAAAAGGGAGGCCAAAAATGTTAGGTAAAAGCGTTTTTTTCTCGGAAATTTATAATGTGCCATAATATTAAAGTGAGGAATGTCGATATCCATAAAAAAAATTTTATTCAAAAATCCCAATAATATGTATAATAACTATTTATTAATTATTATTTATATGTATAGAGTATAGACTCATCATTCAATTTCTTTAGAATAAATATCACAAAAAAAATTATCGATAAAGATTCCCACGACCCCTGAATCCATTTACTTTTCATTCCCATTCATTTTTAATTTTTGACTTGACTGACTCAGAATTTTTGGCTTACATTTCTCGCGCTATACACAAAGCCAGTTGAGTTTATTAAAAAGAATTAAGTATTTTTGTAACGGAGATAATTACTTAATAATATGTATAATATAATTAAGTATTATTATCGAAATGATGTAATAACAATTAAAAATAAAATTTGAATATGAGTTGATTCAAAAATTTCCCAACCAATTGAAAAATAAAATAAAGGGGAAAGATAGGCCAACAACAAACTGAAAAAACCGGTCAAAGTCGATTCTAGGAATTATATCGTAAAGATACGTGTAAAATCCCAATGGGATTCTAAGGGGAAAATACATTTTTTTCGGTATAATTCGATGAAATTAAGAGCACCTCGGGAAGCGCAGGATGAAAATTGAGGCATGAGACAAGGAGGCGAAGGAGAGAATGAAGATGCGCGGGTCCATGGAAAAAAGATGATGTTAAGGAGGGCAATGGTTTTCATTTTCATTAATAATTCATAAATGGTTCCGTTACCGCCTCCTCTTTAACCGAGGATTGGGCTTATAAAAGTAGAAGAGAAAAGTAGTGAAAATGCGGCTTCTTATTCTTTAGCATGGGGAATTGCCGAATGATAGTATTAAATAAAAATGTTTAACAAAAATAGCATAAATTTTGATTAATAAAATTTTCAGATTAAATTAATATTTTTTAAATGAATCAATTAGCCATTGGCTGATTAAATTGCCAATATTTTAATTTTTGTTTTTGCATACTTTTAAGATTTGTAGAAAAAAGGCAGCTAGCCAAATTCATCTAATATTGTTTTTTTTGCTGTAGGCAAAATAGTAAAAAAATAAAATAAATGATTTATGGGTTAGGTATATTATCGGTTTAAAAATGACCATTTTTAACAAATTAGGCCAAGAAAAATAAATTGGAACGTGGGACGGGCATTTTTCAAGTCTACTAATACTAACTGAGCATATTGATAAAAATCGTAGAATATTCTAAAACTAATTCTGAAAGGAAATGTCTTCTAAATATTTTGAGAATAAAAATAAAGTTAAACATAGAAATTAGGAGGAAAAATCATCTAGAATAAAGACTATGTTCTCTTGATTAAAAGAATATTTAAATTTAGGTGTGATTTAATTGTAATACATTGAATAAATGACCATTCTCCAAGCAATTTTAGAATAGGATCAATTTGCTTCTTCTGATTCAAATTTCTCATCTTTTCTTTATTCATTATTTCCATCATTTTTTTCTTCAGGCAATGTTTCTTCTTTTGATATCGTCTCCGCAAATTCTGCCTCGTTGTTGTTTGGTTTGTTTGAGCGTGAAAATGCGCGATTGACAAATTCGAATAGAAAACCACCAGCAGTATGATTAGTTTCTTCTCCTATCTTAAAATTATTTTAATTAAAATGTGTAATGAAAGATGAAACATCCTAGACATCTATATTCGAGTACATCGTACTGATTTTATTAGCAGATAAATTAAGATGGAAGAACTCAATATCTATATCTAAATATCTATTGTTTATTACAAATGGAGACGATTTTGTAAATAAAATAACTCAATATATTTTTTGGAAATACCCGGCTTGAATCTAATGAATTAATATTACTCCGTCAATTAAAACTCTTTCCGATCTTTCTCGCCGCCAACGGACCACCGGTGTCGTCGTCGCTCTTCTCCAAATATTAGTAACAAAAATTCGAAGCCTTAAACACATGATTAAAATATCAAATATGCATCGTTCAAGTAATTATTACCTACCGTGGGTTTCGTCGATATTCATTCCGAAAAGCAAAACATAAAATTGCACCGATTGCTGAGAAAAAAAGTAGCCAATGAAGAAATTCATCTAACCGAAAGCCATTTTGAAGAGAACATTCTACCTTTAAAATTTTTTAAGGTTAAAAATGGAAAATTTACAATCTTTGATCGACCAGTGAATTAATGCTAATAGTTTAATATGAATGAATTAGAAATGGAATTAATATGATGGTTTTTTATTCTAATAAGATTTGAATGTAGATGGTGTTTAATTCTTATTAACTTGTAAAACTAATTACTACTATATTATAATCACCTTTAAACCATAGTAATCTTGTCCTTTCGTTGGTTGATAATCCATTGGCAAATGTGCTATAATTTTTAGAATTTTTATTTTTTAAGGATTAAAAAATTACAATCAAATCAAAATTCAATTGCTCTTACCATTAATTCCCCTTTGTTGGATTTTTCGAAATGCATTCCACAAAGTTGACGAGAATTCAGATTCACTGAAAACCGATGCGCTCCCGATGATAGTCAACTTAATTGTTATTTTTATTTTTAAAATTTAGAAATTTTTTTCATGTATCTGCTGTAAGATTACTTGATAGTGCGGATTCAATTCGTTATTGTCGATCCGAACAAATGAGATTCCGGTTCCAACGGGTATCAATTTTCTAAGGATAGCCAATTTAGCATATTCCTGTACAATCTTTTTGGAGTGTGTGAAATTCAATGAATTTTGTTGAAATTTCATCATTGCTCCTTTAATGGATAAAATTTTTGACAAAAAATATTAATTTACATTTTTATTTAAATAATCAATGTTTTAAATATGTGCATTTTTAAATATTCGGAAAAATTACCACATTTTTCGCAACAATGGCCTACTGGCTTTATCGGTTGAGTGCAATATTTATTAATAGGCTGACATCGAACAAATTGGCAGAGTTTTGAAAATTGCTTTATAAAAAAAAATAAAATTTTTAAAGAAATTTTGAAGATACCGGTTCAAAGAAGTTGGAATTTGGCCGACCAAAAAGGGCAGACTTTGGAATTTTATTTTCTGTATTATCTGTTCCGATTATGAAAACTTGTTCAGTAGGCCATCGAAATTGGTATTGATCATTCAATTGAAAGTCGGCGCCTAATTTTGAACCAATTCGGAACATGAATTGTCCTTCAATAGTCAAAGTAATTTCATGAATTTGTTTGGTGGAAAGTGACTGAAAAATTTGGAAGAAAAATTTAATTTAATGATTTTCATGAATGCATAAAGAATGTGCTTCTTAAATTTGCTTGAATGAAAAATTTCACCTGCCCAAATAGGCTGAAATTACGCAGTTTAGCGGGCACATCGCAACCAATTTTGGAGACATTATCAATGTGTACAGAATCCTTCAATTTTTATAAAAAAATCAACATATTATTTTGACATAAAATCAAATTAAAATTATCCTCAAAATCTAATTCAATTCTCACAAAAAATAATGAGATGGAGATACATCATATTTTTAATGATGAATTTAAATTATTACATCATTTTTAAGCTTTTCTGACTTCGCATTTTTCATGTGATTATTTTTGGCTCCCATGAATAATGATGCAATTCTCAAAGAAAATTAGTATTCAACAACAATCATGATGCAATTCTCACAGAAAATTAGTATTCAACAATCATGATGCAATTCTCACAGAAAAGAGAGAATTGAGAATTTATTTTTGAATATTGTCAAATTCGGAACTTTGGTTCATCGATTACGCTTATCTAAATGCACTAATATGGTCAACGAATTCCCCTTTAGCGATCATTGTGGTTTTTTCTTAAAGGCCGAAATCACTATGGAATTTTTCTAACATAACAATTTTTGGCTCTCCTCTAAAAAAAGAAAATAAAATTTTTCGATTGAATTTTGAAGAAGGCTGGAGGATTAGATAAAAATTCATTCATTTTTCTTCCATGACAATGAAACAAGAAAGATGTAAACCCTATCCATTTATTCAATAATTTTCTGCATTTATGCTAACAATATATAAAAATTTCCATTCCCTTTCGTATAACAATGATAAATTAAGTCAATTGAATTTGCCGTTAAAAAAACATCTTATTATGATTATTCATTTACGAATTTATTGACCTACTTACTAAAATTTAAATAGAATAAGAAATGAACTTTCTTCCGCCCTCCCCTCCCAGTTCCCAACCCCCTCCCCAGCCGCCACTCTAAAAAAAACTTCAAACCATAAGCCCCAGCATTTCCGTCACACAAAATCTCTCCCTCCCCAGCAGCCAAGACCCAAGAGTCGGGAAACAAATGTAGAATAGGCGAGAACGAGAATAGGATTGAATGAGGCTGATGAAATTTGCGGCAAGCAAACAAGAAAAGAGCAATCGGCGAATGGAAGGAAGGCTTTGGGGCTGGGGCTTGGGAAAGTCGGGGGAGATTGCGTCAGAATTATTCCCTTCATCGTCGACTCTTTAAAAGTGCCCCAAGTTTCATTAATTAAAATCATTCCTTTTTCCTATCAATAATAAATTAGAATTGCGTGCGTAAACCGTAAACTACCTACATAATACTATACATTTTTTAAATTATTTATTTACCTGGGAAGATGGAACTTGTTCAGCATCCAAAATCATGAACCCTTCTTCTAATAGGCTATCACTATCATCGTCATCTTTTTTATCAATCCGCCAATTAGCATAATCAAAGAAATTTGGTGCGATTATTTTTGGTCGAAATAAAACATCTAAAAATGGAACTTTCGGCTGATAAAAATATTATGAGAATCCATGTATTTGAGAATTGAGATTTATGTTTACTCCAAATGATTTTTCTTTTTGGCCACAAACAACAATTATTCCCCCCCCCCCCCCTCACTCTAAACATTCCATTCTATATTTGTAATATTAAAAAAACCATAAATATTTTTGAACGGGGCCATTTTTGATCATATTAAATTGAAAAGAAAAGCTGTTCATCTCCCATTCCATTCTATTTTTGAAACAAAAACTAAAGTATTTTTATTATGTTGATTATCTCTATTACTACATTTTAATCATCAAAATGGGTTTCTGATGAGGAGAATGAGTCCAAAAATAAAACTCATTCCGTCCATATTGGCTAAAATTATAAAAATATTTTTTAATTATTGGTTATTTGGAATAATTTCTTTTGGTTAAGAGTATTTAAGAAGCCATCGAAAAAATGTATACTTTCATAACTTCTTGCCTTGGGATTCGCGTTTTGGGCACTGCCATCCTTCCGACTTATCACCTAATTCTGCCGAATGACCAAAGTACAAAATCCCATTTTCTGGTAATACAAGTTGATTAATCTGTAAATGTGAAATTTTTTCGTTATTTTTGATTTAATTAAAAGCCTTGGAAAACTTTGGCACAAAAATTTTTTTTTCCTTTATTTAAAATTGAGGGTTAAGATTAATCCATCAATACTTTTTCAAACTTCTACCTCTAAATCCATATATAATTATTATAATTAATCATATTTATTATCTTCCGGTCTCCAGCCCAGCCACCCTCTTCCTACTTATCTTCTCAAGTTGTTTGTTTATATAATGTAGAAAAAAAGTAATTTCAATTTGTAAAAGCATCTCTCCTATCTTCTTAAGGCCAAAGACTAAATTACGAAAAGTCATTTACTTCGAAGTCAAAATTTAATATAGGCCCCGAAAAATCGTCACCAAATCATTATCAACTATTTTATTACTATACTAAAAAGTCTCTAATATTTTATATGCAAGACAATGAATTGTTAAAAAAGAAATTATAAAAACTTGCCCCTAATTTTTCCTCTAAAACTGCTAATTCAATCCCTTGATCAGCAGATTCATCCATTCCTATTACAGCATTATCTCCTTCACATGGGGCTTTTTCTCCGATCCAATTTTCCGATTGGGAAAGCTGATTTGAGGGAATCCAAACAAAAAGTCGGGCTTGGCCAAAGAATAACAGGGTTGAAAATAAAATAAAGAAATAGAAACGAAATTCGAACATGAGCATTTGATTTTGCCTGGGGAAATTAAATTTGTGACTTATTAATAAAATGAGTGAAATATGTGTTTGTGTGTGAAAATGGGTGCTAGGTCATCTCCACAATTCTGCAAATATGGGCATGTCCACAATTCTGCAATTATAGGCGTTTTCGACTATAATAAATCATAAACCGGTTTTAGACCCAACAAACCTTATACCATTTTGTAGATTTCATCGAGACGCATCTAATGGTATATAATTTATTATGGTTTGGCCCAAAATGAAAGAGTTTTAAACCAAAAACTTGAAAAATGGTTTAATACCATTTAATTTTGACCAAACCATGGCAAATTATATATCATTCGATGCGTCTCGATGAGATCTACAAAATGGTATAAGGTTTGTGGGGTTTAAAATCAGTTTCTGATTTGTTATAGTCGTAAACGCCCATAATTGCAGAATTGTGGACATGCCCATAATTGCATAGCCCTTTATCTATTGTGGAGATGACCCCGGACGGTGAAAATGTGAAATATGAAAAAATGGCCAATAAATATACCTATAGAAATTCGATCTGCACACATTTTCTGAATGGTTTTTTGTTTATTCCCTCCTAACTGCTGATGATGGTAGAGAATAGGATTGAATTTATCCCATATTTTTTATTTTCAAATTATTTAAATTATTTAAATGAGATTTATGATAAATTTCTGAATTCTTAATTTTTGATGCCCTTCATCCTATAATAAATTATAAATTTCATCATTTTATCATTTTTATCAATTTGTCGTCCTCTAATTTTCTCAATTATTTTCCAACAATTGCTTTTGTTGTTTACGATTTAATTCACCCAAAGATTTCTCTTCCGATTCCGCAATCTCATCTTCACAAAATTTTCCCATAGACCACGTTGCTACTCCACCGATTTTCGTTGACATGGGAGCGCAGTCGCACATTTATACCTTCAACTATTTTTCTATCAATCATTGTGAAGTGAAGGCGAAATGATTACTTTTAGCGCGACCTTTAACTCGCTTTAGCAAGTTATTCTTATTAGCTTTGATAAGATTAGAAAGAATTTTGGAGAATTTAACTTCTGAATAAAGTTCTACTCCTTTTTAATTTCAAATTTTTCCAAAAATTGCCCCCAAATCTCCCTTTAATAGGCACATTAAAATGTTATTTTTTAAAGTTCATATTCCTAAATGGAAAACAAAATAGATGTTTCTCCACATTCTATTTGATCATCGTTATCAACGCTCCAATATCATTATTCATTAATCATTGGCGGCGAAATGGAGCGAAATACGACGATTAAATGCTCACAAACAACGTCGTCTTCCATTTCCGTCCCATGCTGCGCCCTCCCGTCACACAAAATGGACGATCTTTTACCTTTACGGACCGCCCATTTCATCAATCTTTCTGCCAATCAATGCCCATAATCTATTTTAGTCCTTACTCCTTACTCTGCCTTTAAAAAGTGGTTTTGGATGGACCATGTGCCTCATTTTTTCCCATTCCCACTACCATATTCCCATCTAAATTTATCCTAATCTGTATTATAGTAAACAATTAGTTCCACGCCTCTTTTGCCCTTTTATGTCCAAAGTACCAAAACTATTCGTCCTTTTCCTTTCCCAGTCAGTATTTGAAAAATATCTTTTCCATTTACTCAATCAGTAAATTTCAGAATCATTTCAAATTTTTAGATTAAATATTTTCATCTAATTATTAAAATTAATCTGGTCAACCATTCTCGTCAAAATGGTTAAGCAAGAATCTGTGGTGATTATCAATGATGGAATATCTGCCAATGGGATCATCAAGAATGGGAATATAAAGTTAGTTAAAATTAAAACCATTTAATTAATTAAAAACTTTGACATATTAATTTAGGCATGGCTGCTCAACAACAAATGGCACTAATACCGAAAAGGAGAACATTCAAATTCGTAGAGCTAAACCGGAGGATGCCAAAAATTTACGTGCATTGATTCAAGAACTTGCTGATCATCAAGACATGCCAGATGGACCGAAGATAGATGCCGATCAAATTGAAATAGACTTCCGGGAGGCAGCAATGCATTCAGTTGTGGCCGTTAATACATCGGGAGAAATGGTGGCATATGCTGTTTATTATTTGCAGCCTTCCACAAGCCAGAGAGGAGAGGTAAATGAAAATCTATAAATATCTCTTTTTTTGTAAATTTTATATCTTTATTTGCAAATATCAATTCCATCTTTAACTAAAATTACAATAAATTTTATCAAAATGAGATCCGGGTGGAAATATTTTTGGAGGACAATATTTCACTGATTCTCTCCTTTATTATAGATTGTTCATTTGGAAGACTTATACATTAGGCCGCATTATCGACGTTGTGGACTAGGAATTCAACTGTTGCGCGAAGTTTCAAAAAATGCTGCAATTCACGGATTGCCATGTTTGGAATGGTGTGTTCTGCGAACAAATTACGGTGCGCTGAATTTCTACAACCGTCTTCCCGGCATTGAAGATCTGACTGACAAAAGAGAGACGAACAAATCAATTTGTTGGCGTTGGGAGCAAGATTCTTGGCCAACAGTTTTGCCACCGAAATACAAACAAAAAGACAAGAAATTAAAGATTGAAGTGAGTTAGAATTTATGAAATGATATTTTTTTATTGAAATATCTATTTTAGATTTTTTTGGATGCTTCCAGGCAAATCAGCGAATGTCGGGTCCAAAAACTGGTCAACCAATGGAATTCATTGATTGGCGAAGATAGGAAACAGCACTATAAGCCATTGAACAATAAAGCGAAAAAACAACTGGCTGCTGGTCATTTGGGTGCCATCATAGTGTATGGACAAGAAATATCTGCTCCAGCCGAGGCAGTTGACGAAATTCCCAACGAATCGGAAGCACCAGTTTTGGGAATGGCATTTTTCCACAGGAAGGGATATTCCACTTGGCAAGGAAAAGTGAGTTTAATAATTAATATTTTTTTTCAAATCTTTTTAAAATATTTTTCATTTTCAGTTTCCGGAATTAGACCAAATCTATGTGTCTAAACTATATCGTCGAAGGGGTGTAGGCACATCAATAATGATCGAATTGAGTAATCTGGCAAAATTGATGGGCGCCACCAAAATCCAATGGACAGCACCAGAATCAAGTGATTTTAAGTCACAGCATGTACCCTTCTTTGAATCGGTAAATCTAAAAATTCCATTATCAAAATAATAATTCAAAAAATTTCAGCTAAAAGCCGCCAATTTGACGGACATCGAAGAATGGTTACTGTATCGATGGCATTTTGAGCACGACGATCAGCAGCAGATGAATGGCCAGCAACAGCAGCAGGAAAAGGAGAATTTGCTGAATAGGAAGGAGGAAGTGAATGGAAGGAAGAAGAATGGCGAATGCTGAACAAGTCGCCAGGAATTCTGCCAAATTCAGCAGAACAATCTTTTTTCCCGAACAAAGAGCTAAATTATTCACAACGAAATACAATATTTCTTCCCAAATCCCTGATTTTCATAGATTAATGATTTACTCTTCCTTCCCTCAATCGTCAATCCTCTTCCATTATAATATTAAATTAAATTAACCTTTCTACATTCTTCATTTATCATTTGAAATTTGATTGTCTGTCCTGCACATTCCTTGGGCAATTTCCTTCTTTTTTCATTTGCATTTTTTACTCCCACAAATGAATTACATGCGAAAATGAGTGTTAATCAAGAAAATCAAAAAATGATGATAAATTAATTTATAAATTTTTTTATTGCTTTTACAATTTCAATCCATCTAAATTGGTAATGAAAATGTTGAAATGAGAATTGGGTAGATTTTGTATTTTTAATGGCTTTAAATACGAAAGTGTTGCACTTAAAATTGGGTTAATTTTTGGTTTAATATTGAGCATCATTTTTGGTCAATTGTTTTTTCTTTGTTTCTTTTAAAATGTCATCATCTTCTTTTTCGCCTCTTGCCTGATGATGAACCTGGTTGAAACAGATATTCGAGTTGAGGTGGAACGGTAAAAAGATTGGCTGTTTCCGGTGGTGGCTTATAATTCTTGGCAATTTTAGCGAACTGAAAAACAAGAAAATTTATTTAATTTGAGCATTCCTGAAAATTTTACTTTTCTCTATTTTAAATGGAGTTAAATAAAATTTTTTTACAGTACCTGTTCTTTGATTAAATCGAATGCGCCTCCAGTATTGGCCCAACGCTGAAGGCGTTGCAAATTATCCAAGCCAATTGCACGGTCCACATGACTAAGCAATTTTGCTTGGCTGTCTAATTTTTGACTTCCGAGTGCGACCTATTAAATAAAAAAACAATACAGTCTCATCCCAATTCCCAACCACTCACTTCCATAATGTCAATGGCAGCTAAAAAACAAAGAAAAATCATTTTTGAATCCAATAAAAAAAGAAAAAAAAACCTGCTTCCAGCGGAGTTCCTCTTTCAAAATGCGTTATCACTTGATTAAAACCTTCGTCCGCTTTATTTAGAAAGTTCAAAAGGGCTGATGGTTTCACCTAAAATTATTAAATAGGGACTCTGTGTGATTTCTGGGAATCTGTGGAGTATTTTCTATTTTTTTATTTCTTCTGATTTGTCTCAATAAAAAATTACATACATTTATTTCCGGTTATATTTTCATTTTTCATGGTCAAATTCCCATAAATAATCCTAATTTTATTCACCGTTGTAGCCTCATTTTCCACAGGTTGTTCGGGTGCAGCTGCCCCACCACCAATTGCATTTGGTAAAGGCCTGAATGGAGGGAGAGGAATTCCAGCAGCTGCCCCTCCAACGCCAATAGCTGGACCAGCTGGAGCTGGTGGGATAGGCGCCCCCGGCAACACTGATGGGCCATAGCCATCGCCCTCCGGTCCCCATTTATTTGGTTGTAATGCGGATTCACCCGTGAAAAAGTCCTCTGGTTTTAAAGGTTGTTGTGGTGGCTCCACTTGAGCATTAGGTGGAGGAGGCTCCAGACGTCCACCGCCTTAAAATTTTCGTTATGAATTGATGATTGTTTATTTTTGCTTTTCCAATCACCTCCTCCAAATCCATTTCCACCACCGCCACTGCTGCTCACAACTGTCCCATGACTTCCAAAACCTCCGCTTCCCTGAAATTCCTTGGGTGGAGAAACAGGCCTTAAACCAGAATTTTCTGGAATAATGAACACTTCTTCAACGCGTGGTGATGGAGCTGGTGAAGTTATTATTGGGATTGTTGTTGTAGGAGGTGGCATTGGTGTGGATGTCGTTGTCAATAATTGGGTTGTTGTTTGCATTTGTGTGGTAGAAATGGTGCTCGGTTGAGTAATTGTTGTTGAGCTAAAAAATGTTGTTGTCGTTTCTGCTCCAAATGAGCCAATGCTAGTTTCAAAACCATTTAGCCCGAATGCCTCCTTGAAACCGGGTGGCGGTGTTCCCAACTGAATTTGAAAAATTATCACCAAATTCATCTTTTTTCAAATTCACTTCTGCTCCAAATGCAAGTCCGTTATCGCCTCCGCCAGCACCTCCTATGAAACCTGAACCGTCAGAGAATCCCGGTGGAAAAATATCGGTTTCAGGCGAATTGCCTATCAATCCACTGCCTGCTGCTGATTCTCCCAATAGAAGAACATCGGTTCCTACATTTCCAGCAGGTGCAGGTTGTGTTGAATTCGGGACTTTTGTCGTAGTTGTGGTAGTTTCAGCTAAAAATTTCTTTTTACCCAATTTTCCATAAACAGGTTCACGTACGTGAAGACATTGTTGGCGGACCACCTTGAATATTCTGTGGCGGTTGCTCCCCAATTGAACCAATTTCCAGTGCCGGCAAAGGCTGAATTGAAGGAGGAATTGATGTTGGAGGAGATGGTGGTGGCAAAGTTGCTATTGGCTCAATTGTTGCTGTCATGGAAGGAGGAGGAGATGCAATACGCAGTGGTGGCTCTTCCAATGCAGGTGGAATGGGGATCTATTTTAGATTAAGTTGAATGAATCATATAAAATTACGGGCTGGATAACAGAATCTGATGCTGATTGGAAGGTGCTTAAGAAGGGTATCGCAATTGGTTGTTGTCCACCTATTTGTTGATCAGTTCCACGGGCAACTGTGGCTCCAACCGATTCTGGATGACCAGGGGGACGACGAATTTTTAGCCGAGGTCGGAATATCACTTTGTTTGGCACAAGTCGGAAACGTCGCCGATTATTATGTGGTTCTGTTGATTTGGTGCCAATAGAATCTTCCGGTTTTGTCAGTTGTTCTTCTTCAGCCAATAATTCCTCCAATCGATTCCCTTGTTGACCCTCTCTTAGCTCCGTTTTTAAACCATATTGTCTTTGTTGCCCATTAGATGATGCGCCATTTTCAACTACACCGCTCAAAAGGGGTCCATTGAAAATTGGTGGTCTTCTTTGCCGTTTTCTATGTTGTTGTTGTTCAAATCGGATTCGATGCCGATGACGAAGCATTCGTTCGGCTGGTTCCCAATCTTTTGGATGCTGTTTATTCAATTGTTGCCGGGGTTTTTGAATCTCTAGAAATGCCCATTTTGTTAATTCAATATTGAAATGATATCAACATTTTATTTACAATCAATTATACAATTTTGATTTTTTTTTGTTTTACCCAATTCTATTTTCTATGTTTTTTCTTCATTCTTTTTTTTGTAAGTGTATTGAACAAATTATTTCTCTCATAAAAATCAAACTACCGTAAATGCTCTTTTAATTCCCCATGGGGAATTATTTTTCAACCTTCCCAAAGTGTGGGGAATTATTTTATTAGAGAATGCGGAATTATTGGAGAGTGAGGAACAGAGCTGTGCTTTTCATAAATCTTGATTCCGACTCCGGACTCCGACCTTTCAAAAATTTAGCTCCGACTCCGGACTCCTGGGTTTCCAATTTTTGACTCCGACTTCGACTCCAACTCCGGAGTCGTTCTAAAGCTCGACTCCGACTCCGGAGTTTGACTCCGAAGAAATTTCTTTTAAGTAATTTCGATTTGGCTCCGAGGCATTTTTGTGTAAAATTAACATCGATTTTCGAAAATGATATAATTTCCATACGAAAATTTCAATTTTAGTCAAAATAAAACAAAAAAAATTAATTTTAAAAAAATTGAAAAGGGAAATTTTTTTAAAAATTCCGTAAAAAATACAATTATTTTAAATAAAAATCCGGAGTCGACCGGAGTCCGGAGTCGCTCAAAATTTTTGACTCCGTCTCCCAACTCCGACCTTTGAAAATTTTGACTCCAGCTCCGACTCCGACCTTTTCAATTTTCGACTCCGAATCCGACTCCAGCTTCGGAGCGGAGTCGGAGTTGGAGTCGGAGCCGGAGTCGGAGTCGTAATCAGCTCTGCAGGTGGGGAATTAAAAGAGCATTTACGGTAATTTCCGTTTCTATTTTATATTCTCTTTAAAGTAAATGGTTAAATAATTTTGCATTTTTTGAGATAATGCGTAAACCGCTATTAATTTTTGAATCACTCATGAGAAGTTTATTCTCCTTGTAATAATGAAAAATCAACTGCTGCTGATGGAATGAAATATACAATTTTTTTCGCTAGTCAAATTTTGCATTTGACAAGAATTGGCTTTAAATTTAATTTTATGGAATGAAAGAATCCTGTACACATTATAGAATTTGTACAAATATTTCAATTTATATTCCTCAATTTTTTTGCACCTAAAAGCTAACAATAGTTAAGTTTACTTGCCTTTGACCAATTCTTGCTGTTGTTGGCGTTGTCCAGATTCATTCGCTATTTGATGTTGTTCAGCAGAATAGCCTACCGCCATCTGATGTGCCCTTGGGGCGGCCATTGGAATCTTTGTTATACTATTTGGTGGTAAGAGAGACTTCTTTGTTATTTCTGCAGATTTCGACACATTTGTTGCCCTTTCTACTGTAGCTGCATGCTGAGGAGTAGGTGGAGAAGGCAATGGCAGAGATATTTTTGATTGAAGCCTTTGACGCGAATCTTTTTGCAGTTTGCGCCGATGCTGAACCTATAAAAAATTTCATCAAATTATGATTTTATATAGGACCAGTCGAAGTCGCCGAAGTGGAATCAAGGAGGAAGTATTTGTTTTTAACAATGGTCCAATTTTACGCCATCTTGACCGAATTCTCTCCATCGTTTTCCTGCCTTCTCCATCCAACAAATTCGAATCATCTTCCTCTGAATGAAGCGGCGGAGAAGATAATGGAGGTCTTGACAATTTATTCTTCCTCTCATCAGCAGCAGATGATTCTTTATTTTCCCATGATGTTCTTTGATGTGTCGCTTGTTGTTGTTCGTTCCTTGAGGCTAATTCTTGTTCTATGCCAGCATTCTGTAAAATTATCATTTTTAGTGAAAAGGATTCATTTCAATCTTAATCTCCAATTTAATTTTCAGCACGTACTAATGTATTTCTAAATTCTAAGTGCATTTCTTTCTCTGATGAGCAAAAAAATAAACAAAACATCTTAGCCTTAGTCAATTAACAACCATAGAATATCAATTAAGATTACTTGTAAGAGTTTTTTTGCTAATGCTTCGGCTTCTGCTGAACTCAAATCAAAAACTGTCTGTTCGTTGACTTCTTCTAAAACAGGGCTGGGTATTTCCTTCAATGGCACCTTCTGAAAATTAAAATTAATCAATTCAATATTATCCCATTGAACAGACCGGTAATTGTTGAGCTATTGGTGGCCTTGGCTCTCCGCCTCCATTAATCACCATTTGATTATTCAAAGTTCGTGGCCTTTTTATTGGTTCCATTGGAGAAGGAATATGCCTAAGGTGACGGTGTTCCAATGTATCTTCCTGAGATGCAATCGAAAGCCTTCTAATTCCATTTAGATGATTCTTGCCGAGCTGTGATGATTGTTTTTCAGAATCCAGCACCGTCGCGGAAGGCAAATGTTGTTGCTATATGAAATTTTTAAATAAAAATAAATTATAAATTTGAAAAAAAATTGAGAATTAATATTTATAACTGGTGTGAATTCAGCCAATCTACAAATATTTATTATTCGAGTCTTAAGAACACAGTTTTCCGAAATGAATTATAAAAAGGGTTATATGCTCTCAATCATAAATTAATTCATATTTAAAAAGTTTATTTACTGCCAAAGCTGTATGCCAATCACCAAGGCAAAGAAATATGAGGAAGATTCTAAAGAACACCCGGAAAATCTTGTAAGTGAAAAATTGTTGAATCGTAGAAGAAACGGTAAAACGATAAAAAATTGCCACTGCACATTGGCAATGAAACGCTGAAGAATGTTGCATAAATTGGATTAATAGATTTTAAGAAGAATGGTAGATTGTTGTATCTGTTGAATCGTTTGTCAGTCCATTTCCCATTGTACCATAAAAAATTATTAAGTGTATGAAATCCTCCAATGCCAAAATCGGCTTTTGCTCTCTGTAAAAGAAAAATAATTAAATACTAAATACATATATTTGATAATGATAACGGATTGAAAATGTGTTTTAAATGCAAAATTTATTCTGTGAAAAATTTTTTAGCGCACCCTGCTATGACCCACAACCATAATTGAATGTTGAAAATTTTATTTACAATCGCTCAACACTGACTTGTTCGACTTGTACTTTTGCCTCCTTTCAAGGTCGTCAACATTCAACAATTTTAGCTCAAATACACCTCATCAACTCCTTTTCCGCGCAATGCATTTGGATTTGAATTAAGTAAGATGGAAAAAGAAGATCGCCGCCAAATTCCAGTTCACCTTGCGCTTTAAATCAACAACTTGCTTTTTTCCTTCCTTTAAATCGCTAACATAAGCGCAAAATTAAGTTCATTTCACATGTAGCCTATGCAAATTAATCGATCTTAAAAATATGGAATTTAAGGTGAAAGGACTAAAAAAGGTATTTAAATTAAAATTAAAGATGAAAAGAAGAGGATAGATATAAAAAAGTATTGCTTAGAAGCTTCCGTCAGAAACATTTGTTTGTTTGAGAAATTGTTTTATTTTTAATTGGAATTCGTCAATTTAATCTATTCTTTGAATTCATTTCCAATCGAAAGATCTTCTTGAACCGGAATTCAGAGGTTTCAATTCTTTTTTTTCTCTCCATTTCGCTCTTTTCACCGCCGCCGAATCTGATGATCATTCGTCTAGAGATCGTCAAAAGGGAAATTAAATGAAACGGATGGGAATTGGGAACATTTCTTTTAGTAGGTGGCATTGTACAATAAATTTGAAATTGGCTTCCTTTTCGATAAAGATCCGGTTTATTTATTAATTTCTGAATAAGCTTATCTATAAAAAATAAACAGCACAGGAGAAAGTGGATAATGAAAGTTGTGTTGTTATAACCTTAATCATCGCAATATTAATATGATAATTTTTGATTTTCAAAACAGAAAATTGATATTCTTTTTGCTTTTTCTATTGAATAGCCTTTATAGAAAATGGGAGAGAAATATTGCACATTGCAGCATAAGCTTATATAAAAAGATTTTACTAAAAAAGATATTACAATTTGCATTATTTTAGCGAGGTTCAATGGTTTATCGGATATTTTTGGAATGCAGTAGAAAGCCAATCCTAATTGACGGTGCAAAACAAAGAGGTATTGGAATGTTAAGTAGCGGAGAAAATGGTGCCGGAAATATGTAGAGAGTAATGGGGTTAAAACTAAATTGATGGTTTTAGCTTTTGGGCGCGTATATCCATTTTCCTGCCACTTTCTGCAAATTGTCAGTGAAATTGATCACCGCGTGAATGGATCAAAGATTTCACCAAATCTCTTATCCTAATTCTTTTTCTATTTTAGCTGCCTGCGTGCATTTATTTTTTCACATATATTCGCTGGGGAAATGGCCAACAAATTTGGAATATTTAAGAAAAGAAAGCGAATGTGTTTTATCCAGTGTATTTTTTGTGCTCACTCAAAAATATTAGGAAATTTTAATGTTTAGATAATCATCATGATGATGATGAGATGACTAATGAAGACTGGTTTTCCCCGAAAAGAAGTTTTTGTTTGTCTTTCGATAAAAAATGCCAAAAGGCTTTTGCAAAGATTTGTTTAAGAAGAAAACTGCCCTCGGCTTACTCTTTACTTATTGGTGAGTATTCTATTCAGTCGTTTTGGTCATTCGTCGTTTTGGGAGGTAAGAGGGTTTGCTAATAAGGGAAAATAAATGGAGAAAAAGGAAGCATAATGGAAAGGAGAGATTGGTGAATTGAATGACCAGAATTGGAGCCAGCCGAAATCCTTGGAGTAAAAGTGGGAATAGAAGAAACTTTGGCGAGTGGCGACGTCCAACCGAGCAAGAGCAGTTAGCTCCAGCGCATTTTGAAGGGACAGAAATTACCCTTGCGGCGATCCCCTTCCTCCTCTGACTCCAAAATTCGCCCCCCTTTGTTCATCAGAAATGCTTTCCCATTTCCAATTTGGCTGCTGGGCGCATCTTTTGCTGATTTTTTAGGACAAATCCGGAACGAAGTTGCGGAAGGTGGCTTCTTCTTGCCCCCTCGGTTAATATTGGTTGCGCTTTTCGTCATCAATCATCACCTAACTCCGTTATCTCCTTAATATTTTCTCTGATTAGCTACCAATTACAATTATTTCACTTTGGGAAATGTGATTTTGAGCTGAGCCGAGCCGATAATATGGATTATGGATATGGATGATTGACAACTATATTTGGATGAATAGAATTGTGGAAAAAATAATTTCATCGAGAAAAATAAGTTTAAAAATTAAAAAGGGTAACCAAAAGTGATTGGTTGGATTGTTAATTAAAAGGGGAAGGAAAGTTTTCCTCGCCTTAAAAATGAGGCCTAGCCTATTGCTGAGACGCGCCAAATCACGGATGGATGGAACATGGAATGGTCCATGACGATAAAGCTGTTGTTTAAATTATATAGTAGAGCATAAAATTAGCTAAAATAATATCAAAATCAATTGCCAATGTTGGTATTTCTCGAGTTATGGCTATAAAATGGCAAGAAATACAATTTTAATTAAACTAACGGTTCTACGACCATAACTCAAGAAATATCCAAAATTAATCATGTTTAATGTCATTTTTAGCCAATTTTATGCTCTTATACATTATCCATCAGCTTTATTACCTTTGATAGGCCATTCTTTTCCCAATTGTCTGCCGTGAAAATCTTACCTTTTGAAATCATAAATTCGAAATAAAAAGATATTTATTCTTCCTAATGTATTGATAATTTTAAGTTATTAAGTACTCACAGATTAGTGAATAAGGAAAGTTAATTAATTTCTATAAGTAAAAAATGACTTTAGTCGAAAAAGGAAAGGAAATAAAAATCTCTTTATACAAGGAAAATTTTTCGGCTGTAAATTTCTCTCGATCCTTATTGAGGAATGCATGCTCCATCTTTTTGTGGTTGAGGTGGCTGAGAAATTTTGGGGAATGGACACTTAATGAGTGAATTGGATGGATTTAGAGGATCAGCTCAGCAGCAAATCAGCTTTTTGTTTTTTCCCTTTTTAAACTGCTTAATGTATGCTGCAAAAGCAAATGATGGCGTTTAGATTAGAGTGCTACATTTTTCACGCAGCAAAAGGGATTTTCAAAATTCTTATTTTTAATTGAGAATTTAATATATGATGGCTTCAACCTTTGTTTCAGATGCACCCAAATTTTACATTAGGATTAAGATTATATTCTTTTACTCTTTTAAGTCATAAAAAAATACCGTAAATCCTCTATTAATATCTCCGAGGATATTAAATTTCCAAGACCCTCTAGGGGGTGGGGGCTACAAATAGAGGGAGGAGGATATTAAATTTCAGGGAGGGAAAATGGATGAAAATAAAATTAATTAAATTAAATTTTTAACATTTTTTGCAAAAACAAATATTTAGAGTTTTAGAGAACTTTTCTTACAATTTTATATATCGTTTTGCGATTCAAAACATTTTTAGAATACTTTTTGAAATTCAAACATGTATTTGCAATTCCAGTGTTATTTACAGCATGATTTTACAATTAACAACATGTTTTTATCATGCAAAACATGTTTTCTTTAAAAAATTAAAGTTGAAAAATATTTTTTGGAGGGGGCTATAAAAAGAGGGGGTTTCAAATAGAGGGGGAGGGATATTAAATTTCGAAGATTCTCTAGGGAGGGGTTAATTAATAGATGGGTTTACGGTATTAAAACAATAAACAGGCTAATAGAATAATTTCTGGGTAAAATTGTTGAAAAAATTTGTAAACCAATGTTTAATTTTATGTTAGAGAAACTTTGATCGGATCTATTGCTTGTATCAAATAATGTCACCATTGTGTGGGTTTAACTGCTGGCTGCTGAATGGTGAAAGAGGTAACGAGTTTTTTGATCGTTTGGAGAAAAATGTATAAAAATAAGAGGGGATATATGAAAGGCATGGTCAGCTGTAGGAGAGTAATTTTCTACAGCAGATTGCCTTTAACGGCAACTACAAAGGCATTTCTAGACGTGTTTATTCTTCTTTCAATTGACTAGAATTGATATTTGTGCGCAAATTATTCAAAGATGATGATGAAGGAAGAAATGGAATATTATTTTTTAATTTAAATAGTCATTAAAAATAAATATATGTACATGCTTCCGCCATTAATATCTTTTTTTTTCTTAAATTTATCAGAAAAATGTTAAATTTAGGCACATCATGTGAAAATCACTAGTGTCATTTTCATACCGCGATAAATTATTTTTAAGTTTCCTTATCTGTTTAATGAAAATATTTTTATTAATCTATCATCCATTTTCCATTATGTTTAAAAAAATATTAATTTGTTTCATTCATAAGATCTATATTATGATTTGTTGTTGTGCTTATTGTTTTAAATTGTTTATTCAGATTGCAAAAATAAATAATCCATCCATTGGAATATGGTTGCAAATCTTAACCAAAGATAAAGAACATTAAATATTCAGTTTTAAATACTTGTAGTCAGAGTAGATGATTAGGGGCGACAGATAAGAGGGTAACAAAAGGTATTGGAACTTGGAAGGTCAAAGTTTTTAAATTAAATAATCAAAACAGTAATAATTTTTCCTTCCTTATTTTGATGTTTGTATTTCATCAACCATTCATCTTCAGTCATCTTTGATCAATATGGGGCGAAGAATGCTCCGCGTCTTCTGGTGGAAATATTCGAATTAGTATAAATTACTTAAAAACGGAATTGATTTTTTACAATTTGGCCTTTTCCTTTGAATATTTTTTTCAGGCTCTTTTTTGTTTTTTTATTCAATCTTTTTTTATGATATGTGAGAAAGGCGCAAACCATTATTATTGGGCTTGGTCCAACCAAGGCGGGTGTGCCCTTGCCCTCCTTGAAAAACATTGTTAGTTGATCCATGTTGTGAGAGAAGTGGAAAGATTCTAAATTAAACCAACCAAAAGTAATTTGTGGTGTCGAAAAATTGGATATAAATTGTTTATAAAAATTTATTAAAAAAGACCCATTGTTTTCATGTTTTTTAAAATTATTTTCAAATTTTTAAATTATTTTAACCTTGGAGGACGTCCACGTCCACGACCGGGATAGATATATTTGATTACAACACGAGCACGTCCACGGGGCCCGCTTCCACGCGGTGGTCGATTGGTGCTGCTAATTCCCGGACGATTGGTTCGTTTTGGGACAACCTTGATTTGGCGACCGAGGAAGAGTGAATCACCTAATGAGAGTGAATTTTGCATTCCTTCTGGATCCGCGAATTGAATGTATGCAAAACTGTAAATTTCAATATATATTTCTTATTTACATATTAATAAAATGAAGAATGATAATCGAAGAATTTACCCCTTTGGATGGCCAGTAAATTTATCGGTGAGAATTGTTACTCGCTCGATTGAACCACAGCCACGAAAATGTTCTTCCAATTGATCAGGAGTGGCACTATAATCGACCTTAAAAAAAAATTTTAATTTATCATTTCAGAGATTGTCACGATCACGAACATTGCCAACATAGATTGATCGACCATCAATTAGCATTTTTTCCTCGATTGAGACAGGGTTTGGAATAACTCCGGGACTTCCTGTGGACGATGTGGGCCCTTGAAATTGTTTCTCCACTTCACTCTGCATTGCACGAATTTTTTCAGCCTCTTGTTCGATTTGACGTAATTTCTCGTTGATTTCATCAAAGTCCTAAATAGGCAAACGTGCAGAATTGTGGTCTGGCCGGGTTTTGGTTTTGAAAATAAGGGGAACACGTTTTTAGGGGTTATTTTAGGCGCTAAACACGAATCTGAGCTAGGATTTCTGATATCTTACCATCTTGGTAAGATAATGCCGACTTTTAACATGATAAAGCAAAGGGGGGACCAAGGGCATTTTTGGTAAAATTTTTTACATAGCCAAATAATAGCTCAATCAACGCAGCTCATCGAGAGGAATCGATTGATACCATTTTTATAATTTAATATACAGTTATTGGCAAATTATGGCCAAAAGAAATATTTGTCTTGGTAAGGTATTTGGACCTATAACTTGAACGAAACGCAATATTATGAAATAAAAATGATACCATTCGATTCCTCTCGACGAGCTGCGTTGATTGAGCTATAATTTGACCCTACAGAAATTTCCACCAAAAATGCCCTTGGTCCCCCCTTTGCTTTTTCATGGTAAAAGTTGGCATTATCTTACCAAGATGGTAAGATATCAAAAATCCGAGCTCAGAATCGTGTTCTACGCCCCCAATTACCTTTAAAAATGTGTTTTCCTTAATTTTACAATTAAATCCCAGGCAGACCACAATTCTGCACGTTTGCCCCTAAATATATTTTTGTGTGATTTTATAGTGTTTTTAAAGCGTACATTATCTTCCGACATATTTATTGACATGGAACCAGCTGCCGCACCGCCATTTGAAGCTGGATCATGGTCATCGCTTTCAAAAGAGATTTCGTCCTCATTATTTGTTATCATCTTTGATAAGGCAAATCCACTTATTCGTGTTATTACAAATTTTTTTCTTTGAATTACTTCTAAAATCGGAATTAAGAAAATAGCTTTGCCGGATTTAAGGATTTTATTATTTGTTGGAGAAATGAAATTATTGCATAAAAATGGATTGGAATTGGATAAATAACTCTTCTTAGCCGAAGCCGAGTCGCTTCGCGGCTGAAACCGAAAAATTCGTTTTGGAATTTGGATAAAAAGTCTTTAAAAACACAACACCACCACCACGTTTTGTCTTTTCTTTTTCGTTTCATGTTTCATCGGCGGTGCGGTGAATGAAACGTGCTTGCCTTTGCTATGCTCATCATCATCATTCATCAAACATAAACAAATTCACCCGCATCCCGTAACATTTATTTACAATTCCTTATTAAAAATAAAGGTACTTATATAGTTGGTATCCCCTTTTTGGGTCGAATTTTTTTTCGAAAAAATTTTTTCGGAAATGATATACCAATCGAAGCTTTTTTTTGAGCTGGTTACGAAAAGAAAATAAAAAAAGTTATGACCTCATGAAAATCGAAAAAGTGCTTGGGCTCCCCCTATGGAGTCCAAATTCGAAAAATTGTTAACTTTATTATTTTTGAGTTTTATGTGAAATCGTTGACATTTTCGCAACCAGCTCGTCAAAGACGAGTCGAATGAGCTATATTTTGCCCAAAAAAATTTTCAACAAATTTTTCAAGTTCAGACCAGGGGGGACCCTTCACTTTCGAGATTTTCAAATGCCCATAACTTGGCCAAAAATGTTCGCATGCTCAAAATTTTTGACATTCTCGTACTAAGCTCGTCAAAATACGTCGATTGGTATATAATTTGACCAAAAAAAAGGAAAAAAATTTGACCCAAAAAGGGGATACCAACTATAAGTATCAAAAATGGTAAAAAATTCTGTTATCCGCTTTTAATAGATGAAACATAATTGATGCTGATAAGAAATTAAAATGTCAACCCTAAATAATCCTAAAACTCTAAGAAAAATAATGCTGGAAGAAGAGGAAGATGAAGAAATGGATCAGCAAATTGAAATGGATCAGCAAAGTCAAATTAATCAAAGTCAAGAGCCGCAAAAGAAGAAATCTAAACCCTGTTCATCATCACAAAATCATGAAATGACATCTGATGATGATGATGATGAAGAGGATGAAGAATCCGAGCAAGAAATTCCCGAAATGCTAGTACCTAATCGTAGCAGGCGGGCAAATGCTGGAAGAAAAATGCAAGAATTATTGAATCTACAAATTGGACAGGGAGAAAAAGATGAATTTTACATAAATGCTTATGGTGGATTTCGCGAGGTTTATTTATAATTAGAAATTAGTTAATTCCATTCTATCAAGTCGGATCAAGATGAGGAGTTCGAATCACCACCGCATTCATCTGATGAAGGAGAAGAGGTCGACTCAGATTTCGATAAGCCCGAAGAGGATGAGATTAACGAAGAAGAAACAGACAAGACTATATATAATACAGAACGGACCGAACGTCGGAAAAAGGTTATATAGTCATAATAATTCTATTAACCAGTGCAGTGGCGGTTTGGTGGGGGGGGGGGGGGGGGGTGCGCAATGCGCACCCATTCTTTTGGGGGAGTGGCACCCCGGGCCCGGGTTGCGGGAGTAGGGAGAAAAAATAAGGATTTTTCCTCTGTAAATTACACTAAAAAATTTTCGCGCTCGCGCCTGCCGACGCTTATTAATATTTTTCAGCAATTTTTTTTCTCAAAATACATCACAATTTTTCAAAATTTTCGGTTTTTAAGCCTAAAAATTGGCTAAAAATTTCGCTCGCGCCTCTCGGTGCTCGCAATTTTTAATTTTTTAAGATCACCCCAGGGTACTGCAATTTTTCCTTGGCAATTATGATAAGTATTAAATTCTTAAATTGATTAGTAATTATGATAGATTTTAATTTTTTAGAAGCAGAAACAAAAGCAACTTTTGGAACGCAATAATTGGGCAATTGCGAGAATCAATAAGATGTCAGTACCAGAGAATAATTGTGATCCGAAAACCCAACAACAACGACTTGAAGAAGCCAAAAATACTGTAAATTTAACTAATTTAACAATTTAAAAAACACCAATTGTGATTTTAGGCAAAGGCGAATATATCGTCATTGAAACGTTTTCAAGAATTCGAGTTGGAGCGAAAGAAACGCCAAACACGAGTTGGTCCCAAAAAGAAGATGGAAGGTCCGCGAATACGAGAGATTTGGTCCAAAGATGGAAAGCATTTCTTAATATTACCAGAAATTCCAACGAAGGATTTGTTCCCAAAGCCTCGTGAATATAGGATTTGCGCAGTCACGGGGAAAGCTGCACATTATATGGTATTTTTTTTTCAAAAAAATTGTTAATTTTTACTATTATAGGATCCATTAACGAAGTTGCCATATTCCGATTTGACAGCATTCAAGATAATTCGCCAAAAATACATGGATTACATGGCAAAAATGGATAAAAATAAAGACGATGAAAGTGGCAGAACAGCAGAAATTGATAATTTTGCAACACCGGCCAAACAAAAGAAATTGACAGATGCCCCTCATCAGCAAAAATTTCGACAATAATTCACTTATCTCAAAATCTTCATATTACACAATATCAAATCATTTTATTTCCAATATTATAAATATTTTATGAGAATAAAGGAAGGATATTCAAATATTCCAGTCGAAATTGGGGATTATGGGAATTATCAAAATGCAGATGCAAAGTGAGGGCCCTGGGAAATTTATTTTAATAACAAAAATGCAGTGATTGCCATTTTAAAAATTTCAAAAATTGGGAATGATTAAACGGTGATCCGTGCATTTTGCTGTGCAATAAAAATGTTAGAGTAACTTTGTTTTAATTTGTGGTGAAAAATCGAAGAAACGAAATGTGAATGCTATTTGGCATTTATGAGATAAAAAAAAAGTTCAGGATTTCTAGTTGGGAAATACCCGCATATTTTTATGGGAATTTAAATGCAAAAAAATGGACGGAATTTTCATGATTTTCTGCCTCTGATTATTTTCTGCCTCTGATTATTTTCTTCCTCCATTTATTCTTTGTTGCGCTGTTGAGTATCGCCCATCTTCGTTTTAGCAAATTCAATTCGTATTCCATTGGTCACTCCTCCCATTCCAGTGACTCCATTTGCAGTCAAACAATAACCTTGCATTGTCATCATAGCTGTTATAGCTTGGCCCACCTCAGCATACTCAATAAAAGCTACTGGGGCTCCACTCTTAAAATGGATGTGAGATGTGTTGGTTATCAAGTTTAAAAGAAAATCAAACCTTGGTGTGCATACGAATGCGAGAAAAGCCTTGAAACATTCCAAATAAATTTTTCAATTCTTCTTCCACAATTTGTGGCGAGTTTGTAGCAGCTGAAAATTTCTTATTTTTATTTTTTTCCAATAAAAAATACCTGGGCCTAAATTCGCGATAAAAATTGTAGAACATGGACCTGTCGTTTGATGGCCATTCATTGTTCCGGCGGGTGGCTGCCATCCTGTTAGAGTAGCTGAAGTAGCTACCATTGGATTATGATTTTGAGCGGCAGCAAGAGCCACAGCAGCAAGGTGTGGATTGTTTACGTTAGCGTTTGCTGTTGGAATTGGACCGAGAATAGCTGCTGCGGCAGTGTTATTCTGCTGATGTTGTAATAATTGCTGAACGAATTTTTTGAATTCAATGAAAATTGTTTACCTGTACTGCTTGCGCCTGTTGTGCATGCGAAATAGCCAATGTGGCTGGATTAAGTGCAGTCAATTGATGTTGAATTGCCGAATTATCCATGCCATTTTGATACAAATGACGTTGTTGATCTAAAGCTACTAATAACTGTTGTTGGGCCAAAGCAGCAGTGCCATTTGAAGAATTTGCATCATGATGCTGTTGATTGAGGAGAACTGCTGCAGCCAATTGCTGCTAAAAGAATAATATTTAACGTTTAAACTAGATAAATAAATTTCCTAGATTAAATTGAAATGTAATTTTTAAACATCATATTCACTATTCCCCCTATTTTTAAATTTTTTTAAAGGAAATTTTCTAAATTTAAATAAACCTGTTGTTGAATTGCTGCGAGTTGTGCGACAGCTATATTAGAAAAAATTGGGGCGGGTGGGGGAAGTAAAGCTGGGATTATAGAAGAATTTGCTGTGACAGGCGCGCTGACAATATTGTTTGGCGGTGATGGTTGTTTGGATGGTTTGGTCACCTGAATATTAATGGGATATTAATTGTTTTAATTCATCATTTTTTATTTATGATAATTGAACATTTCGCTTACTTTCGTGTTAGATCTGGCCAATTCTAATCTTATTGTTTGTGTTTGTTCTGGGTCAAATCGAACGCCTTGTAATTTTTTCCTCGCTTCATCAGCATCTTGTCGCGAGGCAAATGTTACAAAACCGACAGGCGTAGAAACCATCTTTGAAGAACCATTTTTACTGGACGGTGTCAATTTGAGTTGGGATGTTTCGTAGCCGTTATAAGAGCGAAAAAGAAGATAAAGCTCACGGGACTTTACATCAGGAGGAAGTCCTGAGACAAATAATGTTCGAACCTTTAAATTTAATTTATAGATAAGAGAATTTTAAATTTAAAATAACTTCGGCTTGCGGATCTGCACCGTTACCACCATTTGTTGTTGTGGTTGAATTCAAAGATTCCATTGAAACTGCATTTATCATTTGTCCTGCAGTTGATGGTTTATTTGGCCCGATTGTTCCATTTGTATATGGAATAACTGAGGAAGTGGATGAGGTTGAGCCGTTTTCCATCTTCATCAACAGTTAAAACACTTCTTGTACTTTTTTATTGTTCCGGTAGAGTTTATAGAAATTTGGCAAATTGCAGGGAATTCAGAATGAAGATTGGTGACATATTGATTTGGTGAGAAGAAGAAGCAGATTATGCCAAATAAGTGGAATTTTTTAGGATAAGCAATTAATTTTTACGGTGCACTGTGCTACGACCTACAAGTGAAAGTGAGTGAGTGTTATCCAAGTCAAATTTATTGTCAAGTATATGCCATAAGATTTATATTTTGTGATTATAATTATTTATTTTTGGATTGTTATTATTCTGTAAATCTAATTTCATTAGTCATTACTTAATATTACCGTAAATCTTCTATTAGAAGCCCATGGGCTTATAAATTTCAGAGGCCTTCCGAAGGGAGGCTTTTCGAAAATTTTGAAGACAAAAAATGTTTATTTCGGCCTAATTTCACCTCTACATTGGTTATTTTTGACATAAATTTTTCGAGGGGTGGGCTTTAAATAGAAGGTGGGCTTCTAATAGAAGAATTACGGTATATGTCTTTTTAAGAGGCGGAAAAGGCTTAATAGTTAGAAAATCGCGTTATTATTATTATTTATTGACAGTTTGAATAAATGGATGCGGGGTCAACGAATAGGTCGCCGGCGGTGGTGATGGGCCCACTCGCCCTCGCCCGGTCGTCCCAGCCTCGAGGATAGGATGTACGATATACCATTCATATTCAACCATTCCGCGTTAGGCCCCAATCTAAATTAAAGCCATCTCTCTTCCTACCACTGAAATGAGGCACTATGTATTGATGAATGAGCACGAGGAAATGGAAGTTTGCATTTCTAGTTTCTACGAGATCTCTGCGCACTAACCCCACCTGCGCTTTCTTTAACCACTCAGTTGTTATATAAAGTTGAGATTTGCTTAGGAAATAAAGATGTGAGGAATGGTAGTTATGGTCAATTGAAAAAAATGAGGGGAAATTGAAGAGATTTTTGGTGGTTGGAAAAGTTTGACATGCTCACAGTCACAGCCTCGCGCACGCGCTAACAAGTTAGTTGAGTTCGATCGTATTGAAAAAGGATGAAGTGGGTTGAGGCATCTGTCGATAAATGCGCGAGGGAAT
The DNA here is from genome assembly GCA_030063045.1 of Pratylenchus scribneri. Lineage (NCBI taxonomy): Eukaryota > Metazoa > Nematoda > Chromadorea > Rhabditida > Pratylenchidae > Pratylenchus > Pratylenchus scribneri. The sequence continues at coordinate 1,645,286 of JAQSEB010000058.1, read as the reverse complement.
AATATAGTTGGCCGTCCACCCATATGCCTCACCCGAAAGTAAAAATGAAGCATAAGCAAGCGAGTTATGTTTTATGTATTATGCTATGTGATTTGAAGTTTTATTAAAAAGTCCTCTTTTCTTTCTCACATTTCTTTGGAAATTTGAAGCCGATTTGCTGACTAGAAATTTAGAATCAGAATTCAACTATTTTGTATTATGAAATGGATTTACAATAATGATTGGCAAAAAGTATTGCGTGGATTCTTGAAATAACAAAACGATAATTGAAAATTGACTAAAGAAAAGATTGACTTTGTTTTAATCTTGTTTTGTTGACTTACAAGCTTCTGTTTAGGGTATTAAAATAATAAGAGTTGCAAAAGACTGCTTGCTAATATATAGGTAAAAAATTTCTTAACATAATGAAATGAATAATAGTTTATATGAAGGTTGGAAATTAAAATAATGGATTGCTGCTGCTGGTGAGTTGTGAATCAATCCTTTTATAGAGGTGAAATTCCATGATTGATGGTTGGGGAAATTTTTGGAAATCCACTTCAATAATTCATTTACAAAAACTGAATTGCTAATAAGTGGACAGACCAAATGTGAGTGCGTTTTGTTGAGGTGAGATGGATTGCATGGTGATTGTGAAATTTGGTTAGGGTTAAGGGATATGGAGTAATGGACTGACTGAGTTGGGCAAGATATCTTTTTGAGATTTGAGGAAAAAGAATATGTAATGAAAGAATTTTAAAACAGCAAGGTGTTTTTCGATGTGCGAGAGAAATTTTGTCCGGTTTTCACAATTCTTTCTTGCAGCATTTTCTTTCAAGCCATCCTTTGTGAAATGTGGCCGCTGGGACAGGGCGGTGTGCAATCAGAAAAATTGTTTTCAGCTTTTTTGCTATGAGTACTACTGACAGCATTTTAGTTTTAGGGTTGCTATGCGCAACCAGCAAATATTAAAAAATACGACTGCCATTTTAAAATTTACTTATATCTTAATCTATTCATAATTAGAGCTCAAATTCATCATGAATGAATTATATGGAGTAGTTTATGTTGTAATGCAATTCGTATATGAAAATTAGATTACTTTTCTAGACTTATAAGTAATTATCAGCAGAATTTATTGCAATTTTTACACTTTGAATTTGTTAAACTGTATAAAAACAACTGCATTAAAATTTAAGGGAAAGAATGAAGGAGATGCATGGAGATGGAAAAAGACGGCAATGGCCAACTAATTTTTTTATTCATTATTTATTGCTAGTTTGGCATTCGTCTAAAAATGGTATCTTGTAAAAAAAATGCAAATGTTGTGTTTATTAAAAAAGTTCAAAAAGAAACATATAGAATGGAAAGGGAATTTAGTTTGATTTTGCGAGGTAAAGGGTATGGTATTCTGAGTTTTTATTAAAGACTAAATTTTTTTTGAAAAGTATTAATACACACGACTGTTTTCCGGAAAGTTTTTAAATGAAAAGTTTTAATTCAAGAATCAGTTTTACAAAGTTTAGTTAAAAATACTTCCCAAAAAATTAGTTGTTACGGTTGTTTTAATTCCATAATATTCCATTTTTAAATTTTTTTACGAATACACATAGACCCAAATTAAAGTTCCAGGTTTTTAAAATTCGATGTGTTTGATGGATAGGATGGGTTCACATAGTGTTTTCTAATTTTTCATATCACAGCCTGCTCTCATCAGCAGGTGGATTGTAAATAGAGAAGATCATTTTGTCCTATTTCTTTTTATGGTAGGTCTTCTCTCATCCTCGGATATCAGAGAAAGAAACCGACTGTCAATAAATTCCCATTTCCCTCATTTCTATAGGCATAAAGTGGCAATAATTTTCGCTTTTTCTCCTCCTTTTCCTATCACAATTTTTATGGCCACTGACTGCTACACTGACAGCCGGGTCTCATACGTCTCATGTATACTTCTTTTTTATTCTCTACCTTCCGTCAACTATTCCATTCCAGCAGATGTCTTTCTCCCTTCTAGCTATAAAGATATATAGGTTAAAAACAAGTGGCTTAAATTATATGTGCTGTAATTGTGAGTAAAATTGACCAAACCTAGTCCTAATTTCTCACCTGCTAGGTGTCTGAAACAAACTTCTATGTGGCTGATACCACATAAATTTTTCAATGAACCGATGGTTCAATCTCGATTCTCGCCAGTTTTTATTGAATTAAACTGGTAATTTTCATTTCACTACAACTTTCTCATTATTTCCCCTTCATCATTCTTATAATGTGTAATGCCCATGCCCACCAGGAAATTTCAAATCTTTTCAGCGCAGATGCCGGCAATTCAACGAAATGGACAAATTCAAGCTTGAGAATGTGAAATTTAATTCAGAGCATCAGTGCAGCATATCGATATCGAACCATAAATTTAATTAAACTAGACCAAATCCCTGCTCCCATTTCATTTCAATTGACCTAAACCTAAAAAGGCTTTTCATATTATTTTGCCCCATCGATGTTTGTTACTTCCAATTTCCCTCAATATACTGTACTATTTTAACATATTCTTCTTGTCCATTTTAGTTAGCAATAGTAATGGCTAATTTTCTAATTTGAATGCAAAATCCTATCCCTATCCGCGCTCACTTTTATTCATTTATATTTCCGCCCAGACAATTGTGATAACCGACCAAAAAATTCGGCATTTTATCCCTCCCAGCAATACATCAGCAGCTTCCCCAATGTCCCTTTTTCCAATTTTTACGCAGATTTGCCACTGGGGACAGCTGTCTGTATTCCAGTTATAGCTGCCATTATGACGATATTATAATAGCGACATGACGACAATTTTAGTTTCAAACACAATTCGCCCCCGCCTCCTTTCTCTTAAACACAATTCGCCCCCGCCTCCTTTCTCTTCCTAATTATTATACCTTTAAGTTATTGTCTTAAACCATCACGATCTTAATTAATTAATATATCATTTGTAATTTTTTAATTTCTCCAAAATTTACTTCCAATTTTGCCCATTTATTGATTTTAAAGAATGTTAGGTTCTGGGCCAAATAAATAGTGAGGAAGATGATAGAATGAATGAAGATACAATGGGAAAAACCACTATTGAATATATTTTTTAAAGGGGTATTTTTTGTATGTATAGCCGTAAAGCGAGAAAAAAATAAAAAATATTTGTGGTTTGACAGAAAAGATCACGTTTAATAGTGTTTTAGCCAATGGAAGTAGAGCCATCGCAAAAAGTGCACATAAAACAGCGAAGAACAAAGATTTACCAAAGGAAACCATTAACCCAAATTATCCCTTATTAATAAGCATAAATTCAACAATAAATAAATTATTCTGCAAAGTAGTTAGTAATCATCTTCTCAGTTTACTCATTAGCCGATTAGCCCATGTAATAAATGTAACTTTCCTAACAACTTTGATATCATTTACTCATTCTCTAATAAGTGGCTAAAAAAATAATTTTTTTTCTTCCACTCCTTCATTCAATTTCATTCATTGAATTGAAATGATGAAAAGACCTTCGAGCAATTCCCCGAAGACCTCTCCTCTTTTATCGTTGACAATTCGGGTTTGAGCAATCACCAAAAACAATTTCACAAGTTTCTTCAATAGAATTATAGGTAGATAAAAAAGAGTACTTTGTTCGCTGTACTCTGAGACTGTTGGCCATGGGCAAGGACGATGACTAATATTATTCAACCCGTCCTTTTTGCTCTGAATCGGAATTAAAAATATTTTTCTCTTCAGATCTTTTTCTCGATGAATTCTAATCGAGATCATTCTTTTACATGAATTTTTTCATTCTTTTCTACTTTCATTTATTTAAAAAAATTCCAGAAAAATAGAATATTCTACCCAGAAAATTGAATCGATTCGCGCACCCTCCCCCCTCCTCCAAAATTCCCCCTTAAGTATTGATTTGGATATTTGCTATATGTGCTTGTTTTGCCTATTGCCCATAAAGGTAGTTTTGCCGGAAATATATCTCCAAAATACACAAAACAAAACATAAGACTCAATCATTTCACATTCTGCTGCTCCCATTTCCCTTCATGGCCAACCAAATTCTCTTTGTTTCCCCCTGAAATTTCCGGCGGCATTTCCGATCATCATCATTCCATAAATTATAAATACTGCTAAAAGAGCTAAAATTCAATTCATTTTATTCAATACATTATTGAAATTTCAATCATTTTTTCCTAATGATTCCCAGTAATTAAGCGCTTCTAAAAAATGCCGAACAGTCCTCCTTCTCTGTATTCTGCTAGCACATCTTGTTCAGCTGCTGCTCACAATGAATCTGGGACTTTGGAAATTGAGGGTGCCGAAGGGCAAATCAGACAAGAGGATAGTGGTTTCCTGAGTTGTTGGGAGGAAGGTGGTGAGAAAGTTTCGATGGCGAATTTTGCATTGATTCGAGTCCTCGGCAAAGGAGGTCGGTCATCTCCCTAATAATCCTCTAATAATTCTCATAAGAATTTAAGCTGAATTTTGAATCCTTTACCATTTCGACTGAAAAAATTTATTCTTATGCACATTTTTTCCAAATAATTTACAATTTAATATAAAATAAATAATCCAAAGAAAATACGAAAGAATCTAAATATACTAAATTAATATCTATATGAATTATGAACTTTAAAATTTAAAAATTCTTAGCTTATGGCAAAGTTTTTCTTGTGCGCAAAATCGGTGGCCAAGACAATGGTCGATATTATGCGATGAAAGTTCTGAAAAAAACGAGGGTCAGTCAGAAACAAAAAACGCTAGAGGTAAATTTTAATTATATGTCAAAAGTTTATTAAAATCCAATTGTTTTTATTTATAGCATACATTAGCCGAAAGAAAAGTATTGGAACGGCTGAAGGGAATGCCCTTTCTGGTTTGATTAAATTCGGCCAATTTATTTTATTTTTGTTGGTATTTAGGTAAATATGATCTATGCTTTTCAAACAGACACAAAATTGCATATTGTGATGGGTAATCAGAGCAAAGTATATGGCCTAATCCCTAAACTTGCAGAATTTGTCCGTGGTGGTGAACTGTTCACACATTTGTGCAAAAGAAAGAAATTTGAGCTTTCTACCGCCAGAATGATCCTTGCTGAAATTCTTATTGCCCTCGATAATGTTCACAAAGCGGGAGTTAAGTTTTTCTCAATCAAGAACTTCACCTTCTAAGAATGAATTCGTTCTTGGAAGATTTCTTATTAGTAGCTTGAAGTGCTAGAGTTAATTAAAAAGTATAAATTTCTTGATAATTTAAAACAAAAACAATAACACAGTTCCTCAAGTTCTCGGGCAATTAAGAGTAGAATTAGGAATTTACACCAATTTCAGCAATCAGTTATTTCCTTTTAACTGAAATATTTTTTTACAGTTATTTATCGGGATTTGAAATTGGAAAATATTCTTTTGGACGATGAGGGTCATATCAAATTAACTGATTTTGGATTGTCTAAAGCTTTCGATGACAACTTAAATGCAACAAATTCATATTGTGGAACAATTGAGTATATGGTATTTCATCACATTTCTTTAATCGATTTAATCCCCTCACCCTTTTTATAGGCACCAGAAATAGTACGCCGAACGCCTGAAGGTTATAGTACGGGTAAGGTTTCGAGAGAGGATATCTATTGAATAATATAAAAAATAATTTTCATATTATTTTAATAGATAAAATTATGATGTCTAGAATAAAATTTTATAAAATCTGAAAATTTTTTAAGTTGTTGATTGGTGGTCTTTTGGTGTCATCGCATTCGAGTTATTGACGGGTTGTTCTCCATTTACTGTAGATGGGGATGCCAACAGTACTCAGGATATTGCCCGAAGAATTTTAACAAAGCGTGTACCTTTTCCTAAGTGGTTGGATCCAATTTCCCGTGAATTCATTGCTGGTTTACTCAATAAGGATCCAAAATTAAGGTAACTTTAAAATGAAAGAAATCAAGGGATTCTACCTTTTTAGACTTGGTTCAAAAGACGATGCTACCGAAGTGAAAAAGGCTAAATTTTTTGAGGGTCTCAATTGGCTTGCTATGGAAAAACGAGAATTTGCAGGCCCCGTTAAACCAAAAATTGTCGGTGGATTTACAGATGTCGAAAATTTTGCCGCTGGTAATTTTGGGCAATAATAAAATATAATTTTATTAATATAGAATTTACTGCGCAAACGCCACTTTTTTCCCCTGCCGATCCTCCTCCTCCAGAATGCCATCAATTTTTCCGTGGTTACTCATTTGTCACACCTTCAGTCATCTTCTCAAATGATAATGGTAAAAATTTGAAATTTCTTAATATATAATTCCATTCTTTTTATGCAGTCATTGGTCAAGAATGTCTTGAAAAATCTGTGCATCTTTTGACCAACCAAAATTCTATATTTTTTACCAAATATAGCTTGGATACTACAGCTGAAGGAGTATAATTTTAATCCTTTTATATATTTCACCATCCCTAATCTTTGTTCCAGCTTCTTGGCCGTGGTTCATTTTCCATTTGTCGTCGATGTATAAGATTAAGTGACGGTCGAAAATTTGCTGTCAAAATTGTTTCCCAGCGATTTGCGCATCAGGCCATTCGTGAAATCCGCATTCTAGAGGCCCTGAATCCTCACGATCATATTGTCCCCATGATTGAGGCCCTCTCAGATCAATTCCATTATTATATTATTTTGGAACTATTGGAAGGTGGAGAATTGTTGCAGAGATTAAGAAGAATGGAGAAGTTTTCAGAATTACAGGTATTAAGATAAAAATAATGAATTTATAACAATTTTTCAACAAAATAGGCAGCTGAAATCATGGCTCAATTGGTTTCAGCAGTTAAGCACATGCATCAGAAGGATATAGTTCATCGGGATTTGAAACCGGAGAATATTCTATTCGAAAGTATTGATGCGAGCAATAGTCGTTTGCGTCTAGTTGACTTTGGGTTTGCTCGAATTTTGCCGCCTCAAAGAAGTGGTTCATCGAGTGCGCATGCCGCAAAATCATTGATAACTCCTCTATGTGGGACCCTTCATTATGCGGCTCCAGAAGTTTTGGAGATTGAAGATGAATTGCCTCAATACAATCAGGTTTGAATTCTTAAGATAAGTGATATCACGAGTAATGAGTGAATTTGATTCTTTATAACTCATGCAATTTAGCAATGCGATTTGTGGAGTTTGGGCGTTATTCTATATACGCTTCTTTCCGGCAAGATTCCGTTCCAAGCAAAAAGTCAAGCCGAATCCGCTGTTGAAATAATTTCCCGAATAAAAAATGCGGATTTTTCCTTTGCCGACCCAATCTGGGCAATGATTTCACAGCCAGCGAAGGATTTGAGTCAGTATAGTTTGATCATTGTACACCGTCCATTTATCCATCTATTTTCAGTTACGTCTCTGTTGACAGTCGACCCAATGCGAAGGCTTTCTCTCAGTCAACTTTCCCGCCATCCGTAAAAATATTTTTTATACATTACAATCAATCACACGCAAATTCATTTAATATTGTCAGATGGCTTCGTCAAGTACAAACACCAGAATCGGCTTGTGTCACTGAATTGCCAACACCAACAATTTTACCACGCAGTGCTGATGAGACATTCAATGCCACTATTTCTGCATTTATTTCTGCTTCACGTGAAGGTAACCTCTCTGATTTATTCTTATCTGAATGTTTTGATAAAAATCTTTTTGGATTTTCTAGGCAATCAATGGTATTTGAGGGGTAAAAAAGTTCATCAATGGTATTTGAGGAGAGATAAAAAATATCAAAAAAGAAAAGGGCAAAAAGATCCAATGATAATTTATTTGGCAAAAATAATCAAAAATGAATTGGAAAAAAGATTGGCACAATTTTGTCCACCCGGTAATAATTGTTGTAAATAAAAATAATTTATGTAAAAAATCAAATTTTTTCAACCATTTCATTTATTTCCAAGGTTTTCAATTAATGGATGTTCAAACAGCACCATTGTTAGTGAAAAGAAGGGGAATGAAAAGACAACGAGATCCTGAGGGTATCATCAACGATGAAAAAAATGAAATGGAAAATGATGGTTGCCAAACTTTTGGAACTGGAAGAGAACTTTGTGCAGTCCCAGAAGGCACAGAATTGTTGGCTTCTGAAACTAATAATGGAGGTGTTGGTAGGTTCCATTTATAATATATATTAATCCTCTTTTTCAAAATGAATTTTAGGCGGTAAACGTCGACCAACCACGTTGGAAGTTTTTGGTTCTGATCCCTTTTTACTCGATCGTCAAAAGGCTACAATTACAACACCAAATTCAACAGCATTTACGGAATATAGAGACACAAAACCGCCATATTTGAAATATAGTCGAGATGATTTGGGACGCACAGAAATGATCGGTGGTGAGACGGAAACGGATGGAGAGACACGTTCAGAATCGGATGGTGCCGCTTCATCAGCTGGTTCTACAATACGAATATCGAATGATTCAGTTTGAAATAAAAAAAAACTTTTACATTTCCATCCTTCTATCATTTAAATCTTCAAAAAATTTTGCCTTATTTTAATCATAGCCTATTATTGTTATCATTATATATCCGAAATCAAATGTGAAATATCACAAATATTCTTATTATTCGTTTAGTTCATTTTAATTAACATTTTATCACTTTATTTATACTCTACAATTTTTCAGTGCTGTTTTGGTTGCCAAATGTTCATTCTTCAGAAATAGAAATATCACTATTAAAATTTCATAGAGAACATTAATATGTAAAATGAAACATTTGCTTTTATTCTACGGTTTTTCAATTCATTTTGTGATAAAAAAATAGTTATTTTTGAATCACTTTTGTTTTATAATTTCTTCCAATTTCTGAAGCAACTCATATAGAGGAATCCCGACGACATTTGTATAACTCCCATAGATGGCTTTAACCAACATTGCTCCTTTTCCTTGAATTGCATAGGCTCCAGCTCGACCTCTTAAAAATTGTGGGATTTTTTCTAGTTTTTACATTAGCATACATTGATTCCCCCGTGGAAATGTATTTGCTTATCATGGATTCACCAAGTTGCCCAAATTCAACCTCCGTTCCAACACTGAATAATTCCTCTTTTCCTTGAGCAGTTAAAAGGCAAACTCCAGTCCGTACAGAATGTTTTCGCCCATCAAGGCTTTTTAGGATGGAAAAAGCATCATGTTCATCCGTAGGTTTCCCAATCATTTTGCCATCTACTTCTATCATTGTGTCACAGCCAATAATCAGATCAAAATTAATCTACAAATTATTATATTTGTTGAGATTGGGAGATCGAATAAAAATTCATTCATATTTCATTGATTAACAACAAAGAACCCGGCAAACGTAAAGAAGTGTGGTCCCGCCGGGTTTTGATTTTAAAAATAAGAGAAACACATTTCTAAGGGTAATCGGGGGCGTAAAAGACGAATCAGAGCTCAGATTTTTGATATCTTGTCATCTTGGTAAGATATTGCCAACTTTTACCAAGAAAAAGCATAGGGGGGACCAAGGGCATTTTTGGTGAAAAATTTTTTAGAGATATAAAACTCATTCGACGCGGCATGACGAGCGGAATCCAATGGTACCAATTTCAGATGGAAACAATTTGATATTTCAAAGTTATGACCGATAAAAATTTTTCATCTTGGTAAGATTTTTGACTTATAACTTTCCTATATTGCAATATTATTATTATCTAATAAAAATGGTACCATTGGATTCCGCTCGTCATGCCGCGTCGAATGAGCTATATATTGGCTCTAAAAAATTTTTCACCAAAAATGCCCTTGGTCCCCCCTATGCTTTTTCTTGGTAAAAGTTGGCAATATCTTACCAAGATGACAAGATATCAAAAATCTGAGCTCTGATTCGCCTTTTACGCCCCCGATTACCCTTAGAAATGTGTTTCTCTTATTTTTAAAATCAAAACCCGGCGGGACCACACTTTACGTTTGCCAAGAACCCTATGAAACATGTTTAAAAAAACATAACTAGTCACCACTCACCATCATCATAAACAAAAAACATAATTTTCATATTTTTCTGAATTACATCCTCAGAAATCCCATCCCAGCGGCATAAGAATGATTAAAATTTCTAAAATTCTATAATAAGTTCCCCTAAAATTTATTCATAATCAATTCTCCATTTTTCTTGCTATTTCCAAAGATCCGAGCATTTTACCTTTCCATCCTTGGTGATTTGATCAAAAACATCAAAGGCTTTCAGCTTGAGTCGCACCCTAAGGACCTACACCCAGAGGACCTACACCCAAAGGACCTACGCCCTAAGGACCTACAACCCAAAGGACCTACAACCCAAAGGACCTATGACCCAAAGGACCTACGATCCTAAAGATCTACACCCAAAGGACCTACACTAATTTATTATTTTTCAGATTTGAATATGATAAATCATAAAATTTATTCCATAATAATAAATAAAAAAGAATGTATTTATGCCAATAATATAGTATGATGTGAGCATAATATGTAAATTTGTTTGCAAACCAAATAATTTATACATCATAAAGTTAAAATAATGGACTAAAAAAAGTAAAACAAAACAAAATAAATTTATGTGTTAAAGCTAATATAATATGAGCAAGAGGTGAGAAATTCAATTGGATTTTGCGGCCCTCCAACATCTCGCAACACATTCAAAAGGTTCTCATTTTTCTGGCGGTATGTGTCCTTGCTGAATAGCGGCGGCCGAAAACCAGCTGCAATTCGAACGGCCAATGTGTCAACACGAACCTGATTATTTTCAAATATATTAATATAAATTAAAAATAATATAACAAACTTGTTCATCCAAAAGTGCGTCCAACAATTTGTATGGATTTGGATGGTGGCGACTAAAAACTGAAGCAAATGCATTGTGTTTTTACATTTTTAACAAAATAATAAGAAAAACCTTGGCCTGATCGCTCACACCTGCCAATTGCTGGTTTATAATCGTTCGTGGTGCGATTGGCGTTGTTAATGCCGCTTGATTTATTCTGGATTTAATTTGAGCCAGCTCAACTCGATTCGGTGATGGAGGATGACTATGCAGCTTTGTGATGGTAACTTCGTTGTTGGCATCGGTTATTGCAGAGGCTGGACATTTTGTGCTGCGATGTTGTTCGCATTTCCAATAAGTTTGCCCATTGGCTCCATTACGATTTTTTATGTAAATAAAGCCATGATAAATGAGTTTTTGACCTCCCATTTGTGATTTAATAAACGTCGCCATTGTTAAATTAATATTGTTTTTTATTTTGATATTAAATCTGAAAAATAATAAATTAGTGTAGGTCCTTTGGGTGTAGGTCTTTAGGATCGTAGGTCCTTTGGGTCATAGGTCCTTTGGGTTGTAGGTCCTTTGGGTTGTAGGTCCTTTGGACGTAGGTCCTCTGGGTGTAGGTCCTTAGGAGTAGGTCCTTTGGGTTGACCCCTTCAGCTTTGCTGTTTGTTCAACAAAATCCGCCAATGAAAGTGTTCGGGGTAAATTTTCCGGAAATTTCGACGGATAAATTAATGGATGAATGCCCTAAATTTTTATAAATTAGAGAGTATATGTAATTTATTCAAAGTAATAAGTATAAAAGAAATTAAAACAATTATTTTTGAGGTGCTAGCGCGTTTCATCGAAAAGGTCGGAAATGAGCGTTTCATCGAAAAAGGTCGGAAATGTTCATATTTCAATTTAGAGGGGTTAAACCAAAAAACCAATGATGTTTTCGGTTTCAGCATGTTGGAAAACCCATAAAACCAGTTTAAAATCATACATTTTTAGCGCAAAAACTTTTAAAACAACAATGTTGTTGATATTTTACATGTATTTCAAACAAACAATGTTTTTGCTAGTTTAACATGTATAAACATATGTTTTTAAACTGGTTTTAGGGGTTTTCCAACATGCTGAATCCGAAAACATCATTGGTTTTTTAGTTTAATCCCTCTAAATTGAAATATGAACATTTCCGACCTTTTTCGATGAAACGCGCATTTCCGACCTTTTCGGTGAAACGCGCAAACATGATTTTTTGACATTTACGACGCATTCTCATTTCATTCTACTAGTACCTATTTCCCATACGCCATACCACGTGACACTTTTGGATGAGGAAGGGAAGCTTTAAAAATCCTGTGCCAGTCAGTTGACAGTTGGCATTTTCGTCCTTCTTTCTATTTTTTAAAATTATATTTTGGCTTGGAGCTTGGACATGCATGCTTTTTAATATGTATAATCAATAATCATTCATCAATCAGCTATCTTGTTAATCTTTGGTTTTTATCAAGTTTTTTTTCTCACAATCAAAATCAACTCACTCCATTTATTGATTTATATTTTTAAAAGATAATTTTAGTTTGATTGACCAAACCAAGCAAACTCTATTCGCTATACTTTGTTAAATTATTATTTTAAGCTTACAATTTGTTCAAGTAATTTCCTTCGATTTTCAGAGGAACTTGCAAGCACAATTAGCATTTTCTGCTCCTTTTGACTGTCCATTTCCGTTACATTAAAAATGGTTTTGTCGCAATTAGACATTTATTTTAGACAAATTTTGAGGTTTAGTAATTTATTCACAAAAAGTTGGGGTAAGTTTTTTCTGAAAAAAATTGGGACTAATGATAATGATTCATTTTTAAAGGTCCTACTGAAGTGCTGAAAATGTAATTTTTCTGAAAAAATTGGGACTACTAAATTGATTTTTAAAGGTTGCGTTTTTATCAAGAAGAATATGCATTCCAAGGCAAAGTAATGGAATTAATTGAGCAAGACATGCCGAAAATGATAATTGAAAAGGTAAAAAGACTAGCAAAAATTCAATGGATATTTTAAAATTGTTGGTTTGACATCAGTATCAATAAATCACTTAATAGAATTAGAAAAATCTTTTATAACATGATTTCAGGATGAAATCAACAAGAAGTACCAATTCAAGAGGGGAAATTTTCATTCACCCCTCGATAAATTGTCTCCATTACTCTTCAAATCAGGAAGAAATAACACCAAAGCAACATGGCAAGGATATTTTCCGCCTCCAGGACGACCCAGAAATGGTCTTGTTATCCATTTGGCACCAACTGGTGATCATACATATTTCCGAAGGTTATGCCAATTTTATTACCCAATATATTAGAAGAAGTTTAGATATCAACTTTTTGTCAAAGATTTATTGGAAATGGTAATACACTTTAATTGTTGACCAAACCAAAATGTGTTTAAACCGTTTAATACACTTTAATTGTTGACCAAACCAAAATGGGTTTAAACCGTTTAACACACTTCAATTGTTGACCAAACCAAAATGGGGGTTTGGTCAACAATTAAAGGGTATTAAATGGTTTAAACCCATTTTGGTTTGGTCTACATTTAGGGCGTCAGCTCGATCCTGTTGCAAAACCCATTTTATGCCGAAAGAAAACCAAAAGGTATTAAAAAAAATTAAAAAATCAATAGTAATTCTTTTTTAGAGCAATATAGGTCCGCCCTTCAAAATGTTTCTGACCTTTACGTAATGGTAATTCAGAATATATTCAACAAAATAAAATTAATGCTAATCTATTGGTTAAAGGGCGGAGCATTAATTTGCGAAAGTTGTTTTCTTCTACGTTGGGCTAAAGAACAAGGCTATTCACCGCTTGCTATTAGTGGTGTTTCAATGGGAGGATACATGGTGGGAAAAAAGGCCTAAATAAGTTGTCTAATTTTAACATTCTAGGCTTCTTTGGCAGCAACCAATTTTCGGGATGAACCCATCGCACTAATACCCTTGCTTAGTTGGACAAGTGCCGCTCCCGTTTATACTCAAGGTGCATTAGCTGATTCAATTTTTTGGCCAGTTTTGGAAAAAGAACTTAAAGAAAGCAAAGAATTACAATTGCTTCTCAATGAAACTGGCTGGGCAGATATGATGGTTTGTGATTTGTAAAATTTTATGAATATAATGCAAATTTCTATTAGGAAGACAAGTCGAATATTGCCTATAAGCTTTTTCCTGAGACCCCCGCAAAACGATTAATGTGGATTTTAATGGAAGAATTTACTAATTTGGGGAATTACCCACCGCCGATTGATACTGGAAAAGTTCATTTTGTAATTGCCGAACATGATGCATGTAAAATTTTCAAATTCAATTTAAAGATTTTCCAATCATTTTAGATGTGCCAAGACTCGAGCACGAGCATATACCAGATATACAAAAGCTCTGGCCAGGTTCCAAAGTAACATCAGTCCCCGGTGGTCACGTTGGTGCATACTTTACTGGAGGGCAACAATTTCGATTCAAAATTATTGAGGCTCTCGGTTTGGAGTTAACAGCTTTGCAAGAAAAAAGAAAAAAATCACATGATCAATGGAATTTTCAATTGCAACAACCATGGGATTTTATGTTGGAAAGAATTGGCATGAAAAATAATGCCGGTCTCGTATCGTCTCCGGTCTTTAAAGAAACTGAACAAAATGCGACTAGAAGACAAAAGTCAAATATGTGATTTCGAATAATGATTGTGCATTAAAATTAATTTTGCTAATTTCCTACATTGCTTTTATTAATTGTAAATTTTGGAAATCCAACCCATACGGACCTTATGTTTTTAATGTCCCTGAAAAATAAAATAATCATAATTTTATCATAAAGCATTTATATTTCTTATTGGGATTGGGAAATATTGCTAATATATAGCTGTATTCTATATTTAGACGATTTTGAAGGGATGAAAGGTTTATATTTAGAAGCAAAAGATATCGAACATTTATTTAAACATGGATGAATCGATTCTGTCTAAATTAATAACAAATTGCGTCTTATATAATTGGTTTTCTAATCTTCTTTTGCCGATATTCAATTCTCTCCTCTTCAATTCAGCTTTTTCAATGGCGGTTCATCCTTTGGTGGCGGTGGATATTTTGATTCTTTTGAGGATGAGGAAATAAACGTTTTATGTGAAAATTGGTTTACCTGAGGTCCATTCGCGGCCTTTGATTGTTCTGTGTAGGTATTTTTGGTGTTTCAAATGAGTGAAAACATGCCGCTTCGCATATAATAATACGAACCAAACAATTGGAAAGACGGCAAGGATCTTAATTTGGACATGAATCAATTTTTACAATTTAATAAGACCTTCATAAAATATAGTTTGCGTTTATCATGCCATTGCTCTCCAGCCCAGCGCAAAAACTATTATTTAAATTATAAAATTAAACATATAATGAAAAAATACCGTGGCAACATCCTTTGCTTGTTGACTCATCGTGGCAACTGTTCCATCCTTATATTCAATTCCTTCATCGAATAATTGCTGGGGCATGGCCAAGACACCTCCATTCGGGAAATATGGGTTGTAGGCTTTTCCTTCTTCAACCAAAACCCCTTCCGGTGGGTCAAACCCGTAGCTTAAAAAATGAAATTTCATTAAATAATATAAAATATTTCTACTACCCAGTCAATAAAGCAAAAATGTAATCATCGCCACCTTCTCTTCCCCTTCAAAAAAAGTTTATAGTCAAAAAAGAACAAACCAAACCAGGCAATCAATGAGAGATCTGACAAAAAAAAATGATTCTCTATAATTGAATAAAAATAGAAAATAAACCTGGAGGTGCAGCGCCATTGTTTGCAGCAGCGGCTGCCTTTTTATTTGGATATGGGGAAGGCAGAAAGTCATTAGGCAGTCCAGGACGCTGAATCGAGACACCATTATCATCAATATCGTTTATCAATGCTTCAGCAGCTTCTGCCTTGACTTCTTCTTCCGACATGAACGCATTGATGAAATGTCGGTACCGAATATATTTCATTGAGTGGCAAGCGGCACAAACTTGTTTATAAACTTCATATCCACGACGTACTCTTGAAAAAAAATAGTTCGATTTTTTAAATAAGAAACTGACGATGACATGTCCAATGAATCAACAATACCACTGTGGGACCATTTGTGTTTATGAGGATGAACAACAAATTCAGATGCATCAGCGTTCATAATTTCGTATATTTTCAGCGAACCACAAATTGCCACACCGCTCCCCAGAAGCATTAACCATTTTTGTTTCTGAAAAGTATTTTTCATTGTTATAGAATATTTAAAGAAAGCTTAACCTCGTTTATTCGTGTTCGGTAAAATTTCCGAAGCTTGAAAACAAAACTCATTACTTTTTTATCCTAGGCAATTATTGTGTGAAAAAAAATGTAATTTAGGTATCTATAAATGTAAAATAAGAGTAAAAACGAATGATTTTTTAAATGTTTTATTAAAATTCAAAGAACCAGCGGGCGAGCCCGCTGGTTCTTATCTTAAGGGGGTGACGGAAGGAATAGGTGGGACGGTATGAAGAAAGCGCTAACGCGCTTTAAAAGATTCCTAGAAGGGTTATTTTTCACATTAGAATCCATTCCCCAATTTTCTGATTAAAATTCGGCTCGCGCACAACCGGTTTAAAATTTTAAACCGGTTTAATTCTCAAAATAAACCTCAAATTCGTAATCCCCATCATCGAAAACCTCTAAAAAAATTATCTACCCATGGTGGGATTCGAACCCGCGTCCTACATCCCCATCCCCCCATCTTAACCATTCGGCCACAAAGGGAAAAGTGCCGAGTTGGCCAATTTCTGCAGCGTGTAGGGCCAAGGGTTTTGAGTTTAGACCCCATAAACCATATATCATTCGAAAGCTGACACTCTTGCGGAGTGCCCTTTCTCCGTGCCCAAACCCCAAAAATCAAAAGGAAAAAAGTTTTACCGGGGCAAACCAAAAAAGTTCGATTTTTGAAACCGGTTTTTGGCTAATATCTCGAAACCGGTAGGGTTTTTGGGAAAAACCGCATTTTTTCCATATGCGCCACCGAAATATGAAACGCTTAAAAAAAGATCTCGAAAAACGGCCGTCTAGAAGTTGAGATGTTTGAAAAAATAACGATAAACAGAAAATATTATAATATTATATAACCAGATGGTATGAAAAATGATATTCAAAAATTTTGGGATTTTTAAAAAAAAAGCATTCACTAATAATAAAACGTTGCCCCCCCCCCCAGCCAGCCCTGGCTAACAAGAACGCATCGCCATAAAATTTTACGCCAAAATCAAAATGTCTCGGGGCCATACATGTTTGCGCGTTTCACCGAAAAGGTCGGAAATGCGCGTTTCATCGAAAAAGGTCGGAAATGTTCTATTTCAATTTAGAGGGATTAAACTAAAAAACCAATGATGTTTTCGGATTCAGCATGTTGGAAAACCCCTAAAACCAGTTTAAAAACATATGTTTATACATGTTAAAATAGCAAAAACATCGTTTGTTTGAAATACATGTAAAATATCAACAACATTGTTGTTTTAAAAGTTTTTGCGCAAAAAATGTATGTTTTTAAACTGGTTTTAGGGGTTTTCCAACATGCTGAATCCGAAAACATCATTGGTTTTTTGGTTTAACCCCTCTAAATTGAAATATGAACATTTCCGACCTTTTTCGATGAAACGCGCATTTCCGACCTTTTCGATGAAACGCGCTAGCACCGGGGCCATATGTCGCCAAAGGTCGAAATGTCTCATACTTTTTTCTTCATTGAAGAAAAAAGCAGACCCAAACGACATAAAATAAAACATAATATAATTTAATTACCCAAAATTTTAATTTTTACTTTATTAAGATACAAATTATGCCAAAAAAATTTCAAGGCGAGAATACTAAAGCGGTGGCAGCTCGACAAAGAAAGGCAGAATTGAAAGCAACTGAAAAGGAAAAAATTGAACGCGAGAAGGAAGATCAATTCTGGGAGGATGATGATAAACAGGCGCAAAGAAAAATACAAAGAAAGGTTTGGACTTGATATAAAGATATTTTTAAAAGAACATTTTTATTAGAATGAACAAGAGCAGAAGCGACAGCAACAATTAGAAAAGAAATTGGAAAATCAAAAAATTCACGATGAGGAAATGATCCGCCTGGCCAGCAATGTCAAAGCTAATAAACTACAAATCCCAAAAAAAGTCACGCAAGTTCAGATTGAACAGCAAAAACAAATTGAAGTACAATTTTTATACTATTTATTTTTATAAAACTTTTCATACATAGGAGATACAACGAAAAGAAGAGGAGAAACAAAGGATATTAGAGCAAAAAAAGATTGTTGTTTTGGAAAGTTCAAAAGAGGCAGATTTACCCGAGAATCTTAATCGACTTCAAATTGAGGGACAAAGTGCTGAAACCGTGGATCAAGCCATTGAGTTATTGAAAGAAGGAGGCAGTAACGAGGCAGCCCAGGTGAATATAAAACCAAAAATTTTAATGATTTTGATTTTATCTAAAATGAAAAAATGCTGTAATTCACTATTTTTTATAGGATCGGCGGCATCCCGAGAAGCGCCTGAAAGCGGCATTTTCGGCATTCGAGGATCGACGCATTCCAATATTGAGGGAAGAACATCCTACATTTCGTCTTTCTCAATTGAAACAATTGGTAAAGAAAGAATGGCAGAAATCGCCCGATAATCCACTCAACCAGAAAATCATGAATATTATCAAATAAATTGGCGGTTTCATCACCGCACCCGCAAATAATTAAAAATTATTGATCAATGAAAAATGTTATATTTGCTATTCAATTTATTGAAAATAAAACATTCGTGATGTAAATTGTAAAATGAGATCAATTGCATAATAAATAATTATAGTAAGTTTTATTTGGTTGGGCTTTAAAAAAAACTTTACGCATTTCAATTGGAAAAAGAATTTTCTCCTTTTTCAAATAACGTGAATGAAAATCTAACATAAATGTTTTATTTGATTATATGAAGAAAGATATAGCTGCGAATAATTAAAATTCTGTAAGTATAAGGATTAGTTGTCAAGAAATTTTTCTTCTGCTGTTGATTCTTTAAATCCAACTTGTCCTCCGTGCTCCGTCATCTTATTTTATAAATGGGCAATTGAACCACAAAATGAACTTTGACTGGAACTCCTCCGACTGTTGAGTGAAGCACCTCTAGAGCGATTCATGAGTAGGGCATTGTGATGTCCATTCCTTTCTGTTTGGATCAACACACTTGGTGCCCCTCCCAATGTCATGGTAGAAGGTCCTGCTGAAGGCATTGATCCTCGTGGTTGCGCAGTCATCATCAATTCGATTCGCTTAAAACGAAAAATTTTTACGGAGACGATTAAATCATTAAAATATTTAATGGGGATGGAAGATTACCGGACATCATAGATTTGGTTTGAAAAATGAGTTATTATTTGTTTTAGCATAAAAGGACAGGGAAAGGAACTTAGTTGGCCCCTCCAACTCCAACTCGAACTACCATATCTTATATATATATATACCTTCATCAAGGAACCAGGCGTTCTGATAAACAAATAAATCATATATGCCGGAATTGAGAGGCAGGAAAGCAGTCGCAGCAGCCATCCGAGTGGAACTGACCACCATGGATATATCGAAAAAATTAGCTTTTGAATATATTTTGCAAATTATTTCTATACATAGTTTCCGATAGTCATTGGCTGGAAGGAAGTGGAGTAGAGGGCAAGCATAAAAATGATGCCAATGAATATTGGGCAACAAGTCCAACAGATGCGCCAGTAAAGACCGGGATAGAAGCCGAGCATTGTTCGAATATCCTAAAATATGATAATGATATTGCAAAGATAACATCTAGTTTGCACAATTCCTTAAGTTTTCTTTATTTATTCTCTAAATATCATTCCATACTTCACTGAATCGCTTCACTGAATAGAACCAACAAACAGCTATCATTTCGCAGACTACAATGAATAGCACGGACAAAGACACACCATATTCATCGAGGAATGGAATAACATAACTGCCCCCCTTTAAAAAATGTATGATTTTTTAAGTAGATAATTAAAATTAAATTACATAGGTCACGGTGGGTAACGATCCTATATAATAGAAAAAAATGACGCAAAAGACAAAAATCTCTCTTTTCCTGGCCAAAATTCGCGGATATTCATCACAAAAACCGGTGATGAATGCTTCTACTCCGCTGAACTGAAAAGGCATTAAAACATTATTTAATATTATATTAGAATCCAATTTGGTTGGAACGCTGCAAAAAATTAAGACATATGAGATACTAACAGTGCTATCGATGCCGAGCGTAATGAGCATTAGAAAGAAAATGAGGGACCAAATTGGAGCATAATCCATTGTTGCAATTGCCTGAGGATACACTACAAAAATTAACGACGATTCACTCTGAATTTATTTTGTTAATTCCAATTATTTATAAATTGGTTGATTTTAACAAACATCTCCAACGACTTCTGACACTGGACGATTTGTAAGCTCGCTCATATAGCCAAGAGTAGAAAAAATGACAAAGCCGGAGAAGAATGAGGTGAAACAGTTAATGGCTGAGGTGACAACAGCATCGCTATAAAGATGTTTTTAAACATTTTTTCCTCTATTTTTATTTAATTTACCGATAACAATTGTTGTTAAAATCATTGTAGCTGCTTAACGCAAGAAGCACACCAAATCCAGGTCCTAGTGAAAAGAAGATTTGAGTAGCCGCCGCTGTCCAAACGGCTGGTTCCCAAAGTTTATCAAAATTTGGCATCAAATAATAGTAAATCCCTTTCGAGGCACCCGGCAGTGTCTGAAAATAAAAGCTCGATGGCAAACGATTTATTAGAATTTGGTCTTACCAGCCCACGGACAAGTAGAATTGAGAGAACCAGATAAGGGGCAGTTGCCGTTACCCAGACTATTTTTCCTGTACTTCTAGGGCCTTTCCAAAGTGCGAAATAAACAATAACGAAGACCAAAAATAGACAAAATGCCATAGATGGCTTCACACCGGCCAAATCATCAAAACCGGTTGATTTGTGACTTTCCAATACAGAATAACTTTAATTTGAAATTTAAACACATTAATCACACTCAATTTACATGTAGAATTCTTGTGAAGGTGTGCGCAATTCGTGCCCATCCAATGCTGATTCGAAGGAAGCATTTAGTGACTCTCTACACCATTTTGTATTCCAACTATTATTGCAGCGTTGCCAAGGCACCTCCCACTGTAAAGAAAACTGTCCAGAGAATTTTAGGGCTTTTTTAAAATGGAAATTTTATTAATATAATTCTTATATAAGTAATAAATAAATTAGCCATTTGAAAAACCAACTCCAACGGAGCTAATAAAAAAGTAGACAGCATGAGCAATGACCTAGTAAAATCAAAAATTTTAATAAATTTTGTAGAAATTTTTTACAGCGTTGTAGAAACAGGCAATGAAGGTACAAATAAAACAGATTCCATAACCAATTCCTATAATTATAAAGAATTTTTATATATCCTCCCATAAACGTTTAATAGTTTTTGAAATCCAAATCAAATTCCTAACTTCTAATTATTGTAAATGAACTCAAAAATACCTTTGAACATTGGACAAATTTTCTTCCATATTGAAAGACAGCCGGAACGATGAAACTTGAAAAACATGAATAAAAAATCGTTAATATTTTGGAAATGTAAACTAACTTGCCCCAAAACCAATTCCATGTAAAACATTGGCAGGCCGCCAACCAATAACATCACGATATAGGGAATGAGGAAAGCGCCTGTTTAGGAAATGAACCTAAAATAGCACAAAAATGCAAACAGACCTCCACCATGTTTGTAGCAAACTGAGGGGAAACGCCAAATATTGCCCAAATCAACAGCATAGCCTATAACGGCCAAAAGAAATTCCAATTTGCTGGCCCATCTCTCGCGAGCAAATGAAGATCGTCGTCGTCGCATTAAATTGGCAGCATTCTGCATGCCAATTTGCAAAATACTTGGCCGACGTTCTCTTTCAATGCCTTCTCCAGGAGCAGGCGTTGGCAGCCGAAGCAATTCAGTGCCTCCATTTAACTGCCTAAACTGTTGCAATTCTTCGTCCTTTTGGATCACATTCTCGCAAAACGAAGTTTTCCTCAGTCCACTATGTCTTGATCGTGATTTTGCCATTCGGGGTAATACTAGAAAAGTTAGGTAATTGAGATTTGTAAATAAACTCGAAAATATTTATAAAAATATCACGGACATTCTGCTTGCTGTGAAGTGATATCCCTTTGCATTTCCTCTTCTGTTTCAACATCATCGTCGATCGCCAGAAGTGGGAGATTCGATACGGTGAAGGCTCCATCCGGGCTATCAACGCTGATTTGTCTAGTTGTTGGAAAGGCGGCAATATTGACGTTACCATGCATTGTAGTAAGGCTAGCTGTGAGCTTTGACGGAGAAGGACTTATTCCCAAAGAATGCTTTCGATGAGAGTTTGCAGCCTCTGAAAATATTTTGCTCATCAGCACAATGGATAAAGCATATATAGTACATATTTAATTATTGCTATTGAATTTTGGCATATCAATATTTGGGAACAAATCTACGATTTTGAGTGATAAATTTAAATTTTAAGAAGCCATCAATTCTTTTCGTAGAATATGATACCGAATTTTTGTTCGTTCAGAAAGGTGTGGAACCTGAAGTCCCCGAAGAAATATGTGAAACAATAAAAACGGAAAATGGAAGAAAAATATGGGATGGATCTTTATGGGAGGTTTGTCAACGCTGGGATGAGCGGAGTCAGTCAGACTTGGATAATATTGTGGGAAAATTTTCGAGAGCCATAGGCCAAAAAAGGTGTCGAATTGAAAGGAACCTTTTCGGTGGAAGTGAAAGGAAGAAGAATTCTAAAAATGAATAGTCGAAGACAAAGACAATTTAAATTTTAAAATGTTTGGCTCAAGAAAGATATTAAAATCGTATAAAAGTATAGATTATATAATCCCACTAGTCAAATTTAAGTGAGTAAGAGACTAAATTAATCTCTAAATTAATTTGAAGCAAGCTTCAATTTCGGAAAATCATAAAAATGCTAGAGACCAGGTCTGTCCACGCTGCTACTGTTATGTTTTCGGTCACATTGATTTTGCATCATTTCCAATTCATGATCGGGACGATCTGCTCCAACAACCGTGATTTGTGCCCATTGTTGTGTTGCGTATCGCTCGGCCCAAAGACTTCTGCGGCGTTTTGCACTTTGTTGTCTATGATTTGAATAGGATTTGCGGCGATCATCGCCAGAATCGGGCACATCCGTCGTCATAGCTCTTTGAAATCGTGGCGATCCTAATGTTGATCGGTTGGCAGATGCACCAGCAGGGAAATCTATTTTAAATTTTTGTTGATTATTATTATTATAAAAAAGTGTATTAATTAAAGATTGTACATTTTTTTAGATTAATTGCTTTTTAATTAATCTTAAATGAGTAATTTACCTTCCAAAAATTTCTGTTTTTTGCAATAATATTTGACCATTGTGTTTGTCTGGTATATTTTTTATGCTAGGCAAAGTATAAAGAAATAATTTCTCATTTCTCAAAAAATAAAAAATTTTACTCGGGAAATTTGAATAATATATATTGTTTGCAAATAGTTTTCATGGTTTGGATCTAATTCCACTATTTGCCTTGTTTGAAAAATAGCCAATTAGAGGGATGAAAAACATTCGACAAAATTCTAATAAGAAATAATCGCCTTTGAAGAAAAGAATATGCATGCCGAAAAATGCTGCAAACCCGTGTTTTGACCCATATCTCGCTTCTCATATTTCTATTTTTTTGAAAACTAATCCCGAATAAATTGTCAAAGAAAAGGTATTAACAAATAGAACATTTAATATTTGTTGTACTATTTCCTTTTTCTGTAATGTATACGAGAATCAGAGAATTTTGAATGGAGATATCTATTTATCCGATGTTATTACTTTAGATTTTTTAAATCTTTATTTTACAATTTGGCAGCTTATTAATTATTTTCAGATTATTCATCATTAGAAAATTGATGCGGATTTTTAGGTCAAAATAGAAGCAAAGCAACTGGACCAATTTCCCGTCATCGTAAAGAAAGCTTTTCTATTTTACGGGAGGAAATTGCAAGGTATAAAGAAAGGTTTTGAGGGAAGATTTATTAGGTTGTGCTTTTTTGGCCTTCTTCAGCAATAATTTTTAGGTTAGAAAGGCCTCTGGCAACGGAATATTTTCTTTTGAATGGATTGGTGATAAAGGGAAAATGAGGGGAAAATTAGAACATTTAGCTTATGGCAACAACAGAAGCTTGACTGACTGAATCATTGGTTAAATTATAAATAACAAGCAAAACTTTTCATTAAAAAATTTTTTAAATATCATTCAGGGTTTATTTTTTCATTTTATTGGAATAAAATCATTCCGTATCTATTATTTATTATTAAATTAGAAATTAGAAAAGTTCAGTTCATCTCTATTAATTAAATTTTCATCTACTTATTATGTTAATTAGAAAATTTTTGATCAAAATTTTGGTTTTTCCATTATTATTTATGTTTAAAAAATATACCGGTGCTGCAATATGATGAATTTGGATTGCTTGTTGTGCCGTGACGGCGCTTCAACTGATCCCTTTGATCCCAGTAGCCCGAACGACGACGTACAGAAGACCACCGTAACATTTTTATTATGGCAGTGGCAAGTGAATATTGACAATGTGAAGATATCAATCAGTCAAAAAAAGAATGGCTTTTTATTTGGCAGTTTTTAATATTATTTTATTCATTATATATAGGTGAGTTAATTTTAATAAGAGGAAATTAATGGACTTTCTCATCAATAACTTAGAATTAATATCGGTAATTTTTGAGTGAGAAGCAATTTATATGGGAGTAATTTCAATCTCTCCGCATAATTCTTTTTGGTGGAAATTCTGGAAATATTCACATATAAAAGAAAGCTTCTAAACTAGCCTCTGAAGTATAATTTTAGAATATAAAATTATGGGAAAATTCGCTCGATTCCCCTGGTTTATATGGGACCAGCTAAATATATGTATGTTAGACTATGGGAAAAAGTTTTGAAGTATATTAGGCCCATCGCCCATATATAATGTGATGATGACGGCAAAAAATTAGAATTAAATTCTTACGATTATACTAAATCATTTTTCAAATATAGAAACTAGAAAGTGTTATTGTATTTGACAATGCCAATAATGACAATAAAGGCTTCTCCTATTCATTCTACTGTACCTCCATTTTTGCCTAAACTCCCTGTCACCTTATCAATCAAACATTGCCTCAATCTGCCTTTTAAATCCGTCCCTTTCCCCACTAAATATTAACTTATCATGGCTAAAATTTAATAAATAATGTCTCATTAATATTTTTAATTGGTCAATTAATATCCGAGATTGTTTTCCGATCATTATAATTGTAAAAATGTTTTAACATTTGGAAAAATCCATAAAAATAAATATTCCTTTTTAAATATAATCCTAATCACTAACGTCGTATTGTATGGTTTCGATTTCGATATCATTATAAATATTTATAGAATTTAATCAAATAAGGAAATTGGGCTCATTAAATCAGTTAATGCTGTTTATTTGTCTGAAAACACACACCTCATCCTTCACTTCATTTTCAATATTTTTAATGGACTTTATTTATTCAATTCCGATCAAAACATTCATATAGAAAATGTAGAAAAACTAATTTTTAATTTTTGTTGTCTTTAATTATTCCTTTTTAAAAATATTGCATTTTTTGACAAATTAATGATAAAAAGTGCTGAAATTGATTAGTAGGAAAAATCCGCTTTAAAATTCAAACTATTCTCCGGAATTAATTTTATGTGAAGATATTCTCGAGATGTGTGAAAAGGATGAATTTTCGACCAAAAAAAGGAAAGATTTTCGATTGTCGGCCGAATTATTTATGGGACAATATTAGACAATAGAATGAGAGAATTGGCGAATTCTTTTTTGAAACAATGTTCCAATAAGCCAATAGGGCCAATATAGAAGAATAGTCAAAATTTTTCCATGAAATTTAAATAAAAAAAGAAATTATAGGGAAGTATCATCCAAAAAAGTACATTTAGAAATTTGGCATTTTTAGAAAATCATATTAATTATTGAGGAAATCAATTTTGATGTGGAATTTTCGACAGTTTTATTTGTTTTTATCAGAAGCATGGGAAAATTGGGATTTATGTGTAGGTGCAAATAATTTGGAAGCCAAAATAAGTTGGCTAATTTCCTTCACTCAATTGACTTTTCGTTTTTATTGCACTCCTTTTTACCAAGAAAACGAACAATTTGGGGGATGAAGGTGTTATTGGGGGAGCGTGTGAATTTAAGCGACCATACTAATGCCTGAAGCCAATGCGGGAAGAAGGAGCCCTAGGTATTGTTCAAAACAAATGGAGCGCGGGAATTGCCGTCGGGCAATTATCTGAATATTCCAAATGGCATGAATGGAATAATAAAATTATAAGAAGGCATATTTCGGATAGTTACAGCTACCGAGCAAAACCCTTGAAAATTGACTTTAAATAATGGATATATTGCGTGCACCGAAAAATCTCATTTTTTAAACCGAATAATTGGCATAAAATTGATATTCAGATATCTGGATTATCATGAATTATGATATTAACAAGTAAATCTTAATATTTAAAACTGATTTTATTTTACTATTTAAAGATGATGATTAATATTTGTACAAATTTCATCAATTTACTCATAGTTCTTTGTCGTTAAAATTCCAATGAAATGATGATCAAATCACCTTTAATATTGGGATTTTTTTATAGGAACTATAATATAATTATAATATATTTTGCCATTATTCAATGTCCTTGCCATTGCCATTCTTTGTAACAAATGAAGCATAATAAGCAAATGAGGAAAAATGCGCGGAGAAAACCGTCAACTTTTCTATTGTATATTCAATCCATTGTTCTACGCAATCAATCTATATTTGACCAATTTCTGACTTTTGCAAATAAAAATTAACGTTTGAAGATTTTTCTTCATTACTTTTTATTCCAATTTTAATTAAAATTTTGAGTTCATCTAATATACATTTGAATTTGAACCAAATTCTTATCATAAGCAACTTCAATGTTTATTAAAAAAAAAGTAATTAAAGGAAAATTTCGTTTTTATTGCATAATTATTTTTATCGAATAACATAAGGGTAATCATTATTTGCTATTTCTACAACTCAAAATTCTCGATCTCACGGAAATAAGCATTTCCATTTTCCACAATTTCTCAAAAATATATGTTGATTGGCATATTATTAAATTTCTGATAATACTTTTTGAATTTTTCAATTTTTTTTCGATAAATTTTTCTAAAAACATAATAAATATAATAGATGATTCACCAATTTATTTTGTCAATATTTTTGTCCAGACAATTTGATATAAAATAATTCCAATTTTTGGGCGTTTCCACCCTACAAATTCTTTATCACATTAATTCCGAAAATATTCCGACAATTTCGTTCATTCATTTTTCTTATCAATTCCAAATTTGGTCTTCCTCAACAAAAAAAAAATTGAATTAAATTTTTTTTATATTTATTTTTTTCCTAAATTCCTTGTTGGTTACCTTCGATTACCCGCAAAAATGAGAAATGCATAATCAAATGAAACAAAAAACAATATTTAATTACCATATTTACCAGTGCTCTAATATACTGTATTATAAGAAGAAAATTTATCATAGTATAGATCTGGAAGTTAACACAATAGCAATAGTATGGCTTTCCAGGATTTTTCGAGGACAAGACTGAATGGCTAGGAAAACAAATCCTATATGGCCAATTCCCGTCCTTTCACCCCTTCCCATTCCCTTATTATTATTTCTTCCCATCAGCATCATCCATTCATTTATTTTCTTTTTAACCTTTTTCACGGACTTCATTTGGGCTTCCTTTCCTGCCTTTTTCCATTCTATCAAATTTCCCAATTTTTATTCCTGACATAGCCCGAATCGAAAAATCTAATCAGTTGGCAGAATTCATCTCATCAACTGCTAAAATATTTATTTTATTTATTTTATTTCTTTTAAATTTCTTTCATCGCACTTTGGCCTAATAGAGGCACCCAAAAATCTTTTGATTTACTGTGATGAATTATGAATAGATTTAGGATTATCCGATTTTGCCAATCTTTGTTTTCGTTAAAAGATTGGTAGAGGCAGCAAATGAGTATGGAGGATTTAGGATTACAGATTTGGACAATTTTCCTGCGCTCAAAGCTCTCTACAACTTTTACGGCTCAATCAGTACGTTCATTTTTGGATTCTATCCTTATTCCTTACCTTCCCTCACATCCTATTTATATATTCGCTCGTCATCGACTACTAGTAGGTATTAGATACTAGCGGCTGGTCGCTGGAGGGTGGTGGTGGTGGTGGCTGACCATCAGCTATGAGCCCTAAAGGGCAATTGTCCATTCCATTTCCATCTAATTCTTTATATTTTCTACTGAATTAATGAATCATCTTACTTAGAACTTAGTCCGACAAATGGACAAATCAATTCTATTAGAAATTAGAATTTTCCTTTAATTTTGTATTAAAAATAAAAATTTTCTGAATTTTAAAAATATATTTTGTAAAGTCATATTACCTGATTCCATTCCATTCAAATTTATTTCTATTAAATGCAATTTTTATTTTCAGCTATGGCATTAAGCAAATTCAATTGGCCATTCTTCTAATATTCTTATAGTTTTTCTTTGTAAAAAGTTCTTCCAGCCAGCCGGCTGCGATTGCCGCCATTCAATATTTCCATCCCAACAAATATATTGATGACCAGCAGCAGTGTTTAGTGTCAGTCGCGACTTGTGAAATTTTCGTTCCTTTTACCAATCCGCCAGCCCCTTAAGCAGCTTCTCCAACCTTTTCCATCCAATAATAACAAAAAAAATGGCCAAATTAATGGGAAATTAAAGCGGCCTCAAATCATGATTTTAAAATTGCAAATATACTTTTAATGGTGAAAATTTTCAGAATTCTTTAAATTACTAAAAATGGGACAAAAACATTCGGCAAAATATTCTCTCAAAAAATCCAGCGGTAACAACAAACAACAAACAGCCAAAATTGAGGACGAAGTCTGGTTGAAAATGGAAATTTCATTTTAAATTTTCCTTAATAGATCGCATTCAACACTGATTCTCCAGGACGGGCTTCTGATGATCCAATTGGTGTTAATCTTTCTTCCAGCCAAAATGACTATATTAGAAATGCGGCGAACAACATGGCAAAAGTTTGGACTGAAACGGCCGTTATCGAATCGAATGGAAGAAATGAAAAAGGAAATGATGGAAAGGAAAACGAATCTTCAACCAGTGGAGAAGGGGTGGCAGCAAATATGCCAGAAGTGGATAAATCAAGTGTGCCAGATAATCAAATCAATCAAATGCAAGAAAAGCCAGCGGATGAAGAGCCCATGCCTAATAATGAGGTGGGCTTAATAGGAAAATGAGCATAATTTTGAAGACTCTGATCTGAAATTCTGGAATTAAATGAAAATTTCCCAGGGTGACGTCATCCAAAATATTGTTGTGTCAGAGCAGAAAGTGATTATTATTGCTGAGCCACAGCCATCTGAAAAGCCGACAATTCGCCAAACCGAATACGCTGAAGAAGAGAATATAGTTACTGATGAGCAGATCCTATCGAATACAAGTGCAGAAGAATGCGATGAAAGTATTCAACAATTTGTTGATAAGAATGATATCCAAACCAGAGAGATCGGGCTTGAGGCAAAAATGGATTTGTACGGAGAAAATGGACCAAATGAAGTGAAAGAAATTGGCAACAATGAGCTGGAGAAGGTGAAGACTGAAGTTGTTGAAATGCCAAATGAAATTAACAAAAACTCGATGGAAATACCTGATGAGCAGAATGAAGTTACCCAACAGAAAGAGGAAGAAGTCGCTAATCATTCAATGCTTGAAAATGAAGAGAATCAGAATCCAATTCTTGAGGGAATTGCTGATTATGTGGCCAATCAACAAAATGTTCAATCTGTTGTGAATGTGTCAGAAGAGATCAAAGATGTAGAGATGACAGAATCAGATGGAAAGGACAATTTTGTATCAAAAAGTGAAGATGAGAAGTATCATGCCGAAATTGAGACAGAGGACTTTGAAAATTCAAATGTGAGGAAGAATTTTTGTTAATGAAATAAGACTCCAATTTAATTAGATTTCTTCTATGCCAATGGTGAATGTTGATGCAATTATGGATGATCCGAAAATTTCAGCTGGGAGTGACAATGAATTGAAGGAAATAAATCAAAATGAGCATCAGAATGAATGCCAAAAATTGGCAAATGATATTGACAATGGCGAGCCCAATAGCATTGGGAAACCCAGCCAGCTTTGAAATTACAATGACCAGCAGGAAATTGGATGATGGGAAAATGCAAAAATGAATTTTTATCGAAAATATATTTTCTTTATTAATCTATCAAATTTTGCATTTATAATATTTGAATTAATTTCACAAAAAATTTTCAAACAACATCATTTTCTATGTCCCGCTGAATTATA
The DNA here is from genome assembly GCA_030063045.1 of Pratylenchus scribneri. NCBI lineage: Eukaryota > Metazoa > Nematoda > Chromadorea > Rhabditida > Pratylenchidae > Pratylenchus > Pratylenchus scribneri. The sequence goes on along the minus strand of JAQSEB010000058.1, from coordinate 1,614,916 downwards.
AAAGTTTGTTAATTTTTTTGCTTTTATCATAAAAAAGTTATCACCAATTCCTTGCCTTCCTTTACTTAATAGAAATTTTTATGACATTCTTCTTTTACCTGTGATTTTAATACATTTGTATTTTATTATTTCGTTGAAATAAATGCAAATTTGAAAAAAAAACAGAATTAAAGAAGATATGGGATTAATAATGATCAAAGCCAATCATAGAGGGCGGAAATGGCCAGCAAAGTGTAAGTACAGAGAAATAGGCATAAGCTCATCAGAATTGCATAGAGGACAATGCTGAAATAAAAAAACATTAAAAAAAACATTTGAAACCCTAGAAAATTTCATTTATAAAATTTATCTAAAGAATTATGAGAGAGGCTTTATAAGGGTTACATCATATAATCAAAATTTTTGAGTAAATTTAAATTATTTTTAAAAAATCATAAAAAAAACAAACCGTTTTCTTCTTGGCATCCCAATGCCATCCAACCTGCCCAATTCATCTTCACTACTTTGCGAGGCTGCTCTTCTCGGATTCGAATTGCCATATCGTTGATGGCTGTTATAATGAAAATGCCGACCAATTGAAAGCGGCGGAGGTGGAGGAATGGTTGGTGGTTGTTGAGCTATTCGAATAGATGTGCCAACAATTTCCGCGGATGTGCCACCAATGCCAAATCCTTCCTCATCTTCTTCGCTACTTGTTGCCCTTCGAATTATTCGATTGTTGGCTCCACCCGCTTCTGCCCTTCTGATGCTTTCCATTTCGCATAACAATGAAGCAATGGCTCGTTCACGGGCATCAGTTTCCTGTCCATCCAAGCCTCCAAAGCCGGTTCTTTTTCTTGATAACGGTGCACTTCCACCCATCATTGGAGGAGGCAATGGCGATGGTTCCAGTTGTTCCCTTCTCACATCGTCCAATCTAATAATGAAATTACAATATAAAATGTTTTTGTATTCACTTTCTCGGCGGAACGGAAAATGTGCGAATCATTTGAGCTGGTGCATCAGCAGTAACAATAGGTGCAGCCGGCAAACGGGCAACTGCTCTTTGTCTTGGCATTTGACGATCATGGCCCAATTGTGGGGATGATACATAATGATGATGCAAACTACTTGAACTCGCCCCAGGGAACATTGTTGCTCGGATTTTGCGTCCCGAATAAAATCCATCTGTGGAATATAGTTGGTTAATAATATAAAAATTATGGTTGGCTTTTCATCATTAGGTACAAATAAATTTAATTCCATTTATTACGATAAATTCCTAAATCTAAAAAAATTCTCAAATGTCAGTTTTGAAGCCAACCTAATTTTCGTTGGCTTATTGATGGCGGTGAAATATATCCTCTTTGTTGTTGTTTCTCGGAATTTTGCCGTTCATCTTGATTCCTTTGATATGCTCTTTTGAAAATCAAAAGTCGACGAGCTGGAAGGAGCAAATCAGCTGCCAGCAAACAAATCAAATGAACAAAAATGCCAGCAAACCAAAGGTCGAAAAGGTTAATGGCATTGGTTATCGCCAAAATATTTAATTGTTTGTGGCCATTTTGCTGCGAAATGAGAATAAATCGAAAATATTAATACAAATGAAAATAAATAACAAACAATAAAAATTAATGCCAAAATGGCACCAACTGATACAATCACTTGAATTTTTCGCCTTTTCCATTGGGCCAAAATGGCGCAACAAATTAAGAGCAATGAAGGCAAAAATGCACTGACCATTGCCCCCCGCCATTGGCCCGAATGAAAATGAAACCGCAGCAATAACCAAGGCCATTGTTCTGATGCGCAAAAAGTAAATAAAAATATTATAATATAAACGCTTGACCATATTCAAAATTGATACGGAACATTTGACCATTTGGCCTCAAGTCCCTGACAACGGTTAAATGTAGCCTTTCGTCTAAATTGTTTTTAATATTAATGAAAGGCCATTTTTGATTACACCTGGATCAGTTTCGAACCAAAATTGACATTGATATCGCTCAAATGGTATTTTCCATTGGTCGAAATCACAAAGTAATGGACCAGAGTAGCTTAAAGGAAGATTTTCTTGATGATGATACGAATCTTAAATATTAACCGATGAATGACAGTGAGTTGGCCATTTTTGGGACTCAAATTTGTCATTCTTTGCATTTGAATACCCCGAGTTGTACCCAATGGAAAGAGCTGAATTCTAGGCTAAATATTCAAAACATTTCCAAAATTGAATTCATTTTTCTTGCCTGCCATGTCTGAAATTCTTCCGGAATTGGAATTGGCATGTCTTGGAGATCGCGTAATTGTAATCTATCATCACGAAAATGGACAAATAAAGACATTTCTAAACTCAATTGGGCCTGTAAATTAATAAGTAAATCTTGTTTTTTTTTTAAATATTTTATACTTTGTGATCTATTTGACGTGTTTCAACCAATTCCATTTGGGTGAGTAGACGAAAAAATGTACCTTAAGAGGAAGATCGAATCAATTGTAAAAGAATTAAATAAAAGAATATTTATGATGCCGGTGGAAAAAGTTTGCAATAAATAAGCACTATAGTTTTTTAGTTTAAAAAATTATTTTAGTTAAAACATTTACTAATTTGTGATTGCAAAGAGTTGCCTTATTGGATAAAAAAAAAGATAGAAGAAATTGATTAAAAAGAGGGAATCAATTTGATTGGAATGTTATTATGTTGAAAAATAGTAACCGGAAAATGTTGGCCAAAATGTGTTTTCTCTTTTTGGAAAATGTTCTAAAAAATATGTCTTCCTTTGTGCCTTCTTTCCTGTAAATATTCAAACAAAATTTTGTTTTTTTAACTTATATTTTCAATTTAATCATTTTCAAATACTGTAAATATATAATCTCTCTCAATCAAACCAAACGCAATAATATTGTTTTTTAGATAAAGTCACATCAAACATCACCTAAGAATGAATAAAAGTGGAAGAGTGTAAAGGATTCAATCCAGAAGAACATGTTTTGTGTTATGGCATCAAAATTAGAAAAATATTACTTTAAAATTGGCCATAACAAGAAAATATTGTATTCCTTACCATTAATAGTATCAACAATGTTAAACTGTTCGGAAGGTTGGACTGATTTATGATAATATTTGAATTTACGGGCCAATTCGCCACGTTCTTCTGATGTGAGACTGTAAATTGATGTTTTTTTTTTAAATTCTAATTAAATATAATCAATCTTCATTTACCTCATTGATGGTGAAATTGTTAAAAGCAATTGTAAAATGCAATAAAATTTCGTACTGAACTTTTTAAAACAACAATTTTTCTTCGTTGTTTTTTGTGCTTGTACGAAGACATATCCCGATGGCACCTTTGTTAAATTTCGTTGACATTTTAGTGAATAATTTGATGTCAATGAGCTCATTTTGGACAATTGAAATTTTTTTGAATGATTTTGGCCAGCATTGTCCAAGCATTTTTGGTTGAAATGGCCAATTTTTTCCGGGTCATTCCCAATCTGTGAAGTTTAATTGGTGCTAGGTCGATTCCACAATGGTGCAAATATGGGCGATTCCACAATGGTGCAAATATAAAGTTTTTGGCTTCTAATAAATCAGAAACTGGTTTTAGACCCCACAAACCTTATACCATTTTGTAAATCTCATCGAGACGCATCGATTGGTATATATTTTGTCATGATTTGGTCAAAATTAAAGTGTAGTAAACCATTTAAACCATTATTTCAAGATTTTGGTTTTGAACTTTCTTATTTTGGGCCAAAAGCTAACATATTATACACCAATCGATGCGTCTCGATGAGATCTACAAATGGTATAAGGTTTGTGTGGTTTAAAAACAGTTTCTGATTTATTAGAAGCCAAAAACTTTATATTTGTACCATTGTGGAATCGCCCATATTTGCACCGCCCTTTGTCTATTGTGGAATCGACCCCGCGCGGTTTAATTCATTTGGGAAAAAATCTTGAAAAATGGGATGAAATATAAAAATGATTCATCGGAAAGGAAATGACTGTTTTTATTTAAAGTTCAAATTATTAATGACGCAAATCTTTAATTTACTATATTCTATACGATCTTTAAAGAGGTAAGTCCCATAATTCCTCATCAGCCAAAAAAGTGCCTAAATGATAAAAGCCAGCAGCAAGGAAATTGATTGGTTATTTTTACACCTTATTTCTGATTTGTAAATCAAATTTTGCAAATGAGAAAATAAATCTTTAATTTTTAGGTGAGAATTTCTTATAAACATGAATTTGGCCGGATGCGAATTAATTAAAAAAATAAAATGATTATGATTCGTCACTTAAATATGGATATGACATCCAAAATTCGATGATGACCGCACATTTGAATGGATTTTGCCTGCGATTGGCGAGGGAATAATGTGGAGAATAGAGGTCGATGGACATAATTGGGCGGAAACCCTCCATTTCCTCCCATTTTCAGCTTTTCGCCATCCGCCGATGTTGCGCTTTTGCCCTTTCCAGCCAACCTCAACAATGCGTTGTTTTGAGTGTTTGTGAGAGCGCGGATTCTGGAGTAAAAGGAGGAGAGGGATGTGACGGAAATTCAATGGAGCGAAGAAAGTGCAATGGACACAATTGGATTGCCCCCTCATCATCAGCTGCCTAAAGGGACTTCTGTCGGCTTCAAAAGAGTGAAAAAGAAAGGAGGATGACTCAAATTGACCGGCATGAAATCCCCTTCTTTTAAACTTCAAACCGCCATTATGCTAGCTTCTTTCTTCTTCATTTACTCACTCTTTTGTTGCCCATATTCTATAAGAATGAATGAGGATGATTTTGATTGAATTAAACCGGTTAGTGGTTACTTAGATCCGAATATTAAAGAAATGTAACGAATAAAATTATGATTGGGCCAAAATGTTTTAAATTAAAAATATTAATCATGCACAATTTGAATAATAATGAAAACCGAAATTCCTTAATAATAAATTGTACTGCTGCCCTCTGGGAATGATGGTCAATAAGAATAGTGTGCATGTAAGGAAAAGCATGATTTGCGCATCAATAAAAACTGCGGGGGAGGGGGAACAAAGCTTATGGATAATTGGGGGAATAAAAATATGGGCTCCTTAAGCCTTTATTAAAAAACCGATAAAAGGATAGAAATAATTTGTAAAATAGACCAAAAATGGGGGCAGCCAAAATTGATTCGTCATCAAAAAATAGAAGAACAAGATTGTATACCTCCGTCTTCCAACAAATTGGATCAATTTTAGGTGACTTTGATTTTCAACAAGTACCCAATTTGATTCACATTCATTCCAATTCCCACTTTCAGTTGCGCGTATTGAATGGGTCCGATTTGTAATTTATTTTTCCATGTTTTAACCTTGACCCAGTAGAATTAAATTGTTGTAGAGAAAAAAAACAAATGGAAAAATAATCGAGAATAAGAGAATTTAAATAATAAAAACTTTTTCATTTCACTTTTTGGAACAAGTAAATATTGGATTTTGCTGACTTTATCGCATTACTTTCCATGATTCCATGACTAAAATCATTTCCCCCCTAATCGGCAGCACATCATAAAGTTATTGCCGATGTTGCCATAATTGTTGTGAGATTTACCAGCAGAGACCCAAAATGTGTCCAGTTTTCAAGCAATGACCACCGAAAATTTGTAGTTGCGGAGTGAAAGGCAGACAAAATTGTGGGGAAAATCATGACAACAAAAGGATCGAATAAATGGATATGAATGAATTATTGTGGGTAAATGATTATCCCGTTTTGTTAAGCACAAATTACCGACCCCTTCCCCCTACATTGTTATTTGTTACGCTTCAAATCATTTGCCACAATTTGATTCCATTTTCATTTGTAAAGGTCTCCATTTAAATATTTATCGATTTCTATTTGATGAATTTAAAATGAATTGTTTTTATATGAAATATAAGAAGAAATTGAAGAGAACAAAAATATTTTATGGGATTCTTTAAAATCAAAAGCAAGATTGAAAAAGGTAATTCAATAGCCTCGCAATTTGTTAGACTATATCACCCCCTAATCTTTCTCATATTTAAATTTCATTTTTTTTTACAATTTATTTACGTTTGGCAAAGTCAACGTGTATTTTCTTTCCTTTACCCCCTTTAATTGGTCAAAGAACTTGATGATCAATTTGGCGCAACAACCAATAAAACCAAAGCAACTTCCACGCATTAAACCTACAGCAGCACCATCGAATGCTTTCCTTACATTACGTGAAATATAAAAGGAAGTCAAGGTCCGTCATCCCTGCCCGGTCCCTTCAATTCTTTCCTCCCAGCCTCCTTTAATCTGCCAGCTACATTGCGCATTGCGCAGCATCTCAGAAAATGGATCGGTCGGTCGATTGACGAGTTTCTAGCATCTAGCAATTTCTGCTGTTCCTTTCTATTCATTCTCATCCTTTTCCATTCCATGCAAAGCTACTTCCAGTCGATCCCTTGGAGCAAGATCTTTCTAATATGTCAAGAAGAAAATTCGGGAAAAATCATTTATTTAAAAATTGATTGCCACAAACGCAAGACATTCGGGATAATCTTCATATTTTCAGAATTTTTTTTATTTTTTTTTGCATTTCCGTTAAGAATGAATCTACTCTTACCATTAATATTATCAGCCATTTTATCCTTTTCAAATGGAGATGAAAAGAAAGTTGATCTGACAGAAATGTATAAAAATCCGCTCTCTCACGGTATTCTATTATTTGATTGTCTTTGATAAGTCTCATCTTTCTCCATTTGTAGGTTTTGGTGACGATATTGACTGGGTGCCTTGGGAAGAGGCTATTGAAACAGCTTTGGACAGAAATAAGCCAATTTTCTTGTTAATCCACAAAACTTGGTGCCACGCTTGCAAATGTAAGTTTTTCCACCTTTAATTTAACCCATATTCCCTCAAAAATTTAGCCCTTAGAAAAATTATGCAGCAATCAAATGCCCGAAAGGCATTCAAGAAATTGAGCGAATATTTTGTGATGGTCAATACAGCAGATGACGATGAACCTTACGAAGAAGAATATCGGCCAGATGGGAAATATGTACCCAGAATCCTCTTTCTCGGTAGGAAAGGAATGGTTGATTTATTCATTAACCAAAAATTGAATAGCTCGATCAGAATAGTAGAAAGAATTTTGATATACATTAGGCAGAATATTTTCTTTCACTAATTCAGAATCCTAAACTACTCAATTCAATCATTCATAAATGCAATGTTAATTCAGATAAAAATGGAGATTTGTTGCCGGATTTCAAAAACGACAAATCGGAATATAAAAACTATGCCTATTATTATCCAAGTCCAGCGGACATTTTGAATTCGATGAAAAAAGTTATTGCGCATTATGGAATTGAATTGGGAGAAGAAAGAAAAGGGGATAAATTGAAGCCGAGGAAACCGCCGCCAAAAGATGCCCCAGAAGCACCAATGCCAACAAAGAAGGCCACAAAAGAGGAAGAGGAACAAAAGAAGATTGAAAAGGAGGCAGAAATCCGTAAAATTCAACAAGAAGCGGAGAAAAGGATTGAAGAAGGAAATAAAAAGGATGAAAAAAAGGAGAAAGGAAAGGAAACAAAGGATGATGAGAAGAAAAAGAAGAAATCGGAATTATAATTCTGCTGGCCCAAATTATATTTTGTTACTTGTATAAAATTTATTAGTAAATAATTATTGACGTAAGTCTCAATAAATTTATGCAAATCTACCGGTAATTGAGCATCAAAAACAATAAAAAAAATGAAATGATGAATAATGGTGGGTAAATGTATATGCAAATATAAATATTATTAACATTTCGAAAATAATCAAAAAAATAGGATGATTCGGAATCCCAAAAAGTGCATTCATTAAAAAATGGTACAATAAATGTAATCCAATGGAGATAGATTAAATCACTTACATCTAAATATTGTACAACCAATTTTATGGAAAGAAATTCGTTGGACTTAAAATTTTTGGTGCAAATAAATGGAAGGAGTAGAATAAAAAATTCACGGATTCCATGAAAATTTAAGCAATTTGGGAATTTGAATTTGCGCAAATAGTAAAAGTGAAAAGAAGGCCACAAAATTATCGAGGGAAATTTGCCATTATGGTCATCGTGGCTCCGGCACGGAAATGGTCGACGGTTTTCTTCGACTCCTCAGCTCCACTGGACTGTGCTGTTCATTATTGACTATTGGTGTGGAATTTCCCTGTTGCTGAAGTTGAATTTGCTGCATTTGTGCTTGGGCACAGCCATATTCAATTTGAGGCCTCAGTGCAAATTTGAGCATTTCCGAGAGACCGGACAATTCACGTTGAATGTCTGAAATGAAATGAAATGAAATTTAGTTATAATTTTTATAATGGGATTTTATTTACTATCTATAAATTAATAATTAATAACATAAGAATATTTAAAATTGCTAACCGGACAATTGATGTTCGACTGCCGTAATCCGCAAAGCCATACCTTCTTGTGTGCTATGCACATCCCGCATTAAATCATGGGAATGTGATGTTGTCTTGGCCACATCTCCAAGTGATACTCGATTTTCTTCCAATTTCCTTTGACTCGTTTTCAATTTCCTCAGGGCACAAATCGCAACCAAGAATTTTCTCTGGTGATAACGAATTTTGCTAGGGTCAATTTTTTCTACAAGGCGACGATTCTTGTAAATTAGCCAAGTTTCACGCAGAACATTTGCCTAAATAAATTAATATAATTTATATTTTTGTTTATTTATTTCTAACCGCAATGTGTTTCATCTCTTTTGTATGTTGTGTTTCAATCATGAAATTATGAACATGTTTTTCTGCTCTAGTCAATTCCAATTTTCGTGCAATGACTGCAACAACCTAAAATTATAAATGATATTTTCTTTTGATTGAATCATTTAAATTTGTCAAACCATTGAAGAAGTACATGTTCCGAGAATGCCAGTAACAACAGCCATTATTCGGCCACATTGGGTGTTCGGGACAATATCACCTTTATTTATTTACCAATATCAAATATTCAATTCATTTCACTGACCGTATCCAATGCTTAAGAAAGTGACGGCAATGAGCCAAAGAGAATTCAAATAGCTTTGATGTTTTTCTGCCTGAACACTCATCAAAGGGTCATCCGTGTCATGATGTCTAGAAGAAAAAGGAAGGGTATTCTCAACGATTCGTGAGGGTAAATTACCTTTCACAAAGGCGTAAAATATAGCCTCCAATCATCCACAGTGTAGCTGTGAATAACATAAGTACGGTACCAGGGCAAATTGTCATTAGTGTTTTAAGGATGAATTTGGCATCCGTTTTTACTCTTAAATGATAGCATTTTTATGGAATTACTACAAGAACCCCCCCCCCCCCCCCCTACCTATTGAGACCGGCAATCGAACGTGATGCTGCATCAGTGAAAAGTCGGGAATGTAAAAGCATAACTCGACAAAGCCAATAAAGACGGAAAAACATTACTATAGGGAATTGGAAAATATTTTATATTTTTTGACAAAACTAACGGATTGAAAAAAGCACATCCAATGGCATTCGCATAGGAATCTACAATGAATGGATTAATAAATTGCCAAATGAACTATAATTTTAAACTAACCGCTTGACCTTCCGAGTTCACTGTTGTAACATAAACGTCCAATTGGATTGGCAAAGGACAAATTGCGCATGCAATAATTTCAACAAGAATTTGCATTGTTTTTCGCCATGTTAAAGCGATTTGCCAGTCTTCGGCACTATTTGCATTCATAAAAATCTATAGAAAGATAAACGAATCAAATGATAAATAATGCTGAAATGCACCTGTATTTCATGTACATGAAATTTGACAACAAGGCCAACAAGTATGATAGTGCTAAAAAAACATCGATAGTTTTAACCATTTATCAATTTTGGACTCACCTTAACATTATCAATGTTTTTAGAATTGTACAAATGGCCCAATTTTCCATATAGGCGAATTCGTTTTCAACAATCATGACGACTTGAAATTTAAAAGAAAATTTATTTTCAATTTGAGTATAAACAAACTAATGCCGAAAAGGGCAAAAAATAGGGCATAATCGGAGGTGATACGCCTTTTGTTGAACAATTGTTGGCGCTTAATAAATCTGCCACCTCTTAAAAAGAAAAATATTTTAAAAGTTGGATAAGTTGGATTATATTCAATAGAAACAATAAATTTTCAAACTAAAGGATATAACCGGAAAAACGGACCGTTCTTTCTCTTTGACAAGTGGCTGTTTGACTGAACAATTGGATTCGTCAAGAACACTGCCGAGGCCACAACCTCCTTTTTCGCTTCCTCCACCTCCTCCATTGGGAAGTCCGGTTCCTGTTCCACCAGTTGATGAAACTGCTCCTGGCCTTTGGGCTTCCACATCGCCATCAGTTAGTACAAGTGAAAGTGACTTTTTCAAAAGATGATCACCTGTTTAAATTTGGATATTTCAAGGCAAATTCACAAAGAAAAATACAAACACAATTACATAACAAATAGTCTATCTTTTCTATTATTTCATATATCATTCAGAATACCGTTTTATTGTTGAATTTTTTAATATTTATAAGAAAAGCCTACGCTTGAGTTTCCCAACTTCCACAAATGACAATTCATCCTTTCACGTTTCCCAATCGATTTTCTTTGTCATTTCTCATTATTCCAACTGGTTGTTCATGTTTAATTCTCAATTTATCTGTGACCTTATTTCTATTCCAACAATCTCATTCATCAATTGTTATTATGCAATCCATTATTATATTACTCTGATCATTTTAATTACCACCAATCTGACAAATCCTATATTTTTAGCCAACCAAAAACCCCAATAATATTAATTGTAATTATAATTTGCAAATCAATTTTCTTCTGCAATTGGTCCAATCATAATGCCGCTGTTTACACCAGTAAGTTAATGGATTCTTAATTGTTTAAATGATATCTTCAAATTTAGACAAGGTACATTCGACCAGAGGAAAAGCCGGAAATGACAATTGCTTGGGTCTACATTATGATCAGAGGAATGCTCGGAGATGATCCAACAAAATGGCCGGAGCAGATCATATACATCGGACAATGTTCAACAATCACTCCAGAAAGGAGAGAGGCATTGCATAAAGCAGACAAAAACAACGCGAAAGTGATGGAGGATGCCAAAATGCTGGTCGTCAAAAGATTCGATGGAGAAAATGAAAAAGGCGAAAGCGTAAGTTTTTACATATGAAATGACGAAAATAATAATGACATTTTTTATAGGCTGAGATGCAATCATTAATATGGGAATTCCTCCTCTCGGCACATTCGGCCAAAATGAAGTTGATTGACAATTGTTTACCAGGAAATTTTCGAAGAAGAGAACGGGGACGAATGTCGACCAGAGCGGAGAAGCTGGCAGAAGAGGCCGACGATCAATTGCTGCAGGAGGTGGCCGACTTATTGGAATCAACATTGGCGGATGCAAAGGCGGGGAGAACCAAAGTGGAAACATTCGTGAGTTTTATTGGGTTATTAACATATTTATTTGATTTAAATTTTAGAAATTCAAATGTTCACAATGTGATTATGATTCGGACATAGTTGATAACCGGAATGAACATGAGAAGAAGCACAACAAATCATCAAAAGCCGAATTTTCATGTCAATTTTGTGCCGAGAAGGGCGAAGTCCGGGAATTTCTAAACAAAAAAGACCTCACAAGACACATTCGAGTTGTGCACGAAATGCCAGATTATCAACGGAAGAGACCATCAACAAAGAGGAAGAGCAAAGGTAAATTTAGTAAATCTAAAAATGAAAATTTTTAGAAAACCCGGTAATGTATGAGTGCCCGCACGATTGCACCAAATTCAAACCAACAAAAAAACGAGGAAACTTCCGCGACCACATGATAAATGTGCATAAAATGAAACCAGGAGTTTTTGACGAAGAATATCCATCGATGATCAAGCGGCACGGATCAAGGAATAAGCACAAAAAAAAGTAAGTTTGAAATTATTTCTAAAATATTAAAATTTCAATTATTTTAGTCAACAACAAAATTCGAAGATTGTCGTCGACGAGTATTCGGACATCAGCGATGATGAAAGAGAACGGCGCCAAAAATGGGCGGAGAATGACGAAAAGATGGATGAATTGGACGAAGAATTGGTGGATGAATTGGACGAAGAATTGGTGGATGAATTGGACGAAGAATTGACCGATGATGATGAATTTGATGAGGCGTCCCCCAATAAAATTCCAAGAATGGATTGTGTCGGCACTTGTTCGACCTCTTCCCCCGTTATTATCATTGATTAACCGATATTTAAATGTGACTTATTGGTACTCCTGCAGATTGGGGTCTGGAAGAGAAAGTGGGATGGTGGGGGAGGTGACAAGTTCCCTTCAATCAAATTTCCCATCAAAGTGATGGAGGGAATGGAATCAACGATGGGAAGGGAATCTGAATTGGATAAAAGAATTTTTTTTCTAAATTATTTTATTTGAAATATACAGCCCAATCGAAATAAATTTATTCATGAAATATTCAGTCCAATTAAAAGAAATTAATTAAAATTATTCGCAAGGATAAATTTCACGAACATGAGACCAAAAATTATAGAAAACAATATCACGTGAACCAAAACGTTTTCGCCAAATATATTCAGGGAAACAGGATTTATATAAAGATGAGGATGTGCCATACATTTTCTTTTGGGTCATTTTCACTTTTTGCCATTGGGATTCTATAGATTAGGTATGAATAGAGGCATCATCGGGTGAAACAAAATTAAGTGAATGATTTATACGTTGATGTGAATAGAGGGGATTAGGATTTCCCGGGTCACGAATAGCAGAGATGCCTGTAGGATTTCGATTTGGTGGAGGATTTGGATTTGAATAAATTTATTTCGATTGGGCATATTTCAAATAAAATAATTTAGAAAAAAATTCTTTTATCAAATTCAGATTCCCTTCCCATCGTTGATTCCATTCCCTCCATCACTTTGATGGGAAATTTGATTGAAGGGAACTTGTCACCTCCCCCACCATCCCCCTTTCTCTTCCAGACCCCAATCTGCAGGAGTACCGACTTATTTTCCAATTGTGATCTCAACCTATAATTCTCCACCTATTATTCTCAACCTATTATTCCCCGCCAAGTGACAATATTTATAATGTGATCTCCCCATATTTTTTCCCCATATCTATTGTGTTATTTTGTTTTTTCCATTCAATAATTGATTTAATTTGTGTTAATAAATATTTAATTTTAATATTTGCTTGCTTTTCTTACGCTTGAGCCATCCTAGCCCAGCTGGACCCAAAATGCGCTGCAAAATGGCTTGTTCTCTTTCATTGTTCATTAGCAGCGCAATCGCTGAACAGCGTTGATGTCCATTTTGACCAGAAATTGCCGACATCGAGTCGGGTCTTCGCATTGGCTGAATTCCTCCAACACCGTTAGATCGATATTCATTTGAACGACAACAGGTGCAATCTGCACCAGGACCAGCGAAACTGGCCCTTTGCTCCAATGGTTGCCCTTCTTCAATTGGCCTTTGCTGCTGACAATTTTTGCAAGTGCAATAATTGGCCGCAATCACTTTTGGAATGGCACTAAAGGCAGATTCACTACTGGAACGTTGCTTGGTCGCTGCTAATTTCAATCGGGCCGGATCGCGTTTAAGAATAGCGGTGACTGCCGAAGAAGGACACAATTTTTGACCGCTACCAAATGGAGTTACGTTGCCTGATTCAACTTGTTGTGCCATTTGATGGAATAGTCTTGGCGACAATTTAGGAGTGCCATCCACCCGCGAAGATCTCTCCAATTCTTTTGGCCTTTTGCCATTTCCTTCTTTTCGATCTTTCTCTCCTGGATTATGGCCAAATGTATCGGAGGAACTCAACATTGAAGAAGCGGGTGGAAATGAAGGTGGCACTAAGGAAACAAGTTTGGGCAATGAGCCGCTGGCAGTCGGTTCACATCCAGTTTTTGCAAATTGTTCTGTGTATCCATCTGTTGTATTCAAACGACCTCGTGGAATTGGGCGATGGCGAATACTTCCCGTCCGATGGAGAGAATTGCCAGAGGAACATTGGGAACATGGGCCACCAACACCGGACTGATGCCCACCGTTGAGAGAGGAGGCCGATGAATCACCTCCACCCAATTCAAATCGCAAAGAGCAAGAATGAGGTGAATTACTTGTTGTGCTGTTTGGATTAGGATGCTCGGAGTTGGGACAAACCCCCACAGATGATGCCATAAGGCGGGGAGAAGGTGCCGAAACGGAGGCACAAATGCATTGTTCACGGATTCCATGACTTTCAAATTAAATTCCAGTGTAAAATTTTAAAATTAATCATTTTTTACCCCAATACATCGGCCATCAATTGATCCCTCTGGGCTGGAGTTGCCTCACTTGTAGTCCTTTGTTGCTGAAAATGATTTCGCCTTGTGGCTGCGGCCATCAATGTTGAATATCGTAATGAATTGTTTGGTGAAAGTGAGCCTTTTCGATGTTTGCTAGTTGCGCCTCTTCCAGTATTTGGCCATGGCTGGCTTTGCTGTCGATTCCATCCCCGTCCACTTCCGCCACTTTCTTTTCGATCTCTTTTGCCAGAATTTTCATATTGAATTTGTTTTTGATGAACAGAGGCAGAAGCAGGCGATGCTGGCCCTGTGGCAATTGGATTCGCCAACGCTACAATATGTCGACCCAATTCACTGCTTCCAAATTGATGGCCATGCATATTTTGATGATCAGCAGAAGAAAATTCTTTCCTCAATTCTGGATCCTGAATTGGATGAATTCGAGTTGGCGGTGGAGAAATGCTCCCTCCAAGCAAAGTATGATCAGGAGGTGCTAACCAGCATTTTTGTTGTTGATTACTTTCATGATAACTAATTGAAAGTGTCGCCGTTTCAGGTGGTGTTCCATTGGCCATTGTTTTTTTTTCCATGGAATTACTCCTTCCAATCAACAATGGTTGTTCATCCATTTCCATTCCAAGTGTTTCCGGCTCTTCCTCAGCAATGCTATTTTGTTGTTTTAATAAAGCTGACATCATTCGGGCAACAGAGGCGGAGCCAGTATTTTGAACACGAGTTGGTCCATATTTTGGTGTTGATTGGGCAGATTGTGCCCCGGGTGGTGGCGATGGATTTGGAGAACAATAATGTGGTGAAATTGTGCCCAATGTGTTCGTTGTCAATGCAATGCCTCCTCCTCCATTGCTTGCCAGAGATGTGGCTGAAGGTGATCTCGAAGAGCCACCGCAATTTCGATTGCCACTAAATAATTCAATTTCCGGAGTTTGCATATCAACTGATGAATTTCGAACAAGGAAAGCTGTCGGTTGACCGGATATCCGATTTGGCATTCGATTTGGTGAAATATTATTGTTGTTTGGAATTCCACCATTCGGGCCCCCTCCATCTGGGAATAGAACGACAGCAGGCGGTGGTGTTCCTTGGCCTAATTGTGGAACACAAACCGCAGATTGGCCACTTTCATGCCTTTGCCTTTGATGGCCAAAATGTTGCTGGACGGATGAAGAGGCACTCGATGAGGTATTATTTGGAGTGGATTGAGTGGAATGCGGGGATGATGATGAATTATGAAGATTATTCCAAAAATTGGGTCGCATTTTAATTTGTTGATTTGGGGAATGAAGTTTGATATGGAATAGGCATATTCATGTGCAATGATTTTAGGGTTTGCTTTAATTTTATTATAATACAAACAAATGTGCATTCTTATTTGATTAAATTTGTTGAATGAATTAAAACTAAAGATAGAAACGAATTATCCATTATTATATTATTACATTCTTTTTTTTTAATCTATCAGCAAAAATGAACACTTTATGGTCAATTTGGCATATTGACGGGATTATAGTCTAGGTGGGGGCTACGATTGTGGACATTTGAATGATTGTGAGAAAATGAAAAATAGACGGCAATTTTGCGTTTAGCCCTTTTCTCGCGCCATAATCCTTTTTTCCCTTTACTATAATTTATTTTTTTTGCCTTCATTCATTCACTACGGGAAATACTGCTGAGCGACCTTATTTTGTTGTAAATATTGGCCAAACCAATCCGAATCTAATCCAAAATTTGCTTGCCTAGCGACCAAATGAAATGAGGGATTTGTACGCGCGTGGGCAACCCTGTCGTGCGGTTGGACTTGCCTCAAATTCCACTTATATGGTGAATGAGTATTTGAAATAAAATCATTGTGAAGGTAAAGTAATTGAAGAAAAAGTTAGCTTCAAGCGATAATTGATTTGTTGGCACTGGCATCAAAAATTTTTGTAAAATTAATTTAATTGAAAATAAGTTTTAAAAGGAATTGAGAAAATATATTAGAATTAGGCCGAACCCACTTCTGAATATTTGGCCCATAATTTATGAAAAATTTATATCTATAGCCAAGAAGGTTCAGGGTCTAACAAAGAGAGCAATTCATCCAATTGATTAGGTGCAAAGTCTTGAATTTTTTGTTATTTTCACGAGGACACATTGCGTGACTTCCAGGGACAAGGGAAGGGTGGGCCACGGCACCTCCCGTTTGATGTGTGCTTATTTGGGCGTGAAATGGCAAAGTGCTAATTGGATGGGAAAGGCTGGAATTGGCGGGGGGGGGGGGGGGTATTGAATTTGTGAAAAGGAGAAAAGGATAAAAAGCTTTAACCTTTAAGCCAACCACCCATCGATAAAATAAAATGCTTGCAAATTTTTATCTAATAAATATATTAATTTCCAAAATTCCATTTCCGCAGTTAATACTAAAAGAACGATGAGATGATGTGTATTTGAATGTAATAAAATAATAAACTTAATAATAATAGGGAAAAACGTTGGGATGGGGAAATTTGATTAGAATCACCAAATAGGTAAAAATAATTTGCCACATCAAAAATTCATTGAAAATAATTTAATTTCCCTATTAAAAAGTGCTCCCTGTCAATAAAGCACCAATTTTTGAGAAAATAATTGGAAGGATTTATGGCCTTTGAGCTTTGAATGAGGAAATTTTAGTGTAAGATGCTAAATTTAGATTAAAAGTGGAGAAAAATGTGGAAATTTGAATTGTGTTTAAGCCTCATGAAGGTCATTTTCATGAAAAAAGTGTCAAATTCAGTGAATAAATTTGAGTTGATGAAAGAATGGATGGAATGGTAGAAATAAGCCAGGATAAATTGGTCAAATATTCATCAAGAAAGTAAATTATCTGTTGGAATTGTTTATTTGACCGGAATCTAGAATAGAATCGACACTTTATTTTGGCTTTCTTTATTGCATTGTATTTTATGGGGTTTCCTTTTGTTTTAATTAAACCAGCCCATCAAATTGGTGTAAAATGTCAATATTTGGATCGGATTTAGTTTTATTTTCCATCAACAATGCCCTTTTATAGGAAGAAAATTATCCACTCAATTTCTTTGGTCCCATATTTTGGTTTAATGGGAAAACCGGCAGCCGATGGCTTCTTCACGCATGCGCGCTCATTTTCCCTTTGAAATGAAGAAAGGGTGTTGGGATGGATGATGGATGGGAATGCCGTCAACTGCTTTTCGTCCTTTTGTGCCGGCTTTGGATTTGGATGAGGAAGACCCTCTCCCCATTTTTCCCTATCCGCTTTTGTGTCAATGCTGCCGGCGGGGATGCCATCCTCGCTAATTGGTTTTTTGGTAGGGGGCCTAAAGCCGCTTTTGAAGCTGGCAGAAGGCAAAAACGCGCGTCGTTGAATGCCAAAAAGGACACAAACATCAGCAGCTGCTGAAGGTGGTTTTAGATTTCTGCTCTGGACCCATCAATGGGAAAATGGAAAGGATAGCGCAAAAAAAATGCAAATGATGGCCAACATTTTCGAATAAATTTTTTTGTGTATTTGAGTTTATTTTTCATAAAAAAATATAAAAACTTAATTTCAAATGTACGAATATTCAATGAAAGAATATGGTTAAAGGAATAAAAATAGGAAACAGTTGAATATTGTATTGATTTGAAATTTGCATAAGATTTTAAACGAATTTGGTATTTATGAATGAATGGGTCTTTTTTTGCAGGAAATTATGCCCGACTCTAAAATGAGAGGAATTGACGCATTTTTCTTCCAAATTTGGAGTATTTATGGCGCGAATGGATTGATGAGAATTCCACTGGATGGCCTCATTTCATGGCCATAAAATTGCCAAAAGGCATCCCAATGATGAATTTGTTGACCCAAAGCATTAAGGGATAGGAAAAAAGCAGCAACAAAAAAGCAAAAAAAAATGGGAGAAGAAGAAAAAGAGGAAAAGGGTATAGTGAAAGAAAGGAAGGAGGAGGGCCATTTTGGCCATGCATAAAATTCAAATGTGCGGAGCAAACCTACCCAGAAAAGCAGCCAGCCGAACGCTTTTGGTGTGTGGGCCAACCTCAGCAGAGCCTGCTAACAGATTCTGAGATTCTTTGAGGCCCAAGGCTATCGAATGGGCCAGCTGGGGGCTATTTGGGAGGGCTTTTGTGGGTTTTGTTGGTGTGCGCCAAATTCCCACCGAAAAAAGGGACAATTTCTCTTTCCACCATATTATTGGTTCAAAATTCAAATTGAATGTGTTTTTAGCCATCGGGTGTGCTTTTCGGCACCATTTTCCTATTTTGAAAGTGCTATAAAAATGCTCCAGAATTTTTCCTGATTCTCTTTATCAGCCAATTTTCTATTTGCCCAAATTCCGAGATTGAAAAATGGAAGAAATGATAAATGTATTCTTTTACTTAATGAATCTTTTTTTCTTTTTAGAAAAATACAAAATTAAATGAAACGCTTTTTATACGATAAAGGGGAACTATAAAATAATTGTAGGATATTTTCTAGGGATGATGTCAGGGAAATTGTTTTGTTACTATGAATGAGCAATTTTATGAGAATAATATGCACTTTTAGTTGACAAAAATATTTATGAGTGAAAAGATTAAAGAAGAAATAAGTAGCGGATGTTTTGAATGGAATTGCGCAGAAAAATGCCGACAGATTAGTGGTTTGGCACGAAAAAATGTCGACCAAAGTGGTTTTACACAGTTCTATGGAATTAAGTTGTCTTTCTGGATATAATTTAAATTAACATTTTTAATATAAATAATTCCGAATAAATGAAATAAGATTTCTATGCTCAAAAAGATAAATGTGAAAGTCAAAAAAGGTCATAAATGTTTCGATGGCATATACTGGGTTAATGAATGTTTTAGAGGGAAGCGTTGATGGATTATTGACTTCCTGTGGGGAAATGGTAGCCAAAAGAGGATAATTGCCTCCGGGCCAAATGCCAAATGGATGAAAAATATTGCCTTGGCCATATTATTTTTGTGGGATGAATTTTTGGTTGAAAATGACACATTTTTGTATATTGCTTGGGGCAACGAATTTTTGGGAAAAATAAACATCAACGGAAATGCAGGCTTCTGATATAATTTTCCATCATTGGTATTTGGTACATTTAAAATATTTTGGTACGGTAAAAATGAGTAAAAATTTACAGCAGATTCTAAATCGAAATAAAAAGTATTCTGGTGAAGTTATGCAAATTTTGCAATTAAGAAATTATTCCTTATAACGAAAAAAATTCACTGATCCATTTTAGTCTATTGAATTAACGCCCTTTTTCCTTTTGTTGCGATAAAATGGAAATTGTGGAATTTGGAAGAACAATTCATTTTTATAATAGAGTGAAGTGATAATGGTAAAATATGCAAATTGCTGAAATTCTGCATTTGCAAAAAGAGCTTTTGAATGGATTTCCCTCGGGAATAGGGAAATATGCGCAATGGAAAATGGCTGGAAATAGAAGGGAAAATTGTCCAAGAAAATTGATTATAAATTATTATCAAATTTGGGTTTTGTTTAAGGGAATTGGCTGTGAAATTGGTAAAAGGAACCTTCTTTGGTATTATTTGGTCTTTTCGCGCTTTTTTCTTACGGTCAAAATATTCCGGGAATTTGATATTTTTTTATTGAAAAATGGATGAATTGATGTTTCTCGCCTTTTTGGCCAAAGTTCATTGAGTTAGGCCAAGCTAACGTTTATTTGGCCATTGTCTATTTTTAGTATCTATTCACGACCAAATGCGCAAAACAAGACCCCTTTACCCATTTAATTGTTATCGACTTGGCAGTTGGCATTCGGGAATGAATGACAGCTTATTTTCGCCAATGATTTTATTTATATTAAGCATAATTATAATTGGGATATTTTATAATGAATTCAGTTTCGTTTGACCAATTTCATTTTAATTTATTTTTATTGTACATAATTTATTTTAATGAATGAATTTTTATTGAATTCATAAGAATGGTTTAATTTGTTTTTAAATACATCTTTTTGAGGAAAGAATGAAATGCATTTTAGATGAGTCTTTCCGGTTGTTATGGAGAACAAAAGGAGCTTTTCTCAAAAAATATGGCCATAGAATATTTGTCTTAGGATAATAAATTGCTATTTTTCCTTTCATTTTTATTCAAACAAATAAACGAACAATTCCAAACAAAAACAACAACAAAATACCATGAAAAATTAATGTTAATCTACCTTCTTTAAGCCTTGGCTCAATGATGATAATTGGTTCAGCTTCCGACGTTTTTCCATTGCTGGCAGCATAAGAACCTCGGCGTTTATTCAATTGTTCCAAAACTAGGGGAGATGTAGTGGCAGCAGCTGTGACAGCCGCCAAATTGTGGCAACTTCCACGAATTGCTTGGCCTAAAACAAACAAAATAATCATAAATATCAAATATATTTGAATCGAACCAGCGGCATATGCCAATTCATGGTCACTTTTGCCAATTTCATTTTTGTTTCCGGCAGAACCCAGAATTGCATTTGCAGTGCTGACTGCTGCCGCGGCGGCTGGTCCGGCTGGCGATTGGATTGGCCGATGATTGGCCAAACTTAAAAATTCTTTTCCAAAATTATTATGAAAACTTGACAAACGGAGTGGAAGCGATGGAACTGGCTTGTTGAAGAATATTTTTGAAAGGTGTGATGGCCCCATTCATCAACTTAAGGTAAAGGAAAATGTAAATTTATGGCAATATTCATTAGGCAAACCATCCATTCGCGCGAAATTTCAGTCAAATATGTATCCCTTAAGTGACCTTCTCGTTGATCGCCTTCATCAAAGCTGGAATGTGCCGATCGAGTCGGCGGATGTTTATGATGTGGAATTCCAATTGCCGCCCCCGGGCATGTGACATGTCCAGAACAGCCTTCAAAAAATATATTTTCCAATCAAATTATTTTATGTTTATTTTTTGAATTTTTTCGCCCATTTTCAAATATTGTTCGAAACTGTTATTTTTTGTGCTGCTACAAATGCTACTATTCGCAGTGGTCCTTGGTGTTGAGAAATTATTCAACGCGTATGCGGCATATGTGCAATTTTCAATGCAACATTCGGAGCACTGACATGGCCAATGATGTTGACTTCCCGATGATCGGCGGTCCATGGAAATGATCGGCACTTGAATGGTGGAGTTTTTCTTTTGTAATTGTTGTTGATTTTTGAGGGCAGGAAGAGGCGAAGGATCCCTTCGAGGGAATGAAGAATGCCGTCCATTTTGTGGATCATTTGTGGAGGATTGTTGAGGCGGATTATTGTTGAGATTTGAGGGAATTGGAAGGATCGGCATGAATTATTCACTGTGAATAAATGGTCCAATAAAACATAATCAATGGACAAGAAAGAGAAAGGTGTGGCATTTGTCATTAAAGGCAAAACAACATTTGGTTTGGGGATAGAAAGTGAAGTAGACTAATAAAAGGAGGAGATTTTGAATTGAAGACTTATGGAAGAACCGAATAGCGGGAATTTGTTCACAGGAAATGGGGCTTTTATGGGATTATACAGGCCGTTAAAGTGCCATTCAAACATCTTTATCCTCTTTTCATGTTAGGGGAATGAATTTATAGTAGATAATTTTTAAAGAGTTTTTGGATTGGGAAAGAAATTTTGCAGAAATATCAGACGAATTTCAAGGAAGTAAAAAGGTTTGAAAAATTGAATAAAAAACAAAAGCCAACAATTTTCTCACTTTTTCAATGAAAAACAAGCCGGCATTTTTATATAGAAAAAGCAGCCAAAAAGTATAAGGGCACATTTGGAGCAAGAAGTAAATGATTATTCCCTTCCATCGAAAGAAAGGGGAGGCCATTCGTTTTTGAACATTCACCGAAAAAGGGTTTGTCCGTTGGAGCAAAAAAAAAAAAGATTGAAAGAGACATGGACGAGACTAATTCGAGTTGAAACCGTGAGGAAAAAGCCAAAAGATTGTTGAATATGGATGGATGGATGGATGGAAACCATTTCGGAATATGGACAAATAGCCTGAGGCTACTTAGCCGAGGGAATTAAAGGACTAAATAATGCCAAAAGGACATGGAATCACTTGAATGGCATTTGTGGCAATGCGCTTGATGATTTATTTGTGTGGTCGAAAAAAACTTTGACTCTAATTGGGCTAAATGATTGGCAATTGTGAAATAACCATTTTCAATTTATAATTGTTCACTTGGGTATAATTATGTTATATTTTAGCAACAAAATTTGACAAAATTCAGGAAAAAATTCACTAAAATAAACTGTCTAACATGAATTAAAATATATGTTTAATTCGGAGATTTATTCTAATTAAGATTTGCCACCCCGTAGATGGAATTATAAGAGAAAAATGGGATATAGGCGTTGTAATTTCATCGTAGAGAATTGGGCCCAGCCCATCCTCATTCATATGCCCCATTTCTCCTCCTTTTTTCCTTTTGTTCCCTGAAAATTCCTTGAAGCATTTCCGGTCTGCCCTAATAATTGCCAATTTTGCTAATGTCCTATTCGGTTCATGTTTTCCACCCGAAAAGATAGGAAAATTATTGAATTGCTACTGGTCATATAGAGAAAATTGTCTGGTTAAAAAACAATTTTGACAGGAAGATCTTTGAAGTAAAAATTGAAAAAATGACGAATTATCACCGTTTAAAAATTGTATTTTTCTTTTTTCATTGTTATCCACTTTTTCCGGTTATTTGCACAAATTTTTTTGTGGACAAAAAAAATTTGGTAGTTACATGGAAAGGAAAGTTGTTTTGAACGGTCCATTTGGCCTGGGTTTCACATTCCCTTCTTTATGGGTGAAAGAGAGGAGAACAATTTTAAAATGAGGCCAAAAGAATGAGCGCTAAAGGGCCGAAAAATTTTTCCAAAGAAATATTGTAAATAGCTACATTTTTTTCAAAAAATTTTCATAAATTTAAAAAAAAAGAACTGTTATTGATTTACTATGAAAAATGGTGTTGTTTGATTCAATTCTCACCCGTCGAGAGGAGACGAGAGTCCTAGAAACTTTCCCTAATTTTTTTCTTAAATGCAAATTGTAAATATAAGTGTGCGAACAAACATCGATGTGAATTGAGGGCTGAATGAAAGGAGGAGGGCGAAGGGGTAAGCTTATTGGCCCAAAGGTTGGGACGAAAAGTGAATGGCTAGATAAAAACAAAAAAAAAATGGATTACGCAAAAAATGAGAAAAAGGAAAAAATTTCAGATGCTCGTCAAAATTGAGGGCAAAATTGTAGAAGAATGCGGATATACAAAAGAACGCAGGATGGGGGAAAGAGATTAACGGATGATCAAGTTTTTGGCCGGTCAATTCTGTGAGACAAGGACTTCCCTAAGAAGTTGACTGTGACTGGTTTGTCTTTTGTCTATTCTTGACTGGCTTTATCATTTTCTGTTTACTTTGATTTGAGACAAATAAGATCAAGGAGTGGAACTTTTGTCCTCAAAAGCAAAGGTACTTTTATTGAATGAAAAAGAAGAGGAAGCATTTTGAATTAGCCAATGAAAAGCCCAAATTGCGCAAACAATTATGATGGCGAATTTTTTCTATGAGGCAAGAATATAAAATGATGAATAATTGTATTATTTGTTAGTGAAAATTAATTGACATTGACATTAAAATTATTCCCAAAGGAATTTACAACAAAAATGGGCGAAAAAATTCATTTTCGTAGTTAAATTACCAACCTGGGGCCCCACAGAACAGTCCAAGAACATGGCCAGGATGACTTTTTGAATCACGGCTGGTATCGCCTGAACAGAATCCACTGCGTCTTTCGGTGCGAAATCTGGATCCAGTCGAATTTGGTGCTGGGTCATCGATATGCCCACAAGAATTTGATAATGACATTGGATCCGTTCGGATGTCAAAAGACTGAGAAATTAATTAAATATAAATTAGAATCAAAAGTGGATTATATGAATTTTTAATTAGGAAATAAATTCATTGCTAAATTAAATATGAAAATTGGATTTTATTTCAATTTTTGTCTGATTGTTATAATTAAGTTCATATCAAGCAATTTTTTCTTTAGGCATAAAAGTGGCAAAATAATAATTTAAAGGGAAATTGACTTTAATATAGCTTTGATCTTTAATTTACAAAAAATTGCCTTAAGCATTTTGGAGATTTATTACAGTAAAAGAATTACTTGATGGAATGAGCATGGGCCGGCGCGAGCCCAAATTTCTTTCCTTTTATTGCTGCTAATTCCAGCCGTATTTGGAGCCGAATCAGTGGAGCCTTGATGTCGATTTGCGTGCGACAAAATGGCCACACGTGATGTTGTGCACTTCGCTAAAATGTTTCCATTTTCTTGATTTCTTTTAAAAAATGATTTTGCCTGTTGAAAGCTTGGACAAATCGGATTGGCATTGGCCACTCTTTTGGGATTGTTTTTGAAAATGGGAATGATTGGGTGGAATGGACGAAGCGGTGGGAGGTGTGCCGCTGCAATCTTCAGGCCGCAAATTCAGAGAATATTTTGGCTTCAACATTCCAAAGTTGGAGGAATTTGACAACAGAAATTCTTCTTCACCTGGAATGGAATATTGGAAAATAATTAAAAATTAAAATGACGAATAAATTTGATAGAATTAGACGCGAATCGTGCGGGAAAAATAAAAAAAAATGATTTGTTTCTATTTTTGATTTTTAAGCCTTATTAGCACACTGACCTGCTGATTCCAAATCCAACTCTAAATCCCATAATTCGGCCAAAGACATTGATAATTAATATATGGTCGGAAATTTCAAGTTAATTTTTTTCAATTTTTCTCCTAGTTTGAAACCGTCTAACTTCTTTCTTTGGAATTTAAACAAAGGCTTAAAAGACCATCTTCATATAGAAAAAAGGTGTCAAAAAATCAGTCTACCGGAATTGTTGTTGCAAAAACCATGGAGACCAATTTTAACAAAAATGTTCAAAGCACAAAGAAACCAAAATATTCTAAGTAAAATGGAAAAAAAAGCTTCTAAAAATTTCCCAGGGGACAATTTGAAAGAGTCAATGAAAGTGAGATAAAGCGAATTAGGGAGAAATTTTTCCATCCGTTTTTGAGTCAAAAATTTCGATTTTACTCAGAATTTGTTATAAAAATTCTGTTAATTTTTCCATTTTTGGCATGAAATAACTTAATTATATTATTCATCTTTTCATTATTAGTTTTATATTTTAATGGCCAAAAAATTTGTGAAGAATTTGTAGTCAGAAAAATGAAGGAACGAAAACAATCCATCGAGATTCAAAAACAATAACAAATGAAAAGGGAAATGAGAGTAAAAGGGTGGAAGCATTAACCTCCCCCCCCCCCCCCCCTTTTTTTTTCTATTGAGAGTGGCTTTTCAGGTTTTCACCAATCTTCAGCATGAGATTGGATGATTGGTGGCCAAATAATCCATCATATGCCAACGGATCCTCACTGATTTTACTGGCGAGGAATTTTGGTTTGGTTTCGTGAGAAGATGGATTTGGATGGAATCCTATGATCCACATCTGTTTTTTTAGCAAATTGTATAAAATTTAAAAAAGTAAAATTTAAAAAAATAACTGTTAAAAAAATTAAAAAAGTTTTTTGATCAATAGAATTTTCGAAATAAATTTCCCTCAAGAAACCAAAAATCTAATCGAAAAAGAAAAATTAGAGGTCATATGGAAAGGAATTTGGACTGAATTAGGTTTTGGTAATGTGCATGGATGAATGAATAGCAAAAAAAGGTAATGAGAATTTTATGGCCAAAATGAGGGAATAAATTTGAATGGATGATTAAATCCGGCATAATTTAAAGAATTTTATGGAAAAATTAGAGGAAAGTTTTCAAATACCTTTCAAAAATTAAGATAAGTATTTTTGGGAGTACAAATGACAAAATTCAGTCAATGAATGGCACAATTTGATAGATATCTTAACGGAAATTAAAAGAGAAAAGAATTGGCTATTTTATTTATGGTCGATAATTACAGATTCATGGTTTATGGCCATTGCCTCCAATAATTATAGAGGATATTTAGCAATTCTTTTAGGGCTATAGCCAAAAAATTAAAGTAAAAAAGAGACTTCGCCGTGATTATCTATGATTATTATTAAATGCAAAAATAGTGCTTTTAGTTAGAAATTATTTTTTCTTTTGCATCATTAAAATAAAGAATATTTTGAAGAATTTATTCAAGTTTTGCTGGCCAAAATTTTTAATTATCAAAACATTTCTAAAGTACCAAGTTTTTGGCACACTTTTGAATATAATTTTACTCCATAAATGATGGCCCATTGTTTTTAATAAGATGGCCTTTTCTAGCCTTTCCCTCCACATTAATTTATTAAAAGGCCTCAATTCCTCCTTTCCATAATTTTTCAATTGGATTTGAAGAAAAATTAGGCCGGGAGGACATTGAAGCGAAGGACAATTGAAAATTTGAAGGGCACACGATTTGATGAAAGTGTGAAGGCGGATGATGGGTAAGGGGGATGAAAAGCGTGGGACAATTGGGCCGTATGGACTTCTCAATTGGATTTGTGGGCAATGAATGTGCGGGGAGGGGAAGAAAGCTAGGCAAGGCCGTTGGCACCTTTAATTGGCCCCGAGAACATGAAAGGATGCCACAAATGGG
Organism: Pratylenchus scribneri; assembly: GCA_030063045.1. NCBI lineage: Eukaryota > Metazoa > Nematoda > Chromadorea > Rhabditida > Pratylenchidae > Pratylenchus > Pratylenchus scribneri. The sequence goes on along the minus strand of JAQSEB010000058.1, from coordinate 1,587,978 downwards.
AAAGGAGTATGTAATTTGGAATTGGGCGGCTGGATTTGGTGTATTAGAAATTGGAATTACGGGTATGGAAAATTGGCAGCTGGCTGCTGAATGCAATGGCAAAAATGAGGGGAGGCGAAAAAAAAGATGCCAAAATGGGTACAAATGCAAATATAAATTTGAAAAGCAAAAAATGCCAAAAAAAACTGTGAAAATTCGATCATTTTCAATGGGGGATAATTCAAAAATGAAATTAAAAGGAACAAAATTATGTAAAATATTCAAAAGGCTAGAAATCAAATATTTGTTCCATTCCAATACTCCAATTTGAATTTACTTGTTTATGGACAACAATTGTTAATTAAACCCCAAATTGTTGGCCAGAGGGAAGGTTCAATATCCCTTAATTAGAATGGAGCCAAAAGCAAATAAACATTGGTGGCATGATGGATTTGAGAAATGAATGGAATTGAATGAATGTGGAATTAGGAATGGATGATAAATTGGCCTAATATAAAAATGGAAAAGTCTAAAAAATGTTGCCAATTAAACAGTGAAAAAGGGGGAGAATGATGGATTAAAGAGCATGGCCAAAATTCAAAAATATATTTATGTTAATTTTATATGCCGGAAATGTGTTCAATGGGAATAAATAAGGAAGTCACATTTAGAAAAAAATTATTTGTAAAAAATTAAAGCTGGCTGGCAAAAAGTAAGTAAAAATTGGCAGATACTACATATTTATTGCATGTTTCTGATATTCATTCATTTGAATTATTGAAAAACATTTTTAAATTGAGCAGAAGACAATCGCTTTTTATGTTATGATGATGGAATTTGACTGGGAAAATGCTTCATTTAGCAGGCACATGCTTTTGTTTTGGTGGAAAAAAAACATATCAAATTTGGATCATCTTCACGGCAAATCCCTCCTCCCTTTTTTCCTTCCGCATATTTCTTTTAGAGTAAAATTTTCATCAAATTTCCCCTAAATATTCCACCACATTCATTTTCTCCACTAAAAGTACTTTTCCCACCCAATCGAGACCAGTTGTTTCTGGTGGCAGGCTGGAAAAGCCTCCTAACCTTTTCCCCTTCCTTCATTTCCATCTGGGCCTGAACCGCTTCCCCCATTGAACCTGGTGGTGGGCCAATGTTTTTGTCGATGGCTGAGACCCCTTCAAAGGGAGAATCAATCAGAGGGAATGACGTCAACGGAAGAAAATGGAGAGTGGAGACCACCAGAATAATTTAATGCTTATGAGGCCAATTACAATTATAAAATTACTTTTTGAGTTTGATTTTTCGACAACAATTTTAAAGATTGAATAGAATACCGTGGATTATTTTTTGAAGGTTGTTTTACTAGAAATTCGAGTTTTATTATTGTGTTTTTGTCACTTTTTGAATGTCATATTTTGTCCAAGCTTAGAAGGATGGAATCGGTCAATTTAATTGGGGCAATAATACATTTTAGAGTGTTGGATAGTTATTTGCCAAGATAAATTAGGCGAATATTGGCCACTTCATAGAAGACTTCCCAAAATGTAAACAAACAGACCAAATATAGGACAGAATGAAGGGGAAAATGGGTTGAGCTGGCAATTTTGTTGCTCTCTGGGGAATCCGCCTCTGGCTGTGGCCCAAAAGCTATAAGCCTATTCGCCCATCTCCAAAGAAAGCCGCCTCCCTAATAAAGCCAAATCCCACCCTGAAGCCAAATTGGCCAAGTGTGAAGGTGGGGATGGGGATAAAAATAATGTGGAAGAAGAAAATGTTGGATTCCAAGAATGACATCATTTTATTCATCGAAAATGATCCAATTTAGTTTTTTGGCCAGCTTATTTTGGAGTTATTTCGATGAATAAAAATATCTATTGGAGCTAAAAATAGATAACATTGTCCTTCAGCATCTGTCGGTAATTTTCGCATATTGGTCCAAAGGAAAAAAGAATTGACAAGGAAAGAAGTGTCAATTCTCCATTCCATTCTCAATGTCCATCATTCGACTTCATCTTCTCCTAGTCCAAATTTGGCGAAAAAAGGAATTGGATGGATTGGAAGGAAAGAAGAGAAAAAAGGAGGGAATTGTCAAAAGAAATTTGGCCAAAGAATGATGTCCCAGAAAGCTCAAAGAGAATATGGACTAGTCCTTTAAGGGGATTTTGGGATGGGAGCCAGCAGTATTTTTGTAAATCCCATTCGGGGGTAAATGGGTGGATCAGATTACATTCAACTTCCTGAAATATTTTCAACATTTTTCGATTCGTGAGATATAAATGCGTGGGAATATTGGGAGGAAAATCACAGGGATTTAAATTTTCGACAAAACCAACTTGGAATTGGACTAACGCTGGCACTGCTCATTCCTCGCCGCATCAAAATGCAGCCATTCGGTTGCTGTTGGCAATTTGGCAACTGAAGAAGGGATCGATTCAACAAAAAGCCATTGGAATTCATTGTTGCAATTGCACAATTTTGACAATTAAAAGATGGCCAGAAAATTTTGGAGTCAATTGGCTCTTGCGAATTACCTGAAAAATTTTAATTTTGAATTAAAAACCTAATAATAAAGTAATTTTTAAAGCCTCTATGAGTAATAAATTCCCTTGGCCAAAAATATGAAACCAAATATTTTGATTTTTTGACAGGTGGAATGAATATTTTACTATATTTAAAACTTTTATATAAGTCAAGTTTGGCAACCATTTCCCCTTCTATTTACTATAAACTGCAAAATCGAGAAGCGTTGACCCAGAAAAGGGAAAGAACATATTATTTGGGAATTTTATGGAAGAACAAATAAAGTCCATAAAGTATAAAGTACCAAAAATGGGAACAATCATATAATGGACACCTCCAATTTTTGAAAGAATTTCTATTTTTTCTATTCACTTAAAAAAAGGTATTTTAAAATAAAGTTGTAGGCTAAAAATGGAAAAAGAATGATACCATTTTCAGGATTTCACTTTACTAGGGTTTATATTTATTTTAAGCGGATAAAAGTGTCAAATCTGGCTGCCAATGAAAATGATATCATAAAATAATTCCCAAATGAATGGGAGTTGGGCCCAAATAAATGAGGAATTAGAATATGAATTAGTTCAATAAAAATATTTTATTTGGAATTTAAAACTGTGAATTTATGAAATAATTATTCCATCAAGATGGGAATGGATTTTTGAATTCTGACTCATTTTATTGTGTTCCGACTATTTTGGGAATTCAGGATTCTACTCAAATTCATCCATTCTATCCTAATTTAATAATAATTTGTGAATGACCTGCCGCTGGGCAAAATCCATGAATGGAATTTCGTTTCCGCTGATTTTGATTTGGAGGGACCAAAAGTTGTGGACTTCCTCCCCCTTCTCTGGAATTGGATTTGGCACACGAAACTGTTGGTCGACGAGGCCTTTGGATAGCCGGAAATGCCGAAGATGAGCAAGAAATTGAAAGAGACATTTAAAAGGTGGAATATTTTTGTGGAAAATGAAGCTATGATAAAAAAAATAAAATTGTTTGAATAATAATATGGAGATTTTTGTCGATTAAATTCCTAAAATCATTTCTACATTATTTAGCTTTAAACTCCCTTAATCCGTCTGCCTTCCTGAATTTATTTTTTGTACTAAATGTTGGCTTATTTCATTGGAATGAAAGCAATTTTAAATGCCATTTTGCTTTCAGACGATAAAAGGATGAAACCACTTTTTGAATTCTTCGATTTAGCCCAATTATCCCTCCCAACCTAAGACATTCCACTTTGAGTTTTGGTAAACAAATTTTTAAAAAATACTTGAAAAAAGGAGAAAAATATTGTTTTTTTCTGGCCAATGGAACGAAAAATGTTGGTCGATTGGAAAAAAGCCATTCTTTTTCAATAAAAAAAGGTGAAAAGCAAAATTTCGGCACTTTTGCTTTTTTTCTTTTTATAGAATTATCAAACTTTTCGGGAGAATGAAAAGGAATAAATGGCCAAAGAATTTTTTGTTGGAATATGTCTCGAAAAAAGGAAGGAAGTTGCCCTCCGGCCCTTTGCCCATTTTGGTTCTTTTCATAGTCTATTGCTCAACGGGAATACTTGTAAAAATATAGCAATTTTCTTTAAATTTATTTATACTTAAATTTGAAATAATAAATTTAAATGATTTTTGAATAAATTAAAGCAAAATGAATGAGGAAGGAAATAATTTAGATTGAAAACAAAAGTTGAAATTGGTGGCTTACTGAGGAAATTTTGACGGACAATTTAATTTCTGTGGGAAAATTGCCATTTAACTGATGGGAACACAAATTTTCTAACATTAAAGCTTCCCCGTATTTGCGCCAAATGGCCATCAATCAGAAAAAAAAAGAAAATGGGAAGGCAAAATGCCAATTAATTGCCGCAACGGCTGCCGCCAAATTGATGCGCTTTTCCCTTACCCAAAAAGGCACAAGCTATTTTCAACATTTCGCCGCAGTTTTTGCTTCTCCCAATTTTGTGCCAATGCTCGTCTGGACAGCAGGCTGGGAACCCAAAAAAGACTGGGCCGTCTATTGCCAGCTGAAGGATGCTGAAGTGGAATTTTGGTGGGGCCAAAATTGGGTACGGAAATTTGGAGGCCAAAAGAATCGGATTACATGGAAAAAGGATTGGCCATTTTTGTGGAATATTTTAATGAATAAGAAAAAGAGTGAGACGGAAATATTTGTATTTGTGCATTGCGTGATGATAGCCAAAGAAGGGCGTTCAATATTCAAGAAAAATGATTTCAATTCAACAAATTGAAAGTCCAACAAAGAAAGCGGAAATAATCTTTAAAAAAATTAGTACAAAAATACTAAACTTTGTGCCCATTGATGGAAGCCATCTAATCTAAAGAGGGAAGCTTTAAGCAGAAAAGTGCAAATGTTTGTTTCTCTTTTGATTCCTCCCTGCAATCAAATCAGGCAAAGTTGAATGAAATTTGATAACCTAAAGAAATATTGGGATTCCCCAATAAAATTTTCCCTCAACATTTGCTCTTGGACTTTGGCCAAGGCCCAAAAGAAGGCTGAAAACATTTGGATGGCCATTTTTCTCTTATTTAAAAATGCAATTTGTTGCCATTCATCCAAAAATGGATTGTCTTTCAAATTAATGCCAATTTTAGAGAGAAAGTTCTATCCTAAATGGATAAAAACAAATTAGGAGAATGAAAATTAAACATTGCTAATAAATGTCCAAATCCCTTTGCAATTTTTGGCCATATTGATTGATTATTTAGTTTCTATTAATTACAATTATAAGCCAATGACATTAGTTCTTGACGAATATGACAAAATCATTGGCAGAATTTAATTAATATATTTTTAATTAATCATTATATTATAAGAGAATTATGCTAATTTTTCCATTAAATTCAAATAATTATAAATTTGACTAATAAATATTCATTCTTTTGAAATAAATTGTTTTTTGCCTGCTGCCTCATCACTCATCAGCTTTAATCGTTAAATAGTGTTGTTCATCAACGCCGCCAATTGAATGCGATTAAATACATATGGAAGACAAAATGAATGGAATTCCTCCAAAATCGAATTAACCAACCAAAAACACTTTGATTGTCATTCGGAAAAAATTATCGGAGCGTATAAGCGATTAGAATCTTTCTTTTTTTTGCTCATTTTCCTTTGTCGAAATTCCAAGAAGAATGGTTCTTAAATTCTTTATTCCCGATTAATTAACCCCCAAATCGCGCGCAATTTTTCCTTCAACCATATTAAATAGCGGCGACCAATCCTCTGAATGGGAGGGACCAAAATTGGGGATTTGAATGAGGGCGGAGAGACGGTAACAGCCAACAAGGGATTTGGGAAAGAAAGAAGAAAGGGAGGTCAAATATGATATGAATATTGAATATGAAGGAAGATTGGCGGCAGGCATAATTCGGCTCATTGGCGAAATAAAATTGGCGAATCTAAAATAAAGTGAAGGAATATATTCAACGCCAATAAAATAAATATTAATAAAATTCTCATTTATTTTGAATCAACAAATTTCGCTTGAAGTCATTTTCCCGCAATTTTCCCAAATCAAACCCAAAAATAAGGGTCAAATTGAAACTGAAAAAGAATTTCCCATTGCTCAACGCGAATCAAGCAAAAATGATTTACGACTCTAAATTTGCCCAAAATGATCAGGGTTGTATCTGAGCAAAAAGTATTCACATCTCCTTTTCTTCTTCCCATTCATTTGACGTTTTGAATTAAGAATTGGAATAAACATTCCAAACAAGTAATAGTTCTCCTAAAGATGCATCCTTTTACCCCTGGTTTATCTTTTACAATATTTTCCCCAGAAAATTTCATTTTTTAATAAACCTAATTCTATATTTTTCCAAACCAACATTTTGTCCCCATTCCTCTTCTAGTAAACCCAAATCCCATCATCCCATTCATCCAAATCCAAACGCGCGACACCAATTCCCTTGCCCCGAGGGGACAATATCCATGGGAAAGGATTGCATTGTTTTTTCGAGTTTATTTTTCCATTAGAAGGGGCGAAAATTCCATTAGGCAATGGGCCTATTGTTTCCCCCTCCAAAAATGTTATCCATACAAAAATCCTCCAATAGCCCTTATTTTCCATCAATTTGCCTCCATCTTCTATTGCCCTTCAACTCATTTAGGGTATTTGGCCAATTGTTTGCTCCTCAAAAAATGAACATTCATTTGGCTTTTTCTAAACAAATAAATAAATTTAGAATTCAATTAATTTAATAATATCTCTGCTTTCCTTGATTCAACAGGAATGGAATTGTTTTCGATTATTGGATTTAATAATATTCCATTGTTTTTTATTTGATTTTTTGATCTCAGAATTGAAATAATTCATCTAGTTTTCACAACAAAAAAACATTGAATCTGTTAAAAAAAACAATCCAAATTTTCAAGTATTTAAGAGTGAAAGATTCTATGCCTAAATTAGTCCTCAAATTCTTTAACTTTATTCGAGAATGAACTTTTCCCATTCCCCTAAACTCCATTAATTCCCCCAAGTAAACAATGGGGGGATGAACACAAAAACTCACTTCAACATCTGTACAATGCCCCAAAACCACTTGGCTCCATATAGGGACCATTTTGAGGGGCTAATCGCGCCAATCCACTCCCCCATCCCCCACCCAATGTTGGCCACTGAAAACAAGGCCCTTTGCTCTTCTCATTTGTTAAGATGACTTCGAGAAATTTGGGGTGTGAGGAAGGTGCTGAGAAGGACTTGGCACAATTTTATTTGGTGAAGGGGAAAGCCGTTAAGCAAATACATTGGGGAAGAGCTTATCCTCTGCATCCCCCACCTTTCCCCTTAAAATTCCCCATTAACGGGGGAACCTAACGAGTTTAACACAAAATCAGCAGAGAAAGAATGGACGAAGACGGATTTGTGAAAATTAATTGTGAAAAGTTTTATTGGGTGTCCGGATTAAAAGGGCGAATTCGGGGCACAAAACCTTCCTCCGGAATGACTTATCCCCTTCTTTCCATTCCAAATGATGATTGGATTGTTGTCTCATTTTGCTGACGTCCGTTCATTTAAGTATGGATTAACCGTACTAAAATGCATTCTTAAGATATAAATAAATAGTTTCAAAGTTGGAAAAGGGGCATTATTTCCCTCATTCTTACTGTAAAAAAAATTGTAAGAAAAATTTGCATAGAATAATTTTATTTCCAATTTAAAAAAAAATCATGGCCATTTGGGGATTTGTTTCGTCAACAGGGATCAGGTAAAAGAGGAAGATTCTATTTTAGTTTTAACATCCTTCACCCAAATGTAGATCCTCTTTGGCCATGATTATGCCAATATCCTTTGTTTATATATTTCCCCTCCACTTGCATTGGAAATATGCCATCGAGGGTCATGAAAAGAGGATCGGATCAAAAACTTGCCATTTTTGGGAGGAGTATTCCTTACAAATCCGATTAAAATCACCCATACATTCAAATGGGGACTTTGTGTGTATATTTTTAGGGCTAATACCACAAATCCGCATTTTCCATCCGAAAAACATGTCTTTGGCAATGCCAATATTATATGAATTCCCCCTTACCCTTATTTTCCCATTTTCGAAAAAAAATTTATAAACGATGCCCAATTTCTAAACAGGGAATTTTCCAATTGACCTTCAGGCAGGATCATTTCAATTCAAATTCAGTCAGTTGATTCCATTTTCCAGTTTTATTTTCCCTTTCATTCTGAAGTTCCAACAAAATTCCAATATCAAAAGGAAATCCTAATAAAAATGTCTTCTTCCGACGCTATTTGCTCATCCAACCATAAGTTAATTTTTATTTATTTTTACAATTCTTTGTCAGTTTACCGAAAATATTCCAACACAAATATTTATAATATTTCGTCCAATTTCTCATTTAATTTGTTAGCTTCTAATTCATTTCTTGCCGATTATTATTTTCCAATATTCTCCGGGTCCATTTTATAATTTAATTGGTGGATTTATTTAATTTGGATTACCTTTTGGCCATCAAATCCCTCTCCAAATAATTCAATTCCAACATTTTTGCCAATGGCCATTGCCAATTTGATTATTTTGAATGAATAAGTAAGCAATCAGTGAAAGTGAAAATGATGTTTGAATAGTGAAGAGAGAGGCAGGCACCTCTACTTATATAATTGAAATGGAATTATTGGGCTCAAATAATTTATTGAAAAGCTGACAAATATCAAAGAAGGAGAGGGTTAAGGGCAGCCGACAAATTAACAACAAAAAGGGAGGCATTTGATGGCCGACGGTAATTCCATCCTTCCATCCATTTTACTCGGCGCTGAGTACCTCTCGGAACAGCCGGCGGACGGTAAACTAAATAATAGAATTACCGGGAATTGCCCTCCTCTTCCCCCCGTTGATCCCTCAAATGCGCGAATTGGCGATGAAAAAGGCGGAATAAAGGAATTGGAGATGAAAGCCGGCGGCGCACTCAACAAATCCTTTTGCCCACTAGTTGGTTGATGGTTGCCCCCGTTGGTAATTCCATCCAATCCAAATCCCCAAAGCCATCAAATTCGTCGGCTGATTGTTCTGTGAGAATTACCGCTTCCTTTTCCCCTTTCTTCGCCAATCGCCAGCCGTCGATCAAATTGTGCGTCTTTTCGCCGCGCACAATCCTCCGCTAATTCCATCAAAATAAATCATCGGCTCCGCCAACTTTTGTAGCCAATATATTTTTATACAGTATTATTATTATCATTTGGACATTGTTTAATCCAAATCAATCAGTGAAAAAGGCAACTAAACAAATTCATTTATTAGTGGCATTTTGGTACAACTTAAACTTTTTCTACCAATGAAAATCATTGCATTTTGCCCCTCCCACTCTCATTATTCATTTAAAAATAATAAATAAGCCCCAGCCACTTTGGCAAATTCAATTTGTCCGCCATATTTTCTATTAGCAAAAGAAAATGTTGAATGGAATTGAATTGAATGAAGGAAAAGGGGAGGAGGGGATGGGGGGATTTGGCCATTTTGCCCGCCCCGGTAATCCAACTAATAAGCCGCTTGGTGCACACAAACAAATTGTGGATAGGCAAAATTGTGAAAATGGTTGGGGGACATTTTGTTGGGGCAGCCGAAGGTGGGAAAAAGTGCGCGCCATTCTGTCCCCATCCCCTCCTCAAATGTTGGAAAGGCTGTTTTGCCGATTTGCGTGACCAAAGTCATTGGGGGACTGATGAATGGGGAAATAATGTCCTGCGACTATTAGGAGATTGGGATGAAGGGGGAAGGGAGCTGTGCGGGACAAACTCCCACGGAATTAATTGGGCCCCTTCCCAAATATGCCGGCTTTTGCTAAATTGGCAGGCGGATTTGCATTCATTTTCATTTTAGGAAAGCGGACTTAAATTCAATGCCACATTTCATTTTTGGCAATGAAAATGTGCCATTTCGACTATAATTCATGCCACCAATATTTCATTTCAAATTATAACCATTTCCCCCACTAATTCATTTCCCACTGATCCGATCATCCACCAAATCCTCTCCATTTTTAATTCAAAATTCCCTTCATCAAATTCAAAAAAAAGGTAAAATTTACTAAATATTGTTGACTGTCCCAGATTAAAAATATTCCCCATTTTGCTTCCCGGAAATTTGCCCTCTTCAAAATTCAAAATGGGCAATTTTAAAATCAGATAATCAGCGGGCAAAGGACAAAGAAAATTAAAGGTAATAATGGGGGAATTTGAATTGAATTTGATGGATTCATCCGTGTTCCATGCTCACTGGCATTTAGGGATTAAAGATTTCATAATTCCCCTCCTCACTCACAATTGAATATTTTTTTGCCCACATTTTTCCAATCTTCCCCAAATCCATTCCACTCCTTCTCAATCCCATTAAATGAATGAAAAAATATTTCTTTCTCCCACTAATCTTCTTAAATTTATCCAATTCCAATATTTTTACTGCTCAAAAATATTCCCCCGATGGAAATAATCCAAGTCACTAATTCTCTAATCAAAAGCTAATTTATAAAATTAAACCGAACCAAAGACCACATCCATAAAAGAATTATTAAAATTGGCTGCCATTCATTGGAGGAATATTTTCGTAAAAATCCTTAAAATCGAAGAAGTAGCTACCGTAATATTTTCCCTTCCCCTTTCTTTACCGTTGCCTTTTCCAACCATTTTTGCGCGCCCCAAACCTTTGTTGTGTTTACTTTACCCTCCCCCCCCCCCCCCCCCCCACCTTTGGCCACATTGCCATCTGCCTCTGCTCACTTTTTCCCTTCTTAAACCCTTTTTACAATGCAGAATTTGTGAATGGCTTATTGCAGTGCCAAAAATGAAAAAGAGGTTTTTGCCATTGGCCTCAATGCGCGCCCATTTTTCACACGGTTCGGTGAATTCGGTGCCTTCAAAATATTGGGAAAAGCGATCCTTATGGGATGACCCTTTTTTCATTTTTAATTCGGTTCAATTGACGCACCTTGGAAAGGCCAAATTGAGCTGAATGCGGCCTAAAATTAAAAATGCGCGGGATCGGAAAACGGCGAGAATGCCGGCTTCCTCTTTGGTGACCAAAACCCACCTGATGCCACCTATTCCCAGCAATATTGTCGGCCAATATGCCCACCCAAAATGCTGGGTGTGTCCTCATCCAAAGCACAGCCCCCCCCCCCCCCTATTTCCAATCCTATTGTCGCCGCGCGGTCGGCGGCACTTCCTTCGATTTTCCCAAAAAGGCTCGCCCAAAATTGTGCCCAAGAATGATGCCCCAAAAATGAATAAATCCACCCGCCCATTTTCCGCCATCAATTGGCCATTCTCCAAATTATGGCCTCAAATAATGCTCTGCTGCGGTCCTCTTAATTTGGGCTGAATTGGGCGAGGCTAATCCCCTCTTTTCCCCCATTCATTTCCGTCCTTAAAAGGGCACACAGCACATTATGGTGCCGGAATGGGGGCAACGCATTAGAAAGTGTCCAAATCCCTTTGCTTTGCAGTTCATAAAAAATAAATATTTTTATTGGACCCAATACCGTATTTTTGGTTTTCAAAAGATGAAATTGTAAACCAATTTTGCTTTAATATTATCTGCTATTCATCCATAAACAATCATTGTAATTGATTTATACAAAAATTTTTTTAATTTAATTTTATTTTACTTTCACAGCCGAAATAAAACATCCTCACTAAAAAAATGTCCAATCACAATTTTTCAATTGAAAATCTTCTTTCTGCCGGCACAATTCCAACCGGCGGTTGGCCAAATGGCCTAAATCCTGCTTCAATTTTTCCCCAATTCATCAATGGCCAATTTTCCCCACCAATATTCCCTCCTTGGATGATGCCGAATGCCATTGGGTGTTGGCCACCGCCACAGCCAATTCCAATTTGGGCTCCACATTCCTCGAATTCTCCGTCAACAAATTCATCGACAAGTCCAATAAATGTTCAGCAGAATGGTGGAGGATCCAATAAAAAGAAGTCAAAAAAGGAGAAGAAAGCAAAAGAAGCAAACAAAAAGGTGGGTGGGTTTATTTATTAACGGGAAACCTTTTTATATTCCAACAATTCATTGAAGTTCAAAATAAATTACTGTAACCGTAATCTTCTTAAACAATTTAGTTAAATTTGTCATTAATTTTCCCCTTTTTTTAATTTCAGGAATCAGTCGAATCAGCCACAAATGTTTTGGACAAAGATGGCAAAAATAACAATGATGGTGAATTGGCTGATCAATTAAAAGTGGATGATTCATTGCCAAAACAGCCACATCCAATTATGCCAACTGCCGGCATTCCATTTCCTTTTCCGCATCCATTTTTCGGTAGGCCAAAATTCTCTTTTTGTCAATTTTCTCAACAATTTATTGATATACTAATAAACTATTTCCGGTCGATGCCCTTTCCCCTCCCATTCCAATCAAATATTTAACCTTTTTGCCGCTCTTTTGGAGCTTAGGAATGCGCACCATCATTTGGAGGAATCGCCAAAACCTAAACCCTAGGCTAAACCTATTTTCTCCCTCAAATTCATTCATCATTTATTTCGCTTCATTGGTTTATTCCCCATCTCGCGATTATCCATCCATCCGCCCGTCTCAAGAAGATGGGGAAAAGTTTAGGGGTTGGCGGTGATTCGCCAAAATGCCGCTAATTCATTTATCGCGGTGACCAATCGCGCATTCGGCTCATCCCCCCCCCCCCCCCCCACCCCACCCATCCAATGAGACTCCACTAAATTCATCAAGAGGCTCAGTCACGGTTGACTTCACCCAATCGGCGAGCAAAAGGATCAACGCTTTAGTGAAAAATGAGAAAAGATATGGAAAATAGGGAAAATTGTTGGGAAAATGAAGAAATATAGTTATGATTTTCCCTTAAGGGGACATTCCCGGGAAATAATTTAATAACAAAAGGTGGACCAGTATTTCTTATTAGGAAAAGGATAAATAAAACCATTCCCCCTTTTCAATCGGATACAATATTCCGGAAATCCATTGAAGAAAGGGAAAATATTTTTGGCCTTTTTGGCGCACGCCGATTTGTTTGCTTTGGGACTTTTTTACCATTAAAATGCACAGCAGATCTGACTTTATATTCTTTTTTAGGTATTCCAGTGTTTGGTCCGCCGCCTGTTGGCCTTTTCCCAAATGGATTTTTGGCACCTCCGCCGATGCCACCTCCAACTTCCATTTCATCTGCATCCGACCATTCGCAGGCAAAACAACAAAATGGAAATGGTCCATCGGCGGCAACCACCACCGTTTCCGCTCAATCGACGGCACCAATGCCGCAACCACCAAATCTTCTTTTGCCGCCAATTTCAAATGGGACAACTCCAACATCGACGATGGCCTCTGCTTCGGCCCTTTTTAATCAGCTAAGCGGCAGTGGAGGCGGAGGAAGTGGAGGCCGTCGAAAACGCCGACATCGAACAATTTTCACGGAGGAACAATTACAAATGTTGGAACATTCATTCAATATGACACATTATCCAGGTGGGAATATTTAGGCCAATTCATTATGGGAAAATTATGATAGGATATTAGGAGAAAAATTCGTAATATTTAGTGTAACCCAATCTTAAATAAATTTAAAGATGTGACTGTTCGGGAACATTTGGCCATTCAATGTGAATTGAAGGAGGAACGCGTGGAAGTTTGGTTCAAAAATCGACGAGCAAAACAACGGTAAAAAATGGCATTTAAATAAATTCTTCCATCATTCAATTGCCTCAAATTCTGCAGGAAGAAGACACGTGAGGCACAAGCATTGATGGCAAATGCAAATGGCCCATTGGTCCTCCCAACAAATGATCGTCCAACATCCGCTGATGATTCGGAAGATGAATTCGATGGCCATTTGTCGCCGGCGGCAGGAAGACAAACTCCGGTGAGCAGCAAAGCGCCAAAAAGGAAATCAACAATTGGAGAAGAGGATTTGCTGGGGGAACAGAAGAAAATGGCAAAAATTGAAGTGGAAAATTCGAAAACGATGGAAGAAAACAATGAAAAAATGGACAACGGGGGAAATCAGGCCGTAAAGAAGGACAACAATGATGGACAAAATCAGCAATGCCAAAATGGTGAGCGACTAATTCTGGAACTTATTTTTAGGCAAATTAATTCCTTCCCTCCTACTTAGTCATGTGATATTGTCCTTATTCCAGGGACTAAAGTTGTTCGGGGCGAGAGTGGGCCTAAGTTCTCGCCCCGGGCCTTTGCCTGGAGCCTAAGCCTATAGCCTACAGTGGTCCAAGGGGATTGGTTAAATTGGGCTAATCTTTATTAAATTTTGAAAATCGTAAATCTGTGGGGAAGATTGAACAAAAAAAGTGAACATTTTTAGTGGGGAAAGGGACGGATTAAAAAGGGAGATTGGGGCAATATTTGATTGATAAGGCGACAGGTGATTGGACAAAAGTGGGGGTACAGTAGGATAAATAGGAGAAGTCCTCAGGTATTATTGGCATTGACAGGAATTTTATTTGATACCAATTAAATAATAATATTTTACAATTTATTCTCCCTGTTTAGGTTCTTCTCGTCTGAAAAATTCCATTGCAGAAGCGGATAAGAAAAGAGTCCAAAAAGCGGAGAAAATCATTTCAATTGCTGAAGGAAATTCACCAAAATCGACGGATCCAACTCATTGTTCCACCTCTACGACCAATCAACAATCTACGGCAACCATTGGTGGCCAATTGGATCTTTCCAAATTCTTCACACCTCAATTTTTGGCTGCCAATCTTCCTTTTCTTGGTGCCCCCGCTCCTCAAGAACCGTGGATTTTGCAACTTACCCAAAAGCTCCAATCCACAAACGCCGCAATGCCATCGATGTTCCCTTTTGGTTTGGGCTCTCAAACATTGGAGGAAGAAATTAAGGCAAGTTGGAGGATCATAAAGGGCGAATAGAAGAATTAAGAAATCAATTTTAAAATATTCAGATGAATCAATCAGGCCAATAATCACTGAATGAAGGAATTGGCATTGGATTGGATTGGAATCTCAATAAAGAATTAAATTTGAATGCGGGTTTCGGTTAATTAAAGAAGAAATTGGAAATTACAATTAAATTTCCATTCCAAATTGACTTTATTATTATTTTATATTTCATTCATCAATTTTATATTTTATTTCAATTTTGACCAATTAATTCCCTCATTTATATTTTGACTGGTATTGTTATCAATATTTTTTGTTTCCTCTATAATAATTATTTCCGCGCAAATTTTACAAAATATTCAATTCACGACAAATATTTTTTATTTCCAATCAAATTGCAAATAAAATTTTGCCCTATAATAAGGAAATACAATCAAAAAATGGCCAATAAATTCCAAATATTTTCATTCCCATTTTCTGCATTGTTCGAACAACTTTTTTGCCAATTTTTTGGTCATTTCCATGGTAACCTTTTTGAAAGGGTGGGAAAATGAAGAGGTGTAATAAATTGAAAAAATGAGGGAAATGAGAATTGGCCAACCATCATTTATTGTCAATTTTGTGGCCATAAAACCTGCTGAGCATATATTTTATATTGGCCCGATAGCCGATAGTTAACCACCTTTTTATTCCCTTGTATTTTGATTTATTTCCTTCCTTTTTGCACCTTATCAAGTCATTATTTAATTAGTTTTTGGAGGATTAGTGCATGTAAAGGTCAAATAATTAAATAATTTTCTATACCATTTTATTGGCTTTTTGGCACTTATTGCCACTTTGTAAGTCATTTGATGGAATGCGCGAAAACAACCCTAGATGCCATAATATCCTTACTAATATTCCCCATTGGAGTATTAAAAGAGTATATACGATAATTCAGAAGAAAAAAGGAAATAATTGGAAATATCCTTTGGCTGTCTTTATTTCATTCTTCTCATATAATTTTACTGTATCCTTTCCAGGCAGATTTGCTGAAAATTGAAAATGATTCGAACTCGACTCACCCTTTGTCTTCAATCCTTATAAGATAACTAATAATTCCCATTAGTGTTTAATCTCAAAATAGTGTGTTCATTGGGCTTTTTGGCATCCTTTTTTTGTAGCCAATATCCACCTCCGTATTTTTCTATGACATTTTCATAATTCACTGTATTTACAATCAATTAACCCAAAATGCTGTGGCCTCAATTTTTATTAATCCCCAGAATTCAATTTTTCCTCGAAATTGCGCAAAGTACATTTCCTCCATTTTTCAATTTCCTTTATAAAAAGGGAAAAAATGTGCATTTTCAATAATCAATTTTGTTTTAGTCAAAAAATGAAATTTTGTTTACATTTAATTTTCGCGCACTCTGATGAGAGAAAATTCAAAATGGTAAATATTTTGGGAAAAAATTAATTGTAAATTCCAATTTGATTAATCAACTTTGGCCATAAAGTCAATTTTAGTCAAAAATCAAATTTAATTTACCATATTTGATGGCACAAATTTAGGCTCGAAAATTTTATGATTAATTCGATACTGTTGATCTATTGTCCCTCTAATCTTCGTTATTTTGCCAATCTTGGCCTCCACTAACAACCTAAAAATAAAATTAATTGTGTTGATGATGATGACAATCTTTGCCACTCCCTTTTCTCCCATCGAATTTGCATTCAATTAATTTATTCCCAATATAATTTATTTATATCCACATTTGCCCTCCACTTTTTGCCGATTAATCTTTTCTACGCCATTCGAATAATTAATCCTCCAATTTTTGAATATTTTCCTCATTTGGTTCAATTTCCGACTACATTTTCTCTGATAAAGTTCTCGTACTTTTGGCGAGAATGGCTGAAATGCGTGCGGTCGAGAGTGAAGGCGGAACGGCTGTCACATTTTTTGGCGGTCGAAACCTGTTTTTTTCATTCCCGTCTGCCTCCAATTTATTCATTCAATTGAGAAAATGTTTTATTTATCAACTCTTCTATGGTCTCCACACGTACTAAAAGGATCAAATCGCTGGGACAAAATAAATTTTATCGGCGAAGGCTGATTTGTGCGTTCGCGACATTCGATTGCCCCGTTAATCGTAATTCGTAAATATTGGGCCCAAAACAATTCCACCCTCTATTAAATTTGGCGCTGGCGGCCACAACCCACAATTCATCAAAAACGAAATCCAAAATAATCCAATTTGTCTTATTCATTTCTTCTTTTTTCTAATTTGTCCATGTATATCATCAATCAAAAATAAATTGTTCAAAAAATGACATAATTAATATCCATTCGGTCTTTTTATTTAGGTTTTATCCAAAAGTTTTTAAAAATTCTTTCAAATTTGTGAGGAGGAAAAGATTTGGCTGCGGGGGGGGGGGGTGGGGGGGAACACGCAAACCAAATTGCAAATAAGAAAGCATTGAGAAAGCATTCGAGAGTTGAACGAATCAATCAATAGAACGTGGAATTGGCCAAAAGCGAAGACATAGAGGGAGAAAGGGAATTCACTCGCAATTGGCCAAGCGCGTCGTCAAAAGCACTTTGGCCCCGTGAGCATAGGGCGGCGACCATTTCTGGTGGGGGAATGTTTGTTCAAATATAGCAAAAATTGCGGGAAAATTGGCACAGGAAAGCCGTATGGAATTTATCCAATCCAAAACGCTAGAGCCAATTGGAAATCAAATAAACCAAATTTGGCAAATATAAATTAATGTGAATTAAACATTTACTATGATTTTGTGACCTTTAGCCTATTTGAAAAAAACGGAAATCAAAAACGGAAATATTTTTCCATCACTTTGAAAGGGAATATTTATTGCATAACTCAAATAAATATTCATATATTTGCCAAATTTTATTAAACATAGTAAAGTCGGCCTAGAATAGGAATTGGATGATCAGATTCGGATATGTTGGACGGAATGTTGCAAAGGGTCCGTTCACAATTGGGGCTCTAAATTTGCAATTAACATAATTACCAAAATTCAAGGGTGCCCGTTTGGTGGAAAAGCGACCGGAAGACTCGTGGCATAGACTGAATTCACTTTGGGGCAAAAGAGCGGCACCTTCTGCTTCAAATTGGCAGACAGCCACTGGCTTGTGGGGGAAGAAAAGGTGGAATAAGAATAAAAAAACGGATAAATTTGTGTATTTTCAAGGTCCTCACCTCCATTTCCCCCAGCTTGGACCCAATTGAGGGCTGTCGTAGCCGACTACGATTTTTTGGCTCCCAGAAACTAATTTTCAATGAAAAGAATGAAAATGAATGTGCTCGATAAAAAAAATATATCCTATTTTTATGCAAATTTGGTTCACTCACTCATTCTCGCATTTGCATTTTGACTGCGGCTTGGCCAATAAATGTTGCTTTTAAAATCCACCTTTTTATTATTATTATTGTCACTGTTTTCCAACTGCTGCAGCAAAAGAAAAATGAATTTGAATAAAATATTGCTTCCCTCATTCATTTTTGACTATAAGCAAAATTCAATAAATTAGAATTGCCCTCCGGAATGAATGAAACAAAAAGCATCTTTCCAGTGAATACGGTATACCGTATACTTACTAATCCCATAAATCAAATATTCCTTCTATCTCTTTTCCCTCTTTTTTCGGTGTAACCCATTGAATATTTTTTAAAGAATATTCTAATAAATTGGGAAGATAATTTTTACTCAAAAACAATATTGCACTTTTATTTGGGCAATTAAAAACAAAAAAAAATTAGGATAAGTAACAACAAGAAAAAATATTGTCAGGCAATTTAACAAAAAAAGAAGGGCAAGATTTGGTTTGATTATTATGCATTGAAATATTTGCAAGTGAATAAAAATTGTAAAAATTTTATGAATATAGGAGAGGGCAAATGGAATGCATAGGAAAATTTTTTATGAATTTTGAGAGATTCCAGAGGAAATAATACAACAAAAATATATGGCCATAAAATTGGGCAATAATTTGGAAGGAGAATTTTGTGACATAAATGACCCATTTGTACGGTGGAATGTTTTTTGTATTATTAAAAAAATCAAAGATATGGGCTAAGTTGTTGGGCCAAATAATTAATGGATGCAATGGATTGAGCACTTGTTCCTTCGCAAGCTTCTCTTTGGGCTTTTGTTTGTTGTTGACCGGCTTTGGCTTTGCATTCAATTGGATGGAAAACATGGACCAAACCTGTTGAAATTGCGGAATTAATATATTTAATTTGTTCCTCCCTTTCCCCACCTGGATCCGGTGCTCTGAAAATTTGCAGTTTCGATTCTTCTTTCACAATTCTCTCGAATAAATCCACATCTTCCAGGCCCCAACCTTGGATTGTCAAATTGAATCCACCAATTGCGTCAAAATCAGTCCGATATATTGCCATAATACCAAAGCCAAACTTAAATTAAAATAATTAAAATTAATTGAATAATTCGCAATTTTTAAATAAATATTCATTATTTTCTTAAAATTCACATGACGGAAATATCCTCGCCGTTGGTCGTAAACAAAATGATTGACTTCTTCTTTTCTTTCATTTTTGAGTGTTTCTTCTCCTTTAGAATGCCAAGTATGAGGTGAAAATTCGCTAAAAACAATTGGAAAATAGACCTGAAAAAATATTTTGAGTTAAAAATAATATTTATTTTTATTTTATTTTACTTGTTTATTCCAAATTGTGTTCAGTCGAATTCGGTCGAGTGCATCTTTTCGAATGAGGACATCAACATCCGCAAAAAACAAAAGCGAATTTTGGGGAACAATGCCGGCACCTTTGGAAAGTGCCTCACCTCGATTGAATTCTTTTTGGTTGGGCATTTCAATTTTATGAACAACAAAATTGGTTGGGAATTTGTCAATTGTTTCGTTGATGAGGCCATCAATTGTGTGATTATCAGGTGTACTAAAATTAAATTGATTATCATGTTTAACCAATAAATAAATTCACCTGTAATGGACTAAAATCAATTCAATTTTTCCATCCTCTTTGCTCAATTCCACCAAATTTTTGGCAAATCTTTCAAATGTTTCGGCCCTTCCTTTCAATGCCACAATAATATGAATGATTGGTTTTGATTGGTCATTTGAATAATGGCGTGATTTTAGCCGTCCAAATCGTTGTTGAATATAAGCATGGCGCCGAACTGCCAATGGAGGATGCCGATTTGGAGACCGAAAACGACGATACCAAAGAGCTGTAAATATGGGAAATAAGGAATTAATATTTAGAAAATTGTAAAAATTTTCAGTTATTTTTAAAATAAATTTAAAAGTAAAAAATCTTTTTTTTTCCTATCATCATAACAAGAGATTATATTGTCTAACTATTTATTATGGATTTAAACATTCGCCAACCAATGTCCAAAATCATATCCACTCCGAATTTGCTCTGCACCCGTGTATGTCCGTATTGCAATGTTTGGAAATGAAGCGTGCGTCCTTTTTGTCGGGCATTCGCATTGAATTGATCAAAAAGCTGAGTAATATTTTTTATTAAAATTAATTTAAAAATTAAATTTTACTTCGATGATCACAGTGTTAATGGTCCTCCGCCATTCAGCCTCCAAAGTATGTCGAGGACAATTCGGAAGATTTGCACAAAATAACAATTTGGAATCGGTGGAAATGAATTCCCAAATTGGCAATTTCTCCGGTGATTTTGGTTGCTTATGGATTAGGCCAGAAAAATAAGCGCCATCAATAATTGGTGAAATTTTAATATTAAAGTATATTTTTTAGAATGTTTTGGCTTAAGACTTATGCAATGAAGTATATTTTTTAGAATATTTGAAACATAAAATTCATATTTTTAATCGGTAAATTTGATGTGTAGATTTAATTTTTTTTAAAGATGAATTGTTTTAAAATTTTTATTTACCTCTATTTGGCCCAAATTCTTTTTGTTCCATTTCTGCCATTCCTTCCAAAGCCTGTCTCCTTTCAATTGTTTCCAATTGTTCAACAATTTCCATCCTTTTTTGTCGAAATTCTTTTAGCCTAATTATTTCTGCTTGTAAATGTATCCTTTGCATTATTTTTGGTTGTTTAATTGGATGAAGTGTAATTAGCCGACGAATGGGCAAAAAATTTCGAATTGATGTGGTTTGATTGGAAAAAAATGCGGCAATGGATGCATTATTATGAAAAAGGCTGCAAAAAATATTAAAATAAATATTTTTTAATTTAAATTAACGTTTGCATTTCATAATTCCAAGGGCAAGCCAACCCAACATGACGTCTTAAAAAAATAATAAATTTGTTAAAAAATGAAGAATTCAAACCGAATACAACGTCCCAATTCAACATCCTCATGGGTGGTGAATAATTGGCCCAAACATGATTGAAGATGTGGCGCTAATTGACGTAATGTTTCCCGAGAGAGAATCACACCGGGACCTCCCATGCAATAATTGTCCTGAGCACCCAATGAAAGTTGGCCATATTCGAAGGAATTGCCTAGCCCGGCCTGACCAATAAGATGTGCTTTGTCAGGATCGAGCGAATGAAGGAAACTTGACAAAAATTAAATTTTAAAACAATTTTTTCAATGGATAGAAAGATTAAATTATTCGATAAATAAAAAATTTTAAAAAAATACCTTTTTAATTTATTGCTTCGAACAAATAAATCATCATCCGCTCGCATGAACCAATGGAAATTGGCCAATTCATTATCGTACATCCATCTAATTTGATAAAAAAATTTAAAAATTATGGCTTACCGAATCATCGAGAATGATTTTTTCTGCGGTGGATATGAATCATCCGTGCCCTTTAGCGAAACAATTGGCATTCCACTTTGCCTGATTTGATCACTAATTTTTGTTCCTTGTGCCACAAAGAAAATCACATGACCGGGTATTTTTTTGGCCCAACTCCGCCAAATTTGTAATGCTCTATTGTCCAAATATTTTTCGGCTGTCATCACGCCGACCTTTAAAAAATTAATTTCTCATCATTATTAAATGAAAATACTTACTAAAATCAAATCATGGTCAGGCATTCGGGGGATTTGTGTTCGTCTCCAATATGGGGTGGGAGAGTTGAAAAAATTGTAATTTGTGTTGTAAAATAGAAATATGCTGAAGAGAAGGCCAAGGAATCCGGGGAATAAAATTGGCAACATTTTTTTTGGATTCAGCAACATTAGCAGCAAACGTCGAAGCAGCATAAACATGGAATTTTAATCTGAATTTGACGAATATATTTATGTTCTTATTCTGTTAGAATCGGATATTTATTTATTTATGGATGAACCTGTCAAAAAAAATTGACGAAACAGCAACAATTCAGCGAGAACGTCGGGAGGCAATAAAACATTAAAAATCGGCTGCGGAGTGAAATTAACCATCATCCTCTGTGCATCACTTCATATAAAAAAGGCTGTTTATATTTAATATGTTGCAAAAATCTACTGACTGCTGCTGGTGGTGTCTGGTGCCCTTCCTTTCCAAAGTCATTCATAATTTATTTTTTTACAATTAATTCGCCGTTCATTCTTCCTCTTGTCTTTTTCTGTTCTTGGTTTTTGGGTAGGTGCTGGGTGTTGAGATTTTTTATAAATTCAGCAGGAGTAGAAGAATTGGGATGGGATAATAATGTCTAAAATCTTTGAAATTTAATTAGATAAAAAAAATAAAACTGGTACTAAAATAATCGGTATAAAAAAGGCGACAGCTGTATTGTTTCGCTTTTAATCAATCAGTCAATCATGTGTCTGTCTGCCGTTACTTTTTTTTTCTCGAGATTGAGACGAGAATATCATCATCATCACAATCACCACATCAATTAATTTTTGCAAATTAAAGATGAAATGAAAATAAAGTAACAAGAAAAGAATATTTTTTTGTTTTTCAGGGATCGGGATGTGAAGAAAAGGACAATGCCATAAAATAAAAAGTGAAATGAAGGAAACTGGCCAAATTTCCCTAACTTTTAATAACAAACATTCTGCAAATAATAATTCAGAAGAAAAACATATTGCAACAAAATTGTCACCAAAAGCGACACAATCTAATAGAAATGAAAAATCTGAACACAAAGATTTACCAAGAAGAAGATTATCTTGGGCTGTCAATGAAAAATCTTCGATATGGAAAAAAATTGGGTACTCCTGCAGATTGGGGTCTGGAAGAGAAAGGGGGATGGTGGGGGAGGTGACAAGTTCCCTTCAATCAAATTTCCCATCAAAGTGATGGAGGGAATGGAATCAACGATGGGAAGGGAATCTGAATTTGATAAAAGAATTTTTTTCTAAATTATTTTATTTGAAATATGCCCAATCGAAATAAATTTATTCAAATCCAAATCCTCCACCAAATCGAAATCCTACAGGCATCTCTGCTATTCGTGACCCGGGAAATCCTAATCCCCTCTATTCACATCAACGTATAAATCATTCACTTAATTTTGTTTCACCCGATGATGCCTCTATTCATACCTAATCTATAGAATCCCAATGGCAAAAAGTGAAAATGACCCAAAAGAAAATGTATGGCACATCCTCATCTTTATATAAATCCTGTTTCCCTGAATATATTTGGCGAAAACGTTTTGGTTCACGTGATATTGTTTTCTATAATTTTTGGTCTCATGTTCGTGAAATTTATCCTTGCGAATAATTTTAATTAATTTCTTTTAATTGGACTGAATATTTCATGAATAAATTTATTTCGATTGGGCTGTATATTTCAAATAAAATAATTTAGAAAAAAAATTCTTTTATCCAATTCAGATTCCCTTCCCATCGTTGATTCCATTCCCTCCATCACTTTGATGGGAAATTTGATTGAAGGGAACTTGTCACCTCCCCCACCATCCCCCTTTCTCTTCCAGACCCCAATCTGCAGGAGTACCAAAAATTGACCAAAATGAAAATCCGACAAGAAGAGCAACGGCAGGAGAAGATGAAGCTTCCGATGATTTGAAGAATGATTTGATGAGGTTGATGATCGGTGAAGAGCATCTTTTAAAAGTCAAAGTCCAATATTTGGATGAAAGAACAGCTCTAAATCTGCAGAGGCCAGTAAATTTCCACGAAGTTGAGCAATATTTTCAGGCAACATATTAATTTTTTATTAATAAATTTTAAAATTTATTTAGAACAAATATGGCCGACTTTTAAATTTCTACTACACAACCTCCACCCGAGAATTGATGATTCAAGTCCGAAATCAGCAAGATTTGGACCATGTAATCCAACTGCATGAAAGGACAGGACCTAGGCATAGAATGAAATTAATATTGTCTCAGGTGAAAATATTAATCAATTATTTACTATAATTCATATCTGACAGAAACGTGAACAATCGGAACAAAGCAGCATTTTGGCACAACCGCCAATGGGCATTCATTCGGGCATCCAAGAATCAACTCTTTCTGAAACTTCCTCAATCTGGTCATTGATTAGTAGCAGCTCAACAAAACGAACACCGGGTGGAACTCCAATTAGGATGCATCGATGGGCGGAAGAGGAGAATGGAACCGGAAAAAAATTTGAAACTCCAAAGCCCCCTGGAAATTGGCGAGAAGGACGGTTTGAAAAAAAAATAAATTTCTTCTAAATTTGGTCATTTTTTTAGTTGCCTTGGCCGAGGTGCTTTTGGGCACGTTTTCGTCTGTTTAAATGTGGATACCGGAGAACAATTGGTTGTGAAAAAGATATTCCTCCACGCGAACAGTCGGCATCAAAGAAGTAGAGTGATAGCCACATTGGAAAATGAATTGAACCTTTTGGGAACACTCCATCACCCAAATATTGTCCAATATTTCGGTGTGGTTGCCTCACCGGATTGTGTGAATATTTTCATGGAATTAATGGCTGGTGGATCATTAAAAGATCAGGCAAGTCGCAAATGTTTTATACTAAAAAAATAAAAATTAATGAATTTATTAGATCAGCGAATATGGGGCACTTGGCGAATCGATGTGCATTCATTTTGTTACACAAATTCTCAATGGTTTAGCTTATTTACATTCGAAAGAAATGTAATTTTAAAAATATTTTTGAATTCATTATTTGATCAATAGAGTTCATCGCGATATAAAACCAGCAAATATTTTACGGCATACTCGGGCACAAGTGAAAATTGGCGATTTTGGGTCAGCTAAATTTTTGCAAGCAATTTGTAGCGAACAAGGAGTCGATATTCAGGTAAATAATTAATTAAAATAATAAAAAAATATTTCGGATAGGGCACACCACACTATACTGCCCCAGAAATCATTCGAGACAATCATCGTTATGAACCCCGTTCTGATGTTTGGAGTGTTGGGATTACGGTGAATAATTTTATTAAATTATTTAAAAATAATAATTTAGTTGGTGGAAATGCTGACAACTCAAACACCGTGGGCCGGCATCGATCCAACTGCCGTCCATTTGCGAATTGCTTTCGATGAATGTCCACCACTTTCGCAACTTAATGGAAAAATCTCCAAACAATTTGAGGCAGCAATTGAGCTTATGCTGAAGAGAGAACCAGAGGAAAGGCCAAATGCCGCTGAATTGCTCAAAATTCCGCCATTCCTTGAAAAATCAGATTCCGAAAAGGAAGAATATCGTTTTTAAAAAGAACAACATTTGAAAAAGAAAATGATTATCAACTAATTTCTTTTATTCATTACCCAATTTGCATTTCATTAATCAAAATTGAGCCATCACTTAAAATAATTCCGTGTGCCAAATTTACTGTGATAAAAAATTTCATTTGATTAGTTTGATTTAAATGAAATGATTTAAAGCATTTTAATATTGTTTAAACATTAAAGAATTAGTAACATATTTTAAGATGGATTCATTATTATCCATAGTGGAAAATGTACAAAAAAATTTGAGCCAATTTTTTGACAATTCGGCGGAATTGGAACAGCAGAAATTGGCCAGGTTGTCAAAGAAAATTTTTACAAAACGAATTAAATTTTTTAGTGAGGCTAATCAATTCTATGAAGAAATTGGCCGACGGGAAGATGTCCAAAATTTGATAACAAAGTTGTTTATAGAAATTGAGAAAATGATCCAATTTAAATTAAAGATATCGTCTTGAACTTTTTCAAATCAAGGAGGTCAATGAGGAAATTGAGAGGAGGGCAAATATTTGTTCCACTCGTTGCGGACGAGTTCAGCAAACATTAATGGAATATTCAAATCAAATGGAAAGGTTTATTTTATAAATATTCCCAAAATAATTTCCAACAAAGAATGGACCAATTATTGCGGCCGAATCAATTGGCAAATTTGGCCAGTCTTTTGGAAGAAATAGGAAAACAAATTAATGAATTGGAAAGGCATGGACTGCAAACAGAGTTGGCAATGTTTGAATTGGAAAAATTGTCGAATGAAAACCAACAAAATGGAAAAGGAAAGGATGCAGTTGGGGGCGACGGCGCCGGATCAGAGGAAGAATTATTAGACCAATAAATATATAACCCATTCGTTCATTCCCTAATGCTTTAAATTCATTTAATATACCAAATTCACTTGTCATATTATTATTTTATTCAAAAATCCGATGAATAGAGAAATAAATTTTTACATAAATGAAGCATAATTTTCAACTAATTTTATAATATTCTTGAAATTTCATGGTCCAGATCCAATTGGCCATCGCCATTGGCTTTCTTCGGCCGATTCAATCAGTGGTTCCCAAGCCTTGTGTTGGACCAAAATTCGGGCTGTTTCCAATTCATATTGGGCCTTAAAATGAAAATATTTCAATTTAATAGAAATGAAATTTAATATAACCTGTTCAATGACCTCCTCAATTTGACCCATCCCTATCTTCTCTTCCAGCTTTTCAATGTCCGGTTCCTGAATTGAATATCAAAATCAAATTTATTTTTTTTAGTATTTACAAACCGAATTGACATATCCAAATCGCAAGAGTACAATTTCTTCGGTTGATTGACGGTATGGAAATTCCTTCGGCATCATCTATAAAATAGAATTCAGGACAAAAAAATTTAATTTTCATCAACCTCAAGAATTCGGATAAGCCTTGTATATAAACTCTTCAATTCCTTAAAATTTGAATGATTAATTTCAACATAAAATGTGAAAAACCCTGTGCGGTTCGAGACTGACATATAAACCACATAAACCGGTTGTCTAGAATTATAAAATAGCATTTTAAAAACTAGTAAAAGTCGAACCTGTTTGTGAAAATCTTTTGGCACACTTTCGTCTCGCCTTCTTTGATGCTGAAGGACATAAGGATTTTCATACATTTCGGTGTTGAACCTTATTAAAAAATTTTCTATCAATAAAAATATTATGAGAAACTAACGGTTCGTCTGTGTGAACATTCACGGCTTTTACTGGAATTTGTTTCTGCGGCTGAAGTAAACGTTTTGCGTTATTAATTGCCAATCGACGGAATGGCTCCATTTCTTTTGAATTTTTTTTATTAAATCTATCTAATTTTTCTACTAATAAATTTTAGAATTGGAAAGAAATTAAATTTAATTTAAACTTATTCCAAGAAAATTTAAGTCAAAGCTAAATAAAAAAAGAAAAGGAAATGCAAAAAGTTAGCAATCATATTCAAATTAAAAAATTAATTTTTGTTTTATTTTGAAAAATTTGCGAACATCGGTGAAGTATAATGTAATGGGAATATTGTGGTTGTGGCTTGTGGGACAATCGCTAAATATTATTTGAATTAAATGAATTTTTGTCAAGTTTGCTCATCAATATTTGGAATTCAGATCACGTCCCATCCATCTCTTTCTCTTCTCTATTGGCACCCGTCCAATTAAATTATCCATTTCCGGTTTGACGAGTTTTGTTGAAGCGTTGAACTTTCACATAATTCTTAAAATTAGTTGTTTAACTAAATCTGAAAAATTACTGACCGTAGGTGTCACAGTGGATCTGTAATAAATGCCTTTGGGAACAACGATCAAATCTCCACGCTGCATATGCACCCGAAGCCATTTATCATCGTCAAATTCCACATCATAGTACATTTCGCCTTCCAACACCATGCATACATAATCATCATCACTTTCAACGGGCTCAGTCATTTCTGATAACTGAAAAGTGAAAAGAATAATCCAATAATGTTTAACATTTCCTACTCGTACCTTTGTATCCAAATCGCCCAATTTTTTGTCCAATATGACCACATCGGCACCGCAAACATTGAATTGTTCCCGAACACGGGTTAATCGCTTCTTCGTGGCCATTGTATCATCCAAATCAACCAGAAAATTGAAAAATTATTATTCATTGTGGGAATTTTACTACCTTGTATAGATGAACACCGGATAGTTCATTCAGTTGAGTTTGTGGAATGAATTTCGGAGGGAAGACATGGTGCTGAATTTTGAATTTTGTAAATTTTAAATTGTCGTTTACCGGAAGGCGCATATCCCCGCATGGGTAGGATTCCATTTCCCAGATTTGCATTCTGCTTGAAGCTTCGATAAATTCAGATCTAAAATTAGAAAAAGAATTTTATGGTTTGATAATAATGTTTAGTAATTTTAAAAAATTATTTAAAACTACTATTCTATAGAGAAATGAGGAAGAAGAACACTAAAAAATGCGCTTGGAAGTTGGAACCTTTCACTATCCCGCAATTTTTGAAGGGGAAGGGGAAACGATTATGAATTCTGCGGAAGGGAAAAGGAATTGTGTGGGTGCGAAATGATGGAAATCAGCTGGCGGAAACGAGGGCATGAAAATTCCCCTCTCTTCACAGGGCGCCCAATCCTGATTCCCAGTTTTGATTTTTGTTGAAAAATTGTTGGAAAAAAAGTGAAAACTTGACAATTATTTTTAATGGAAAGGAAGAAGACAAACAAAACATTTTATTGCCTTTGATTGGATGGAAATTGGTGGTTTATGCAAAAGGGAATGAAGAATCCTCGTACAAATAAAATTTTTTGTGGCGATTGCCCATGGGGGAAATTGATGTGAATGTATTGGCGCGCATGATTGTTTGGCGATGGATTCACTCAAAATTTCCCTCTCATCCATCCGCCCAATCAACTTTTCACTTTGTTGACCGACCGCTACCATTAAAGGCAGCAAGAAGAGCAAAGGAAAGAAAATGAATCTGCCCGATTAAACCCCAAAAATTTTGGATAAATGCAGAAAGGAAACTGGAATTTTTGATTGTAGGGATGGGCAAACCGGCTGTCAGCTAATAATGAATGAATTTGAGTTCATTTTTCGGGATCGCACCGGTGTCAAAAATGCCTGAGGCCACCGGCTGTCATTATTCATTTTCAATTTATCCCACCGGAATGAAAAATGATAGAGAAATGGATTGATGGTAAATGTTTCCAGAAAAATCTTTTATTAATTCAGAGTTTAGTGTGCACAAAACACATGCTTTGACTTGTAAAGCATAAATGGTAAGATAGGTCGGAAAAAATCTCGGAAGGGATTTTTTAAAGCGGAAGAAATTATTGAGGATGGAAATGGACTATGAAAGGAGTCAAGGATTGTTGGGAATGTTGGCAGTCCTTTCTCCCTTTATAGTTTTCCTCTGCTGTTTTGTTTCTGCAGATTTACACCGATGATAAGTTCAAAGTATCGAAACTTTTTTTCAGCTTCCAATTTGTGCCTAATATATTTTATGGCCAAGGTCATAAATATGTTGGTGATGATAAGATCAAGCCTGGGTGCCGTCAACAAATTGAAAGATAAATTTGTTTGGACATTTTTCACAAAAATTAAATGAAAAATTGCAATAGAAAGATTAAAAATTAATTTTTAAAAGAATTGAAGGACCCTCAAAAACTTGTTTTTTACTATTTTAACTTTGATATAAATTTATAAAAATGAACAAAGATTACAAATCATCAAAATGAGAAGGAATATCATGATTAATACGGATGGTCCTAGGAACATTATAATAAGAATGAAGGAAACAATCATTTTCATGTGCTGCTGCGCATTATAAATTTGAGGGGATTTGTTTTAATGCTGGATAATTAAAAATTTTGCACACCTTATTTAAACTATGGTCTTAATAAGAAGTAAAAATTTGAGGGATTCAAGATTAATTACCCACTTAGAATTTTTAAATTTCCATTGGTCTTATTCCCCAAAACTCACCGGATCATCATCACCATCGTTTACAGAAAGAACAGCAAAAAATGTAGCAGCTTGCAGTGTTCCAGCAAAAAAATTGTTCCCACACCGAAAAAGGATAAAATTATTTGGATATAAAAATGAGGTCGGAATTTTAAGCCTTTAGTTTATTGGTGTGCATCAATGAAAACTACTTTCGTTTTGAGGGCGTGACGGACAATGAAAAACTCGCGAAGATTTAATCATCCCTTGCAAATTGCAATCGGATAGTGTCCCATTTTTTGGTGAATTTTCTTTGTTATTAAAAATGCCTATTCCGTTTTTTATCTAAAGATTTGGAGACTTTTTTAATCTTGCCCCGAAAATTTCAATACAAATTTACGATTCTCAAAATGTACACCATTTTTGTTAAAATAAAAGTAATTTGTTTACCATATGTCATTACTCATTTCCATGCAAAAGCACATTGAAGAAATAGACCAATATTTTAAAAGCAATTGATTTGAATATGCTTCTAAAATTAAATGTAGTTATAAAAACGACATCGACAGACATATACATTATTAATTCATTTAACTGAAATATACATTATTAATTCATTTAACTGAAATAAAAATATATTTCAAAAGAAAAAGAATATTAATTGTTTTGTTTATTTTAGATATAAAAACTGATAAATTTATTCATAAAGTATGGCAAAATAAAATATGATAATTATTTTTGGTATAATTTAATTAGTTATTTAATAATTAGTCCATAATAATACACTAGTTAGAGTTAATTTTTAAAAATATTATAAATTAATTTGGAGTATTTGATGTTTAATAATGGCGATAAATATCTTCCTGTGATTCTGCATTAATATTTCCACCTTTTCTTCTTGAATAATCAAAGTAAGTTTGTCGAATTGGTGGTTGTCGTTGGCTTCGATAATTGTTTCCAACAGCTGAACAATCCGGAGGGCGCCAGTCATCATCATCGTCTTCTCGTTCTATAAGTGAAATTGTATAAATTTACAACATTTTTTTTCTAATACCGCATGCCGTGTAGTGGAAATTCTTTGGATGACTTTGTTTTGTGCCACAAATTATTGTAAGCGAAACGGTTGCATCCCGATAAAGATTTTGATAAGCAGGAATTTGGCAAACGACATGGCATTGATGGAGTAGGCGGCGGTCAATTGTTGCTTCAGCGCTCCATCCAAGAGAACCATCTAATTTTAAATTTAATACAAAAAATTGTTTAAATAGACTGACCATTTTTGTATTCACGAAATAATATTTGTGTGTCTTTTGGGTCAAAATTCCTTCCAATTATGAATAATTCTTGACCCCCACTGCTTGAACATGATTCCATCGACATTTTTATGATATCCGGAGTACCCAATTGTTGGACTGAAATTTGAGGGAAAATAGGAGACAGAGCGCGAGGATATTTTGGGGAATACTGACCGCAACGAATTGGCTCAGTAACTGCTTGGAAAATCTCAAAATGAATTCTTTCTGGTGCCTCCCTTTGGCCATCATCGGTTGACAGAGGGACGAAAGCTCGGGCAACAATATAAACGGAATTTTGCAATGCAGAATTTTGCTGAAATTTATAATTTTTATTGAATAAGTTGAAAATAAAATATCACCTGAAATTGTTCTTCACAAGAATCTGTTTTGCGTTTTCTCTTTCTTGGTCGTTTTACCTCGGGTGATCCATAAGAGCAAATTTTCATGATTCCGATACAATCTAATCTAAAAAAGAATTTAAATTGAATAAAAAAAATTAATGGAATGTTTTACATGCCAATCATTCGATTTTCCGGCCGTAAAATTATTTCATAAAAAAGAAACTGGTTAAAAATATTTTTTAATTGTTTTTTTTTACCAATCTTTCAGTCTCATCTTCTGCTATAATTCGCTTGCAAGGGGTCATCTAATATAAATTATTATTTTCATCTCATCATCAGTATTGATATTTATTTTAAATCTACCGTTGAAGATTTTCCGGCCACAGTTATCAATTTATATTGTGAATGTTGCACATAACGCCCTTGGAAATCTTTCTCAGCTGCGAACAATTCAACCCGTGTTGGCCGATAATATCCGATTAATTGTATGGAACAATAAGTTGTACCGCTTCGATCTTTTATTGCTCCTCTGCTGCCTTCTGAAGCATAGCCTAAAAGTGAATCAAAGATTTACAATTCATGATGATTACGAACGGGCTCGGTGTTGTTCCTCCGGCTGAATTGAAAAAAAGGAATGTTTTAAGGCATCAAAAAAGACACCTGTTTGATTACGATAAGTTGAATTTGTTGACAATCATGGTTGCTTCCTTTTGCTCTTTCTGCAGACATTTGTTCAAATTCGTATACTCCATCATCAATGACAGATTTATTCATTGATTGCTTTGAGGAAAATGAACTATCTGAAGGATGTTGTTGACGGATTGGCCCAGGTCTCTTCAGATTCGGTGACTCCATCATCAAACAATTGGAATTTACGGATTGTGAAGTAGAAGATGTTGAATGGAAACTGCCGCCACTGTGTTGTTGCATTTGTTGGTGGATCGGAGTAGTGAAATCATCAAGTTGTGCTTCATCGAGTTCATTGGCTGTAATTATACTCAACATATTCGGAGGAGCCCATATTGATTCCATCCAGTTAGTGGGTGAAGATGATTCAATTGTAGCTGATTGATTTTGGTGCCGCAAATTGACCTAAAAGAGTAATTTCATATGGAGAATTTCTTTAATTAAAAATCAGTCGGGTTGTGGAAATGAAAATACCTCATAGTTGACGGAATTTATATGATTCGAAATATTTGAAGCGCCAGAAACAGTCCGTTCTCTTTGATGAGCTAATGTATCTTGGTCTTGAAGTATATGACCAGCGTCCGATGAATGAAATTCACTCATTATTCATTAATTTGCTGCAATTATTTTATTAGTAGTTATCAATTATCATTATCATTCAATTTAAACCGCCATCTTTAAATGAAAATTTTAGGACTACATTATCATGGCTCGATATTTTTGGCGATAACAAGACCGCCCAGCCTATAATAGTAAAATCGGGTTAAACCTTAAACGGATAGGGGTCGGGGTTAGGGACAATACAAATATAATAAAATGTTCAAAACATCCAACAAAAATGTTTTTTGGTGAAGATAAAATAGGTCGTTAACAATGAAAATTGTTTGAAAAGAGAAAATTGGGAGTAAAGGTCGAGGTCGATTCAATCTGTACTGTCAAATCAAAAGTCAAACACGGGATTGATGACACTCACTCGCTCTCGTCGACTGAACATTCATTCATAATTTTATTGGTTTAAAAGGGGTTGACAAAATGGATTGAATGAATCAAATCAAACTTTCAGTAAAAAAGAAGAAAAGATCTGAAATGATCCATTATTGACGGAGAGAACACTGCGGTTAAATTTGAGAAAAGAACTGGCTACCGCTAGATAGTTTAAGTTGGTTTAAAATAAAATTGATTTTCATTACAATCAATTTATAAATTATAAATGTTTTATCGTTTATCCTCAATAATGTTTTAAGAGTGGACAGTGGATTACATTTATCTTGATGAATAAAATTTGTAAATCTTTTAGAAAATAAAATATCACGATGACCGATGCTAAATATTTTACTACGACCAAGAAAGGCGAAATTTTTGAGTTGAAGAATGAATTGAATTCAGACAAAAAGGAAAAGAAGCGGGAAGCCGTCAAAAAGTTAATTTTTTTTATAATTAAGATAATTAAATCGATAATATTTAGGGTTATTGCCAGTATGACTGTCGGAAAAGATGTCAGGTAAAAGCTTTTATCAAAATTATATGAATAAACTTTAAATTTAAAGCGCTTTATTTCCGGATGTTGTTAATTGCATGCAGACTGACAATGTGGAACTGAAAAAACTGGTTTACTTATATTTGATGAATTATGCAAAAAGTCAACCTGAATTGGCCATTATGGCAGTAAATACATTTGTCAAAGATTGTGAAGACCCAAACCCGCTAATTCGAGCATTGGCCGTTCGTACAATGGGTGAATTTTTGCTAAAATTTTTAAACAATTTCCATACAAAATAGGCTGTATCAGAGTGGACAAAATTACGGAATATTTATGTGAACCACTGAGAAAATGCATGAAAGATGAAGATCCATATGTTAGAAAGACTGCAGCAATTTGTGTTGCAAAATTGCACGATATAAATCCACAAATGGTTGTCGACCAAGGCTTTGTCGAATTGCTCAGTGACCTTTTGAGTGATGCAAATCCAATGGTTCAATTATCATCTATAAAAGTTTAATGTTAAATTGTTTTTAGGTCGTTGCTAATGCGGTGGCAGCAATTACTGAAATAAATGAGACCAGAACGCTTATACAAGTGAATGCACAAACTGTCAATAAATTGCTAACAGCATTAAGGGTACTTGTATACTTTGTATCCGCCAGAACCCTTAAAAAATTTCGATTTTTTTTTTCGCTTTAAAATCAATTTTAAATGTTTATTAATGCATTTTTATAACAAAAAAAATAACAAAGTGAATTAAATGGGGTATATTTGTGAAACTTGAGACCAAAAATGGAAAAAAATATCGGGTCCTCCAAATTCTTTTCGCCACATAAATTCATGCACATAGCTTATAACTGCTGATCGGTGTGTGCCAAAGCGTTTCTTATGCCCATGTTTGAATTTCTGCCACGTGCTTTCAATGGTATTCGTGTGTTGTTTTGAAATAGGATCGACGAAATTTTTGCTGTGGTTGACTGTGTAATGAGTGTAGAGTTCAGGAAGATCCTTGATTTTGTTGTATGCTTTCCAACAGTCCGACACGATTATTGATCCTGGGCGAATGTACTGTTGAATGTATGGAAGAAGGCTGTCGGCACTCCTTGGTCCACATGAAACAATGAAGCATTTGCCCGTTTGGCGATCCACTCCACCGAAGTACCATTGTGTATCTCGAACCAATCTGCCCCTGTTGTATTTTCTGCGTGTGATGGCCGTTTCATCTATCTCCACGATTGAATTTAGTCCACCTAATTAAAAAAATGCTACTATGGAATTATAAAATTGTACAAACCAATTTGAATTGGCGTTTTTACGAACCAGTCGATGCATATGTCGCGACAAAATGATTTCCAATCCACTATGATTTTGCGACTGATGCCCATATCAAATTCAAAATCCTTTTGTTTGTGTGTGTCACGTACCCAGTAATATGTAAATTCAAAAACCTGAAGTAGAAAATTATTAATTTTTGATCCCTTTTTCTCACCTGTTTGATTGATAAGTGACTATCAGCAAAAAAAGTTCCCTCGTAAAATCCCTTTGATGGTTGTTTTCCGTTATGATTTTTCCGCCAATTGCAAATCCATAGTGGATTCCGACGATTTTTAATCCATTTGTAGCACATTGCCTTGCCACATTCGCAAACTCTTTGTGTGTGAAGTAAATTTAATTCTTTGAACCAATTTTCAAATTCCTTGTCAGAAAGGCGTAATTTGTCGAATAAATCGCGTAATTTGAACTCTTTTAATTCTTCCATAGCTAAAAAACATAAATTAAACATTTAAAATTGATTTTAAAGCGAAAAAAAAAATCGAAATTTTTTAAGGGTTCTGGCGGATACAAAGTATACAAGTACCGCATTAAGTAAATTATACCAGCAAAATAATTAATTCATAAATTTTAAAGATGAATGCACTGAATGGGGCCAAGTCTTTATATTGGATGCATTATCGAGCTATCAGCCAAAGGATGAACGAGAGGCTCAAAAGTTAGTATAAAATTCTTAATTTTATTAAAAATATTAAAATTCAGTATTTGCGAGCGAATCAGCCCTCGTCTGGCCCATGCCAATGCGGCTGTTGTTCTTTCAACAGTCAAAGTTTTGATGAAATTAATCAACATGCTTCCAACCGATTCTGAGTTTGTAAGCCAACTTATCAAAAAATTGGCTCCACCGATGGTCACTTTGCTCTCGGCCGAGCCCGAAATACAATATGTCGCGTTGAGAAACATTAATTTGATTGTTCAGAAAAGGTTTCATTCTTAAGTTAATTCGCCGTTAATTAAATCATTTTAAGACCGGATATTCTGAAGCAGGAGATGAAAGTTTTCTTCGTCAAATACAATGATCCAATTTATGTGAAAATGGAAAAATTGGACATTATGATTCGACTGGCCCAGCAGAGTAATATTGCCCAAGTACTTTCTGAATTAAAAGAATACGCCGCAGAAGTGGATGTGGATTTTGTGTAAGAAGGAAAAGGGTGGTTAAATTTAATAATATTTTAAAGGAGGAAAGCGGTCCGTGCTATTGGCCGTTGCGCTATTAAAGTTTCGGAGAGTGCAGAACGTTGTGTGAACACTTTGTTGGAATTAATTCAAACCAAAGTTAATTATGTTGTTCAAGAGGCAGTTGTGGTGATAAAAGATATATTCAGGTGAATTATTTTTAACTTATAAATTCATAATTAAATTCAGAAAATATCCAAATCGATATGAAGGCATTATTTCCACTCTTTGCGAGAATTTGGATACATTGGATGAACCGGAAGCTCGTGCATCGATGATTTGGATTGTTGGGGAATATGCCGAACGCATTGATAATGCTGACGAATTATTGGAATCTTTCGTTGAGGGTTTCCACGACGAAAACACTCAAGTCCAGCTTCAATTGCTGACAGCCGTGGTTAAACTCTTTCTAAAACGTCCAAATGACACACAACAATTGGTTCAACGCGTTTTGACTTTAGCAACACAAGTAAAAATTAAACTATTTTATTAATTTATGTTCGTTTTAGGACAGTGACAATCCTGATCTACGCGACAGAGGCTACATTTATTGGCGCTTACTTTCAGCAGATCCCCAAGCAGCAAAGGAAGTGGTTTTAGCGGAAAAACCACTTATTTCTGAGGAGACAGATTTGCTTGAGCCATCTTTACTCAATCAATTGGTAATTTTATTGATTACTTAATTTCGGCATAATCATTAAGGTCTGCTACATTGGTTCTCTCGCATCCGTTTATCATAAACCACCATCCACATTCGTTGATCCGGCTCGCCATCCCGTCATCAAAGCAACTGTACTGCCATCTGCCGAACAATTGGTCCCCTCATCGAGTGATGCAACTCAACAACCGACCGTCATTCAAGCACCGCAAGATTCAATTATTGCCGATTTACTCTCATTGGATTTATCCGTCCCAGCTCCACCGGGTTATTTAATTTGTTTTAATAAAAATAATCAATATTTTTTATTCAAGTTGCCGCCCAACCAGCCACTCTTCCTTTGGCTGATATCTTTGGCAATATTACATCACCGGCTGCAGCTCCTGCCCCTACGCCACCAGTGACAAGCTTCTTCGATACACCTGCGCCTTCAATGGGCTCTTCATCAATTTTCGGCACTCCTCCACCCATCAATCCCAGTCAATCTCAATCTTCTTCACAATCACCTTTGGATTTGCTTGGTTCTTTTGGAGGAGCATCGGCCAATGCCCCTCAGCCTTTATTTGCTCCGAGTCCACCGCAGCCACAAATGGCAATGGGACTTTCTGCTGATTTGTTTGGATTTGGCGGTGATACCACTTCCACTTCAATGTCCACTCCAATTGGTCCATATGTTCCTCCTTATCAGGTTCTTTTTTAAACAATCTATTTGTAAATTAATCACATTATTTAAGACATGGTTGGACCCAACAAAAGGAAAAGGACTTC
Source organism: Pratylenchus scribneri (assembly GCA_030063045.1). Taxonomy (NCBI): domain Eukaryota; kingdom Metazoa; phylum Nematoda; class Chromadorea; order Rhabditida; family Pratylenchidae; genus Pratylenchus; species Pratylenchus scribneri. The sequence continues at coordinate 1,550,320 of JAQSEB010000058.1, read as the reverse complement.
AAATCGAGGGACGCTGGGTTCGTCGTGGTGGCCGCATTGTTGCCGAAATGAATTTGTCCAATAAATCATTGACCACAATGGACAGTTTTGCAATCCAATTCAATTCAAATTCGTTTGGATTAATCCCGGCCGAACCATTCAACCCGGGACCAATATATTCCAATCAAAATGCATCCATTTCACTTCCCTGTAATACGAATGGACCAGTTCAGAAGATGGAACCATTGAATAATTTACAAATTGCCGTTAAAAATAACATTGGTAAAATTTAAAAAATATTTAAATTTGATGGAAAATTGCCGATGATGAGTTCTTTAGCGACGACGGGCGGTCTGAAACTAAATGTTTTGTTGAAATTAGTCGCTCTGAGGCATAAATATAAAAATTATATTTGAATTGATAATTATAAAATTTAATACGAATTAGCATTTAATTTTTAAAAGATGTTCTGTACTTTGCCGTTATTGTCCCACTGAATGTTTATTTTGATGAGAGTGGCCAAATGGAGAAGCGTGATTTTTTGCAATTATGGAAGGAAATTCCTGAACAAAATGAAGTTCAATTTACAGTGCAAAACAATAAACGATTGACAGCCGGTGAGAAATCTACATTAAAAATAAGAAAATTTAATTAAATTTGAAAGATGAAATTTGTCAAATTCTACAACAAAATAATGTGTTCACGGTGGCCCGCCGAACAGTTGATGGTCAAGAATTGCTCTATCATTCTATTAAGTACACCAATCAAATTTATATTTTGTCCGAATTGAAAATGCAACAACAAAATTCAACATTGACTGTAAGTCGAATTTAAAATAAATCACATATTTTTATTTCAGCTTTCACTCAAATCTCGTCATCTGAATGCAATTGCCAATCTTAGTGAACAATATCAGCTGCTTCTCGATTCAGCGCCAGCCAAATTTTGATGTTTTTTAAGAGACAAAATGACTGAATTAAAATTGACAATTATCCATTAATTAATGTTCCCATTCCAATTCTATATAATGGACTTTTCTATAAATATTTTTTAATGTTATTTAATTAATAAAAAATCTCCGATTTAAATTTATTTATTGCATTGCATTAATTCGCATACTAAATCAATTTTTGAATTTTTAATTGAAGACTAGGATTTATATTTTTTGCATACTAATTTTAATAAATCAATGTAATCTCCCATAAACTTTGATTTAATCCCCATTTCACCAATTTTCATTTTTTATAGAATTTGTGTTTTTTTTGGTGAAAATGATTCAAAAATTTCGACAATGGCTTGTGCGGGCTCGGGATCAAACGGCAGTCACCTACAATCGTTTTGGCAGGCCAGGTTTTTCCATATTTTCCTATTGATTGCTGACTCATTTTTTCAGGTGATGAGGAAGAGGACAAGCCAATTCCAACGACCATTTATGTTGCACCATTCAATGAAAATGCTCCTGAATTTATGCTATTTGGCGTATGCCATGTCACAAAAGCGGCTGTGGTAATTTAATAAAATCGCATAATTAAACTAAAATAAATTATAGTATTTCGCCTGTTTCGGAATGGCCATGTGCATTCTGTCATTCATAACGACCTTTTTCGAATTCGATTGGTACAACCATCAGCGCGGGGTGGATATTGGTGCTTTGCTTGGACTTTTCCTTTACTTGGCTGGAGGCGTTCTTACCCATTATTATGTGATCTACGGCATTAAAAAACAATTGTCCCGCTATTTGCTTCCATATATTGCAGTTTATTCGGTATGAAATTAGAATATTCAAATAGCTCTAATATTCATAATTTAGGTTTTTTGCACCGCCGAACTTGTAATGTGCATCGCATTATTGTGAATTCATTTTAGTAAAATACATTTTTATCAATTAATTTAAGGGTTAGAATGCTTGATCCAAACCCGACCCACATTCATGTTCAAGTGGACAATAAGGGCACTGTTCCTGTTCAAGTCAAAAGTCCACCACTGGCTCTTGGCTTATTTGGGATTTTATTTGTTCTTTGTGTCCAAGTTTGCATTAATATATTTTCTAAATTAACTTATTTTCTAGGGAATGATGCTGGTAACTGTCCTTCGTTGTCGAAAATTTCTCTCACAAAAGCAAGAACATGAAATTGCAATGAAAGTGGCAGAGAAGAGTGTAAATATTCCACATAAATTTGTTTATTTGACCAAAAATCAATTCAGAAACAAGAATTCCCAAATCTCCAAATTGTGATCGCAAATCAATGCGGATCCGGTAATGGCAGCTTATCGAACAATTTGAATTCATTTGCTCCACCTGCATCGCCACCAAATGATCCGAAAATTGGATCAGAGCCAGCTGGAAATCCGGTCGCTGGCCAAGGAATAAATGGAAACAATTCGACTGCGAACCAACATCAAAACATTATTTAAGAGAATTCTAAATTTAAACGATTCAAATATTATTTCAACCATTCAATAGTTAAATTTACTTAAATATTTTATTGCCAACAAATGCCTGATGCAAACAAATTTATTAACCAGTAACAAATTGCATATTTCCAAGCATACTTAACAAAAAAATTCACATTTTTGCCAGTTTCTCCTTATCTTTATTATTTGTCCATTTATTCGATCATCATTCATATATTTTTGGAGCATAAATAAACCATGATTAATTATTTTGTATTAATTTTAATTGTTTAGTTACAAAGACCAATAAATATTTTTTTTTCATTTTGATATCATATTTTCATTAAATTAATTAAAAAAAAAAGAAGAAAAGTAAAAATGGAAGGAATTCCTCGAGTCCCAATGGTCGCACCGGAGATGAAAGTTCCAAGTCAACAATTCCCAGAACAGCTTAGGCCGGGCATTAAAGAAGTTTGCCATTTAAATATATTTAAAATAAATTCATTTTTTAGTATATAGCAATGCATTATCAAGATAATCCAAATAAATATGACAAAGCAATTGATGAATTAGAGCAAATGCGATCCGTAAGAATACGCCATTTTTAGTCAAAACAATTCAAATTTTGAGGTAATTTCAATGTGCCATGCCGATGTTGAGTCCATTTGTGTGGCAAAACGATATTATGCCCAATTGGCGATGATGAAAAAACGTTTCCCAATGGAAGAACATGACCCAATTGTTGTTTCATTTGCTTGGTAAAAAACACATTTGAATATTTTGAATGAATCTATTAATTTTAAGGACTGATCGGACATTGGATTTGTTGAACCAATTAATCTATGAGGACATTAATTTTGAAATGTGCTGTATAATGTTCAATATTGGCGTGGCCCATGCACAAATTGCAGCCAATGAAATTCGCACCGAAATGGATGTAAAAAATATTTTTAGAAATTTAATATTAATTTTTCCTTTTTTAGAGTATTAAAAATGCATTTATGCACTTCCAATGGGCCGCATGGCCACTCCAATATTTACGCGATCAAATGGGCTCTGCCCGCTATGGCACCGGCGATTTCGAATCAACTTATTTGACCTTTTATTTGAATATTCTTTTGGTTAATATTTTAGCCATACTTTTTATAATTCACTTTTTATTAGGCACAAGCCCAAGAATGTATGCTGGAGAAGTCAATGATTGATCACCGTAAACCGGTAGTAATAGCTCGAGTGGCTTTGCAAATAAATTTCATGTACAAAAATTGTGAGGCATTTTTGAAGACATCCGGCATTTCTGATTTGCTCTCTTCCAGCAAATATCGGGTTCATTTTTATTAAATAATTAAATAAATTTTGGAGACAAAGGAAAAGCGAACTAATCCATAATAAAATACAATTAATTAATGCCCTTTTAATTTAGGAATTGGAACATTTATGCAATGTAAAAGCGAATTTATATGGCGCCATCCACAATTACTATTTGGGCCAACACGCTGATGATGAAAAACAATCCGGCATTCGTCTTTTCTATTTTGCCCGTTCTTTGGAATTAATCAAAATTGCTTTGCAAATGGCCGAAAAGGATAAGAAGAAAAGTTTACGTGAAGCAGTGCAATTTGCTTATGACGTTATTTCACAAAGGTTTTTGCATTGAAAATTCCCAAAAATAAGAAAAATTATTTAGAGAAGCAAATGCACGGAAGGAAAATGAATTTGTTTATCATGAGAGAATTCCACGCGAAGATGAATTACCCAGCTATGAGGGAGTTAGCATGGTGAAACCAATTGGATTCGATCCATGTGATTCATCGGTTGCCGGAGAAGATCTTTTCCGTGAATTGCTGCCCACTGATGTGGTGAAGGCAATTTCCCTGTACAGTGAGGAGAAGAACCGGTACAAAAGGGAAATATTGGATGAAGTGATGAAAAAAGATGCAGAATTGGAGTAAGTGAAAAACAAAGAGAGTGATTATTTAATTTATATATAAAAAGGAATTATCTGCTCTCAATGAAATTGGACCAACTTGGTTTGGATCAACCGGCAGATCAAGTCCGCTTGCCAGATGAATTACTCGAGGCCAGCGCCGCTTTCACCGCACAACCCGACCTTTTTCCAGATTTACTTGACAATTTTCAAAGTAATTTTATCCAATAATTTTTGAATAAATTTTATTAATTTTAGAAGTTACTTCAATGTCCACCGCAGCCGAAAGGAAATTAACGGAATTAAAGCATCGAATGCGACAAATAACGAATTCATTCTTCACCGGCGATGAAGGCTACAAGGCAATTTGGATGAAATTGGAAGAATTGGGCAAACATCACGAACAGGCCAGGTTAATTTCAAATTCCCAATTGAATAATTAAATTCACCCTTTTCCAACAGTGAAAATAATGCAGAATTGCAAAGGGCGATGGCCACCCATTCTGAGAATTTAAAATTGTTGAGTATGCCATTGTCGGATTTAACTTTGCAAATTTGTGGCGATTTTATAAATCCTGGTCTATTTTTTTGATAATTTGGCTATAATTTACACAATAATGGGAATTTCAGGTGAATCTGCTGAAGGACAAAGACTTAGAAAAGTGGCGAATAAAGTTGATGAAATGCGAAAACAACGATGTCAATTAATTGAAAGACTGAGGATGGATTTGGACGATGACGACATTACGAAAAAGGCATTGACAGAACGTGAATTGGACCCGGGCAAATTATTCGAATTGGAATTGAAAAAACATGACAAAAATCGAGAATTAATTGAACAAAATTTGCGAGCACAAGAAAATATTGTGAAGGCGTTGACTGAAGCAAACGCAAATTTTGCCGATTATCGACGGCAAATTGTGGCCACAAATGAGAGGTAAACTAACATTATTAGAGCAATTTTAAATATATATAATCTTTTCTAGACGAGCATTGCAATCATTAACATTGGTCACTGCCTATCAAGTTTTTATGGAAATTGTCGAGAAAACACAAAAGGCCCTGGGATTTTATGGTCAAATGAGTAAATTATTGGATGCTTTGGAACGAGGAGTTAAAAATATGGAGGAAATAAGTAAAATTAATATTCACAAAATTTGCATAAAATCCATTTTTCTAGATCAACAAGCCGAACGTGAGGATGAAAGAAAACGTCAAGCTGAAGAGGAAATGCGAAGGAGGAGGGCGGCAGAACTTGAGGAAAAACGAAGAAAAATGGAAGCACTAAAAGAGGCAAAAAGGATGAAGGAAGAAGCTGCAAAAGAAGCAGCAAGAGCTTTGGATGAATTCAGATTCAATTGAAATTACAAATAAAAATAATAAATTAAAAATGAATAAACTTGAATTTATCGATTATATTACTTAATGAAATTGTGATTTGTGACTAAATATTATGTCAAATAAACTGGTTTTTTCGACATTTAAACTTCGGTCAAACTATTGGAACTGAAACACAAACCCATGACCTAAACATTAATCGTTTTATACTTGAGGAGAACAATTGTAATTAATAAGGACAACAATTTATTCAAATAATAATGGTAAATACAAATACAATTGATATTTATAATAGGGTGTGGTGTTTATCACATATCACATCTTCTACTTGCTGGAAACGGCATTTTGTTTCTTGAATCGATCCAAATTCGAAATTACTGCCAAGCTGCTGCTTTTTCCACATGAATGTTCCATTTCTGCGTTTGGTGGAGGGATTTCACTCATCATGCATTCGGTTATTTCAATTGGATCAGACACCATGTAATCTAAAAAATAAACATTGTGTATATTCAGTAAAAATGATTTAATTTAACCTTGTGGCGGCGGTATATATTGACTATTACCCGGCACATCCTCTTGGTGGGTCTCTTTTGCTGCCATTTGATTCACTGGTTGTTGCGGTTGCTTTGAGTCTTCTTTTTGCAATCCTTAAATGTATTTAAATTAATGGTTGAAAATTGGGAAAAACACCTACCTTGTTCATTTGATACTTGTGCATTGTTGCGTCCACTTCCACTACTGGATTTTCCCCTTAAAATTGAAAAGGTTTTTTTAAAACTTTTATTCAAATTCACTTACGTCAGCGTCACTGGCACAGCAAGGCCTTTGTCCGGTTTCAATTTGTGGGGTTTTCCAGCCAATATTGATGGTCCCTTGCTTCCTTCTTTGCTAGTAATAGTAGCAGAATGTCCCTCGTTCTTTTTGCCGGTATATTTCTTCTTGGATTCTTTTTGCGTCTTCTTTGCCTTGTTCATCTTTTTGCATTTTTTCTGAAATATTTTAAAATTGTTTTTGTGTAATTTTTAAACAAAAAAGCCCACCTTTCTACCAGCACAGCCACATTGCACAATCCAAATTGACAAAGTTGCAACAGTCACAACAATAACAAAGAATGCTGGAAGTGATGATGCCGGAAATGATTGATTCTGCATTATCCCAATAATTGTTGCGGTAAATTGTGACATGAGAGTTGAAAAATTGGGCAGATTTCGATTGATGGAATTGGAATATAAATGGAATGAATGGTGAAGAAATGACAAATATTGATTCTTTTATATCAGAGCAGAGTGTAAGTGTAGTGTTCGTTTATCGATCGATGTTGAGGTCTATGGTGGTCTTATATAATTACGGTTTTAGAGATTAGAGATTTTTATTCTATGATATTGATTCATAATCATAATCATTCATTATATCATTGAGTTAGAGATATGATGAGAATAAAATAATGATAGAATGGAAATGGAGTAGCGAGTAGAGTAGTTCAGTGTATTAACTGTTAAACAACGCAACACCCTTGATTTAGTTCTTCAATGCCAAATGTACAAATTTCCATTTGCCAAATTATGTCAAAATAAATAAATGTTGATGTTGTGTTGAGTCGAATTTTTAATCAATTTTAATTTTAGCTTTATTTTTTAAAAATAATATTTCCAAAATACCAACTAATCTACAAAATTAGCAATGTTCGCAGCATTGTTCAACAATATGAAAAAGCCGGATGTCATAGAAAAGTACTCAAGGAAAATTTTTATTGGTGGATTGCCTTTGGACGCAAAAGAAATTGACTTTGAACGCCAATTCGGAATGTAAAAACTTATATCAGACTTAAAGTTAAAACACTCATTTAAGGTATGGCCCATTTGTGGTGGACTGGAATTCTCGCACAGAAGAAAACAACTTTTACAACAGTTAGTGTTTAGTCAATATGGGTTTCAAACTTCTATTTTGATTTTAGAAATCACCATGAAACCGCAAAAGAATAGTGGCTTCGCTTTTCTTATCTTCAAAGAGGAGGAAAGTGTTTTTCGTTTTATCAATGAAATTTGTTTCTCTCGCGGTGATCGCTTCTACGCATTTTTCTCCACCAATTCAGCTAGAAACAAGATAATTCAGGTTAGAATTAATTGAGTATTCATTCTTGTTAACAAATGAATCATTTCAGGTTCGCCCCTGGGCCCTGGCTGATGCGCACTACTACTGCAAAAGTCTTGGAGAACCAATCAATGCACGTTATACAGTAAAGTTTACTTATATAATTATTCAACATAATTAAAATTATTTAGGTCTTCATTGGAGCACTCCCACGTCAAGTGAAAGCGGTGGAATTGGCACTTGTAGTAGAACATTTCTATGGGCGAGTGGTGTCCGTTCAAATTGATTGGGATGCAGCATTGGGTTACCCGAAGGGTTCGTGAATTAATTTAATAAATCTCAATAATTTCGCTTTATTCAGGTGCTGCAAGGTTACAAACTTAAGCTTCTTCTTCTATTTTTTATTATTACGATATCTTAAGGATCACTTTCGCAGCATTCAAATCTTATGTGAAAGCATTGAATGGCCGATATGTGGAAATTGCCAATACAAATGGGACCAAAAAGGTTTTGAAATAATACTTCAATTTAGTATAAAATAATAAAATTAAGATGGAGATTAAGCCTTACATTCTGGAGAATATTCAATGTGATATTTGCGAAGGCAAGGGTTTGAAACCGATTATTTCAAAACTGTTACAATAAAATGGGCTAAATTTTTTTTGATTAAATTCCATTTTTAATTGTCTATTCAAATCTTTTGATTTCAGGAAAAATGTGCGGTGGACTCCCGGCAATTTATTTCTGTACATCATGCCACCAATACTACTGCGAACATTGCTGGAACCGCTTACATTATCATCCCGAGAACATCATTCAAAACCGTTATCTTCACAAACCGCATCAAAAGCTGGCATGCATGTCAAAGTGAAGAATGAATGAATGAGAGTGAAAGTGAATGGAATGGGAAAATTAACACAAATTACCAACCAACCAAACATATTCTCAATTATTATTTTGCTACAATTATATTACCAATTTGATACAAACTCAAATATATTCACAAATTTTGGAATTATCTCACTCGGAAAATAAAATTTGCATTTGTTTACTTATTCGCATTTATGAATTACAATGTCGATGAATTATCGATAACAACAATACTTCAATAATTTTAATTTTCCAAAATTTCAAACATATGATGAGCACTTAACTTGGCAAAAAATGGGAAAAAACAATAGATAAGAAACATTGCCAACAAGGGATTACAGCGAACGATCAAATACGAAAAAGAGTAAAATGACCTTAGTTGGTAACAAAACCTCGTGGTCATTGCACACAACACAATATTCACTTTTTAATGAAGACAAAGATAAGAATGTTTAATTGGAATTGGATGCTTTTATTTCCTTCTTTGATTAATTTTCGGTTTTAATTACTTTCGATAGATTTGCAAAAAAAAAAAACAATAAAAAATCAGCGTAAAAATGCAGTGTTCCATTCACTATATTTTTCAAGCTTTCCCTGGTGAATAATAAAATAATTAATTCCAGCAGGCGTATTTTTATTCTTATCAATGGACGATAATCGTCTTCAGACAGAATATTTTACTACCTATATTTATCTTTTTTTTGGCAAATGAATGCGGAAAAGGCTATTTTCTCATTCGGTGATTGGGAAGTAAATGACCCAGAAAGTTACTAATATGTAGCTCATTTTATTCATCAAAATGAGACAACCAAAACTCATAAAAAAAATTCAACATAATAGAAAAAAATTTCTTTTAAGATAAATATTCAAAGCATTGTTCAATTATTCTATAAATATTTGCCACCAGAACAATGCGAACAATTTCGATTGCGTGCATCATCCGTACACTTCGATATTTGCTTTACCGTTTTAAACCTCTCAAACGGTTGCTGACATGCATTTTCATTCCAATGCTCTTCAGCCCAATTTACTTATTTATCAACACAAAGGTAAAAATTCAATCATTTTTATTAAATTAATATTTTTTAAAGGAAGGAGCTTGTTCTTATGTTGTTGCCGTAATGGGTAAGATAAAACCAATTTATCATTTTGTAAATTATTCCATTTTCAGGGTACTTTTGGGTGACAGAGACTTTGTAAACATTTGTTTTATTATTCAATTCTAATTTTTTTAGGCCACTTCCCGTAACAGGTCTGATTCCATTGTTCGCATATCCATTGCTCTCCGTATCAGATGGTAATTCGGAGATGGACGGATGGGTACTAGTCTAGTTTATGGGATGAAATGGAAGAAGGATGATGATGATGAAGAAGATGAGATGAAACCGAGGGATGATCTTCTTTCATCATCTTCTTCTTCTTCATCTTCTTCATTATCATCCTCATCCTACTTCCCTTCCATCCCGTAAACTAGACTAGTATCGGATGGATGAATATATTCAATTTAATTTTTGCTAATTTAGCCGAAAGTGTCAGCTCATCATATCTCAAGGATTCCAATTTTGTGTTTTTCGGTTCAATGATAATGGCCACTGCAGTCGAATCTTCTAGGTATCAATGGGAAAATGAACATTTATATTTCATTTATTTTAGGCTTCATGAACGAATTGCGCTAAACACACTGCTTTTAACGGGCCCAAATCCTCGTTGGCTTTTGCTCGGCTTTTTGTTCGCCACTGGCTTCATATCGATGTGGATTTCAAATACGGCCTGCACAATGTAAGAAATGCATTATTCAAAATATTTGAGAATCGACCATAGAGTAGGTAATATGTATTGACCAAAAATACTGACTATTTGTTTTATCAATCACCTTTGAAATTCTCAAGGTTACCAATTATTAGTATTCAATATTCATATATTAACAAGGTATTCAGAATTTAATGATATTTCCCCATTCCAGGATGATGGTTCGTTCATTTTCCATATCTTCCTTTGTTCTATTAAATGCCCCAAATACCCATCCATAGGTGCCAATCGTCGTTGCCGTCATCAAAGAATTGGGTAAATAATATAAGTCCATCCATTTAATTCTAATAATTTACCATTGAATTTAGATGTTTGCCATCGCCGTCAGTGTGATCCGGATGCTAAACCTCATCCAGAAGAATCTGAGGAAATAATTGATACGAAAAATACGGACGAAAAGCAAATCAAAATATTCAAAGCACTTTTACTTGGCATTGCCTATTCATCCACAATCGGTGGCACATGTCAGTGTTAATTTACCACATTAAATCAAAAAATTTTTGTATTTTAGCCACACTAATCGGCACTGGTGCCAATGTTGTTCTAAATGGATATTTGACCGGAATTGGAACGTAATAATAATTTTACGTTTTTCAATGTAAAATAATTTTAATTTACAGTAAATATTATCCGGACGATACGCCCGTCACATTTGGAGCATTTATGCTTTATGCACTTCCACAGGTGAGAATACGGATGAATATTTTCAAAATAAAATTATTTTAAGGCATTTATTCTCATTATGGTCTGTTGGCTTTGGCTCATTTATTTATTCATTGGATTCAAGTGAGAAACATTTTTTTATTAATTTTATTTTATATTTTTAGAAAACACGATGCATCCAACGATGAAGTAATCAAAAATGTTTTGGTCAAAAAGCATCAAATGTTGGGACCAATTCGATATGAGGAAAAGACAATTTTGGTCACATTCGGAATTCTCATTTTTTTGGTAAATTCAAAAAAAAATATTAAATTTATTTATGATTTTCAGTGGATGACCAGGGATATTCCAGGATTGGGCGGATGGGGCAAAATATTCCCGAAAAAGTTTAAAAAATGTTTAATATGGAATTTATTTTTCCATTTTAGATATGTCAAAGATGGGACCACAACAATGTTCATTGCAATTCGTTCGTTTTTTTTAGACTAAAAATTCATTTTAATCCGAATTTTCAGTTCTTTTCATTCTGCCGGCCGAAAGTCCTTTGGCCCAAGAAACGATAGAGGACTTGAAGGAAGGCGAACAAATTCGAACCATAATGACTTGGTTAATAAATTAGAAAATTCAATTAAATATTTTAATTTAGGAAGGAAATGCGGGACAAATTTTCATGGTCAACTTTATTCCTTTTGGGCGGTGGATTCGCAATGGCCCATGGAGTACAACAAAGTGGATTATCCTTTTGGTTAGAATATTTGGGACGACATTAATTTGATATTCTCATTTAGGATGGGCCAAAGAATGGCACAATTAGGCGATGTTAGTTTATTTTAAATGGGAAATTTATTTAAAATAAATGGAACATTCATTCATTCAGATGCCAGATTGGTGTGCTGTGGCAATTGCTTGGTAAAAAAATTTATTTATTTTATCAATATATTTCTCTTTTTTTTTATTTTTTAGTGCTCTTGTCACAATTCTAACGGGTAAGCCGATTAAATTGCAAAATTAGACCGATTTTTGTTGATTATTCTAATCAATTATTCAATTAAATTTGAACATTATAAATCAATTTATAATTACAATTCTCCCAATTTAGAATTCACAAGCAATATTGCGACGGCCACGGTAGAATTTTTTCTTTTTATAATTTATTTTTAAATATTTTTGTTAAGGTTTTTGTCAATGTGAGTGCGGATATTGCTATTCACCGTTGCACTAGTCCACTTTACTACCTCATTCCGGTTATTCAACTTTCTTCCTATTGATAAATATTTAAATTTCTATTTTCAGATTGCATTCTCCTCTTCATTTGCATTCATGTTTCCAGCCGGAACTCCTGTAAAAAATAAATTTTATTGTAATATTACAAAAATAATTTAGCCCAACGCGATTGTGTTTTCGGTGCGGATTCTGCGTGTTATTGACATGGTTGGTCAATTTAACCCCAAAGCAAAATTTTATTTATTTTCAGATTAAGGGCGGCATTATGTTGAACATTGCTTCTTTTTTGCTATGCCAAATATTCACCCAAACGTAAAACTTTAATATAACATTCAAAAATACATTTTTTCTAAATCAGAGTTGCTCCTGCATTTTTCGATATGAGTCCATTTCCATGTCCTTCAAATGCCACAACAATGGCCCCAACCCATCGATGAAATTATTTGCTATAATGATTATATTTCCTTTATTAAATTTTGTAACCAAATATTCCATTTCGTCTTAATTATTCTAGATTTTAAGTGAAATAATTTATATTGTTTTAATTCCTATTCCAATAAATTTATTTTACATGAATAAATATTATGAGCTTTTATTTTTATTTTTGCAAATAATCATGAATGATATACAAATTATATTAAAATTGAAGGAGGGTTTTATATATTTTGGTGAGCATAATTTAGGGTTTGGAAAATACTGACATACCTAGACATAGACTAGATTAGGGATTCGGGTTTTTAATGGATTTTGAAATGTATATGGGAATAAAAAAAACTAAGGACGACATGAAAAAAAACACCCGTGGTATCAAAAATTGTTTATTCCTATGTGGCGTACCCATCTAACATGAATAAAAACTAGAGTCCGGAATTTGATTCGCCGGGCCCAGGTACCCGGGTTTTTTCTCAAAATTTTTCCGGGCCGGGCCCAGGTACCCGGGTTTTTTTTCAAATTTTTTCCGGTCCGGGCCCAGGAACCCGGGTTTTTGAAAAACCAGGTAAACCCGGGTCTGAGACCCGGTTTCCGGGCCGGGTTGGCTATTTTTTGAAAAAGGCCATAAATTGATATAAAAAGCAAAAGAAATTTAAAAAATGATAGAAATTAGAAAAAAATGATTAGTTTATACAAAAATTGATTAAAAACAATTCTTATTCATATCCATCAATAATTGAAATAAGCAATAGAAGAGCCTTGTTAGTGGTAAATTAACAAAAATAGTTCAACGAAACATTTTTATCTAAAAATGGCTGCGCAGCGAGAAAATTAGCCCGAAAATAGCCGCGCAGCGAGAAAATTAGCCCGAAAATAGCCGCGCAGCGAGAAAATTAGCCCGAAAATAGCCGCGCAGCGAGAAAATTAGCCCGAAAATAGCCGCGCAGCGAGAAAATTAGCCCGAAAAATGGCCGCCCAGGGAAAAACCCTCATAAACTGTAATGACCCGAAGAGTTCAATTCTCGACCAATTCCCCTCAAGCAATATTCGTATAGTAGTTTACTTTGCACAATTCCAATTCCCTCCAAAAATTGTAATACCCGTTATGATTTTCCCTCATTTGATGGATTGTCCCCACTTATTTGTCAATATAAATACCGATGCATTTCCACCTCAGTTGGTTCCCATTCCCATTTGGTCCCATTTTCTGGTCCCATTTCTGTTCCCATTTTCATTCAGTTTTAATCGTAAATAAATGTTATATTAAATGGAGCAAATATGAAAAGGGAGAACACAAATAAACGATAAACTAATATTCTATAATTGGGGGCTCAACCGACCCTTTTCGCTCCATCTTTCCTTTCTAAAAAAACCTTTTGCTATTTCTCGCTTAACCGAGATGCCCTTTTCCCAAAATTCCACTACAAAATACCTTCATTGCCTCCTTTAATGGCAAACCAAATTTGTGGAAGAAGTAGTAAATATATTTGTCGATTTCGGACTAAAATTGTGCTTATTCGAATTCGAAATAATTGAATAGTTAAAGCATTGCATATGCATATTATGGAAATAAATTTTAAAAAAGCACAATTAAAATGTTAACAACATTTATTGGCCTAAAAACAGTCCGGACAAATGGCTTTCTTCTGCAGACATTTGGCTGCTAAACACATCATCCTGATGCAAAATATGAAAAAGACCGAGGGCGATAAAAAGCAAAACTCCTTCCCTCGCACTGGGTTACAAAGGGCCCGAAACCCGCTGCTGAGTGGGCGTGAGGATGATGCCTAAAGGCATTCAGCGAAGGAAAATTTCATTGAAATATTGGAAAAGGAATGCACGAACCAAAATGGTTGCTCATCTATTCAAACCAATCAAACAATTTTTAGAAATTTCATAAATAATCGGCCTGATACAGCAATTATCGACAAAATTCAAATAATTAGGCTAAATATAAATATTATTCGGCCAAACTCAAATAATACAGGCTAATAATAAATTATAAATATCGGCCAAATTTTCATAAAAATATATAAAAGGATATCAAAGCAAAAGGAAAGGCGCTTATTCAGCTGCCTCAAATACTGAAACACCAAACTTTAAGTTCATTGCCCGGACAGCGGCGAATAAAATAATATTAAAAAAATTTTTTTTCTTTTATTATAAATGGATGGTCGGTAAAATAAAATAAGTGAGTTAATGAATGCCGAAATATATTAACAAATGGCAAATTATGGGACATCGAATAATAAAAAATTGATCCAAAGATATACAATTTTTGGGAAACTGAAAAGGAAGGAATTTCATTTCCAAAATGTAACCCGACCAATGGAAAATGCTCATTTGCCAAAAATTATACGGCCACATTACCAAAAATACTATCTTGCTCATATATTAGTACTGAAAAATTTCAAACTTTAAATAAACTTACATATTAACCGAAGCAATAACAGCGGCATTTATTATTTCCGAAAACGATAAACTGATCCGATAATAATGCCAAAGGGGTCTATTTTTATGGAGTATGAATAATTTGGAATTCAGAAATCTCAACAAATAATATTAATCGATCAATAATTAGAAAAGAAAAAATATTGGCTAAAGAAGACATATAACAGAATATGAAGAAACAAAATAATATTATGCCACCATACAAGTAATGGAAATATCTAAAGGAAAATTACATTTTAAAATATAAAATACAAGTAAGGGAAGAAATATATTTTTAATCGAACTCATTTCGGAATAAGCAAAACTCGATCAAGTAATAGAAATCTTATTGATGCCAAACACGGATCGAGAGATTGAAATTTATAAAAAGTTGCAATTGGCAACAAATTGAGTCCAAATCAAGAGAAAGCATCATTATCCCAATGGGACATGCTGTTGGACTATGAATTAGTGTGGATCCGTATTTACGGAGACAAATCAAGCAAAACTGGAAAGCCGGAACAATGCAAATGGAAGTGATGGATGAAATGGAATTGACCACTAGGCACATTTTGATCAGACGAAGGCACGAAAACATAATGAATGACACTATCCTTGAATTTGACATTTCCCCTTTCTATTGTTCCAACCCCCCCCCCCCCCCCCCGGAGAGACCCGGCCAAACTCATCGATTATTTGCCCATCATCGACTCCAACATCGGTGCAGCGAAAACAAAATCATGTCCTTGATTTCATTTGGTCAACAACATCAATGCCAATCTGCACGAATCAGACTGAATCAAGAATATTGGCCACATTCTCTTTTTGCCCAGTTCGTGCCATTGACAACATCGTTCATATCAACAGTTATCTGTCAACAACCAACGGAAATTACAAATTGGCTCAAATCATTGGATTGGAACCGATTTGAAAGCGGACAGTTGCTCCATTGCTTTTTGAAAATTGCAAACTTCACCAAATGACAACGACCAACAACAGCAGCAGCAATAATCGATGATTAGGCCCGAGTTCATTCGGTCCCTTCATTTATGTAAATTTTGGCGGTCCAAAATTCCCCTACCCCCGGAGGCTGTAATGACCCGAAGAGTTCAATTCTCGACCAATTCCCCTCAAGCAATATTCGTATAGTAGTTTACTTTGCACAATTCCAATTCCCTCCAAAAATTGTAATACCCGTTATGATTTTCCCTCATTTGATGGATTGTCCCCACTTATTTGTCAATATAAATACCGATGCATTTCCACCTCAGTTGGTTCCCGTTCCCAGTTGGTCCCATTTTCTGTTCCCATTTTCATTCAGTTTTAAATAAATGTTATATTAAATGGAGCAAATATGAAAAGGGAGAACACGAATAAACAATAAACTAATATTCTATATAAACAAATAAAAAATTATTATAATTTATTCGAAAACCGGGTCAAAGACTCGGCCGGGCCCGGGTCTGATTTGCCGGGCCCGGGTACCCGGGTTTATTTTCAAAATTTTTCCGGGCCGGGTACCCGGGCCCGGGTAAACCCAGTAACCCAGGAAAACCCGGGATTGTTCAAAATGACCCGGGTTCCGGGCCTGGGCCCGGGTAAAACCCGGTCCGGGCCCGGCCCGGGTCCGGACTCTAATAAAAACATTACGTCCATAGATTTATTCAATTCAATATATTTTTTTCTAATAAATGAATTCGCATAAAAAAGAAAATGCATTATTTTGACATCGTTGAAATTATTGTTATTTTATTATCTATCACAATATGTGAAATTAGCTATAAAAAAAGTGAGAAAAACAATTAAGGATTAGCACTTTTGCGAATACAAATTAGAATTAAAGGATAATAAAAATACAACCTATTTTATGAGCAGATTTTTGGAGAATTGGACAATGAATAGATGATTTTAGGAATTTAAGGATTTGGGGGATTTTGAATGTGAATGAATGGATAAAAATGCCTATTTATGAATTTTTTGATGGCTGCGATGGTTGACCTTCTTTTCTTCCATTTTTAGCAGTTTCTACGGCTTTTTCCCCTTCCATATTTGTGATATGTTCTAGGGTGATTCGGCTCATTCTTGTTGCTACCGCGGCGGCCACCGCTGCACCCTTTCCCGATCCATCCTCACTCAAAACCAAAATGAACTGAAAATACACTATTTTATTAATAAAATTCCTCCTCACTTCGTATTTCCCATCGACGAGTTCATCAATTTTTGAATCCAATAAATCTTTGAATGTTGGGTGAAAACGATAGACGGAACCATCAACGCCGACGGTCACAAATTCTTTTTTCATCCGTTTTAGGAGGGCGGCAATTCCACAGGCACAAAGATGGGCTGAAAATGGGAATTTAATTTTCGACAAAAATTATTTTATTTTAAAAACCTGCTCGAGTGCTGACCAATGAACAAACATAGGCGACATTTGCGCAATCCATCGCAGTTGCATTCCAAATACCTTAAAAATAATTGTAAAAAAGTATATTTTTGGAAATATTGACCAATTTCCTGGAGCATTTCTTCAATTTTATTGAACGGATTTTCCTCATCATCATCTTGCATTTGTCTGGAATTATTTTTAAATAATTTTTTATAAAACTAATTAAAAATTTACTTTTCAATGTCAGAGACGAGTTTGGTGGGAAAACAACCCGGATCTTTTATTTGATCCAATTGGCCACCGAAAAGGACACCTTGTTTGGTCAAATCCTCCAAAACATAACGAACAATTTCACCCTTTAAATTTTAATTTATTTAAATATTCTATTCTTATTCGAACCATATACATTCCCGAAATTGTTTTCTCAAATCGCTGTCTGCCCGGATTTATGCTGAATTCGTCCAATTGTTGGTCCCATTTTGTCAAAAAATCATTCAATTTTCCATCATCTCCAAAACCGCCCCATTCAGTATTTACGCACATTTCAGCCGGAAGACCATCTAAAATAAAAAATTAGAGGAGTTAAATTGTGGTATTATTTTACCTTTATCCGGATGAATTTTACCCTGAAGTTTTGGAATTTTGTCAAGCGATTCCATATAACATGCATTACAGCCTAAAATTCCATTTTTGAATTCGACAATAAATATAATAAACCTGTGCCAACAATGACTCCAATGTAACAATATTTTTCGAGGAAAGAGCAGGCCAACATCTGTAAAATTTGCTAAAATTTGATATTTTTGGTTAAATTAACTGTTCCAGTTGTGTCGTTCTTTAAAAATGAATAAAATTAAAAATTATTTTTTATTGATTATTTTCGAACCAATACGGCCACAACATCAATGTCAATATCTCCACGCCGGATGCATGCTTGCCGAAGGAGTTGAACGACGTCTTCGTTTACTACACCGGAAGCCTATTTTAAAGTAATTTTAAATGAATATTCCTTAATTATTTACATTGAATCCTTTGGTCCAATTGACTAAGAAAGCAGAGGTGAGTCCTTCTTGTCGACAGGGAAATGAAAATGTAAATCCAAGAGGCAGTTTTTCTTTCCCCTTCAAATTATGTTCCTCCATGAATTTGGCCAAACATGCCGCAATATGGTCGAAAAGCTGGGATGTAAATTTAATTAATTTTTACAATTAAATTTAATTCTTACTGCAGTCCCTGTGCCTTTTTGGATTTGGTCGGGTACGCGGAAAATTTTGCTCTTCATGCCAGTTTTTCCTTCGCCCTCCAACGTAATTAAAAGTACCCGAAAATTGGTACCCCCTAAATCAAGGGCCAAATATTCGCCGCATTCTTCGCCCACAGAGACGGCCCTTATATAGGCGGGCAACATTTTGACGGATGCAGTTTTGGCTGAATTATTTATTTTTAATTAATTAAAAAAAATAACCAGTATTTGGATTTAATCCTTCGCTGAAACTTTCCTCCATTCTTTCCATAATTTGCCGCAATTGATTGTCATTAAGAACGAGTGGTTTGCAAATTTCTTGGACCTAAAATTGGAATAATTTTTGCTAATCTATTAAGGGGGCAACCGTGTCTGAATATCGGAGTCCATGTGATGCGCGTTCATGAAGTGAACTAAAATAATGAAATTATTGTTCACATTTAATTTTTACCGAATTTTGTCCAGTGAATAAGTGGATGAATGACTAATTGAGGCCTGCCTTCCTCTTTTGGCCAAACTCTCTTTAGATGGTTGCATTTCCGAACGTTGGGCTAATAATAAAATATTTTGCTTTTTTGTCCTTATTCAAATTTTTAAATGTTTCGTTGCAAATTTAGCAAATCCACGAGTGGGTTAATTTTAGTGGTTTACCGGTAAGCGAACGATTTTTTAATTTTTGCATCATTAACCATCTGATTAAAATTTTTAAAATTCTTTAATCAAATTTCTCAAAAGATGCATTCAAAAATATTTTTTATTCTTACCTCTTAATGGGGCGCGGGCTGAACCAGAAGAAACATTGTTGTGATTGAGTTTGTCTTGGCTGGTGCGAATTGTGGATTCCATTTTTGTATAAAATCAGTGATACTACTGTGTGAATAATAAGCTAAAATTGATGTAAAAATAAGTTTATTTTTATGCCATATTAAAATATATGTGGATTTGGAGTGGACACCGGCGGGAATAAAATGGATATGAGAACGAGTTCTTTGGACTTTGAGTTCTATTTCCAAATAAAACAGACTAGGACAGAAAATGGCGAAAGCAAGCTTAGCTTATAGCTTAGCTTCCTTCTTTCATTTATAAGCACGTTTATTTTTTGAATGAATTAGACCAGTTTAACTAGAATAGAAACTAAATATGCAAATTTTTAAATTGATTGAAATTTGAAAGCATGAAAACGTTGAAAAAAATTACAGGGACACTAATAATAAATCTTAAGAACAAATGTAAACAAACTTTTTTTCTTTATCAATGATTGAAGGTGATTTCTAATTTGTATTTCATTTCGTTCCTTTCCTTTCATTTTAATCATCGAGCGCGCATTGTTCATTCATTCAATTTATTTTTAGCTAATTATCGAAGTCCCACCTACCAACTCTCATCCGGAACCTTATTCTACCCAAAAAACCGCCTGACATTTCTTTTTATATTGTATATAATTAAAATTTAATATTTTTTTTTAGGTCAACAAACAGTAAAAAATAAAAATGTCAAGTCCTTCAATGTCAATGACAACGCGATCATGTAAAAGACGCAAGCCAGAAGAAGTAATACAATCTGTGGAAGAAATCAACAATGCGACAAATTCACAAAACAACGGGAAACAATCTTCAGCAGAAATCTCAAAAGAAAGTCATCAAGAACAAAATAATGCAGAAAAACAAAAAGAAGGTCAACAACAGAATTTGATTGGAAAAGAAGGAGAGGGGACTTCCGCGATTGATAATCACTATTTATTGCCGGATGATGATGATGATCAACCAATGTTTGAAGGCTCAAGGATCAGCGTTAAAAATTTTTGCAACGAATTATTTTCCATTGCTGATACCTATGAATTGCCAGAAAAAGCTTGCAATGATGTTTTGAGATTGGTTAAAAGGTTTGATCTCTCTCACTCAAATATTTAATAAAACAAATTCTCACTCAGAATGGCCCCGCATAATACTGTCATAAATTTCCCTAAACAAATTGGTGATTTGCAAAATGATTTCGCATCACCATCGAAAAAACCTCAACTGGCGAGAAGAGAAGAAAGCAACAGAGATGAGGAATATATGGTTTTGGAATAAATTATCATATAATTTAAATCACAATTTAAGGATGAAATAATGGACTCGCTGGATAAACTCGCAGAAGATGTGAATTCTTTAAAAGGCCAACACGCTCGAAATTCATCACAAAGAACTCTCATCAAAACAATTCCAGACGAAACAAAAAGAGTTGCATTGCGGCGAATAAAGCAGGATAATGAAAAACGGCGTTTGAGATATTTTTTCAAGGTTTCATCATTTTTCAAAAAAAAAAAAAAAAATTTTATTTGAAGATTTTGAATGAATCCAATAAAATCGTTTCAATTTGTGATTTGGAAAAGGACGAATTGGTGCGATCGGTTCGAATTAGTCGAGATGATGTTACCACCCGAATTGTAAGTTATTAATGGGAATTGCAAATTATTAAAGAAAATATTTTTTAGATGTATAAAAATGAGGATATTACTGAGAGAGTGCTACAAAAATTGGACATTTCAATGTTTTTACACAATCCCAGCTATTGTGGTCGTGCAGTGGCCGATACACTTTTCAATCCGGAATTTCTTTCTCGCTATCATATTTTGGCTGAAGGACAAAATAATACTCGTTCAAATCGCAAATTAATGCCGCCTGAATTGAGCAGTGTTTTTTTCGGTTAGCATTTTCAGATCAATCCTATAAAATATTTCAATTTCAGATTCATTGAGAAAATTGGGCGTTTCCCGAATTGTGGAAGAAGATCAAATTGGATGGTTGGAACAGGCAAGGGATGCGGTCAATCAACGAAATCGAGACATTAAAATACCCGGATGCCGACGAAAATATTTCCAAAATGAAGATCCCATTTTTAAATAATCCATCCATGTTCAGTTCATGTGCACTAATTTAATTATATTCAATTTTATATATGAATAAATAATTTGACCCATAAATAATGATTCACTTTTAAAATTTTATTAATAATTTAATTATTGAATATCTTTTATTATTATTATACTTTAATCAAAATACAAATTTCAGAAGTTATTTTAGTAGGATCTCGAGGCCTTAATTAATTTTTGAATTTCATTCACATCTTAACTTATTAAATATACCTCATAAATTATTTCATCATTAAAATGGATAGAAAATCAATTTGCAAAATTATCAAAAATTGGAATGAAAGTCGATTGGATATGTTCGCAATTAGTGAGCCAGACGAGGTTTGCATTTGCAAATATATTAATAAATAATATTATAATTACTTTGAATACAAAAATATTCATTAAAAATGATTGATTTATTAACAAATCAATCAATTGTTAAATAAATCGCCTGATTTTGTAAAGAAACTTGAAAAATAAAAAAATAATACCTAATATAAATAAAATTATCTGAAAATTGACAATTTAGAATTTTGAATTCACTGGCATAATCCGCTTCTTCCATCAATACCCGGACGGAAGAAGCACTTCAAAATGCATTCGCTGCTCAAGTCAATCAAATTCAACTGAAATTGTTGATGAATTAATCAACAAATTTCATCTTCCATCCACCTCAAATTATTCACTTTGGGAAATACAAGAAAATGGACAAGAACGAAGATTATTGCACACAGAAAGACCATTATTAGTCCAATTGGGATGGGGAAAAGATGATCGAGAAGGACGGTTTATTTTACGTTCAATAAATGATGGAAATGGAAGAGAAGAAAATATATCAGCAAATGGCAGCTTGACAGGAGAAGAATTCAAAAGAGGAGGGCCAAAACGATTTTCGAAAAATGAACGTAAAAAACGATCACAACACAAAGAAATGATGCGTAAGTAATTACTTATATAAAATATTGGTAATTTTTTTATATTTTAGAAATAACTAATTTAATAAAGCAGCCAATCTATGAGAAGGAAGTGGATTTCCCATATACAACATTTACACGGACAATTTCCAATCCGGAAATGGTGATGAAAAGAAGGAGGGAACAAAAATTGGAAAATCGAATGCGTCAACTTGAAAATGGTAATGCTTATTATGGAGATTAATCTAGTAAATAAGTAAGGAAAACTTTTACCTAGAATGTAGAATTAAAATGAATAATGATTGAGCTAATTTTAAAAAATAACAAATTCGGCGCCTATCTTTGATTGACTCTTTGTCAAAAAGAGTTGATTAATACCGGCGCCTAAATCAAAAATGATTGATTTAGTGCGAAATTTCCGATAAATTATTCGAATTTCGTTTCATTCAATCAAACAAATTTTATTCAATTTTAAATAAATGCATTAATTTTAGGTGGAACCTTGAAAATTTATGGCGTCGAACTTTTCCCAAATCGTCCGTATATCAGTTTATTGGTTGCGATGGAGGATAATGCAAAACAATTGGTTCAAATGGCACTGGAAAAATATGGAATAGAAGAACAAAATCCAAATTCATTTGTTTTGGTTGAGGTTCGAATTTTAGAGGGAAAAACATTGAATTATTTTTTATTGATTTTATAGATATTTTTGACCGAAGCAAATTTAACAATTCGATCATTTAATGAATTAAGGAGTATTGAAAAAAGACAAGAACGCTATTTGCGCGACAATGAATGTCCATTGAAAATTTTAACTGAACAAATTAATGCAGAATCGGCCAATGTGGTTAGTTTAATTGATTATTAATTATTAGGTTAAATATAAATAATTATATAACATTTTAGTCACATATTAAATCATTTATGAAATTATCAAATCTTAAATATTTTTAGGTTTTTTTCCTCCGAAGAAGGCCAGCTTCATTCCCACCAACCTCAATGCCAAAAAGTATTACATTGAATAATTTTTATGGCTCACAAAAACAATGTTCAACATCAACAATTGACCCTTTCGATGCCTCCAATTCAAGGAAACGACATTTTTCAACGAGTGCTTTGATCCAAAATGAATCGAATGCGCCAATCGCTGCTCATCAATTGCCATGTTTGGTGCCAATTAACACTTTTGCAAGTTCAGCAAATTTTGGAGCCGGTAAGAAATTCAATTAAAAAGCTAAATATTTAATGCTTATGAAAATAAATGGTTTATATTTTTATTCATTATTTCAGCCGCTTTGGCATTGCAACCCGGCTTAACTGAAATTGGATCTTCATCGCGTTGTGCAATTCAGGTAGAATTAGTTGAAAATTATTTATTCCAAATTTTAAAGCTACGAGCCAATGGCATTTTGCCCCGCCATTGTTGCCTTCTCTTCAGGGATGAGCCCACCAATGATGGGCCACGAGTCCAAATCTCATTGCTTGATAAAAGTGCATTGGTCGAGCTAAACGGAGCTAGCATCCATTCAACGGCTGAATTGGTCGATGGTGTCCAATTGAGGATTGGCGGAATTTACACATATCGTTTTTTCAATTGTTCTCCTCAACGACAAAGACTGGTTGGTTTTTAATCGAAAACCACAAAAACTTCCAATTAAATCCTCACCCACAATTTCGCAAATCCCTAATCCACGATTATGTCTTTCGGCTTTCCTCCAATTTATTTCTTTTTTCCTTCAAATCCTCATCTTATACTTAAGAATCAATTTTCTGAATTTGCATATTTTTTTTCTCCAGAAATTGCTACCATTTAAAAGCAATTTTCCATTTTTGATTGCAAAAAGTTAATTGGTTTAAAAATGGAATCTGATTCTAATCTCTTTTCTTAACCAATATTTTCCAAATTGTTGATTACCATAATCAGCCAATTAGATTCTAATGATTGCTTATTTAAAGACCAGCCAGAATTTTTTCGATTAAAATGAAGAAAAAGACGCGTGACAACTTTTTTCCAATTGGTTCACATCCAACCAACATAGTTCACCGGGGGCTAGGCGTATTTTCCCATTTTCCACCTTTTAGCCTCATCCAACTTGTTGCTGAAAATCAGCAGCAAAGGAGGATTTGAGGGAGGGGAAAATGTGTCCGCCGATCCAATGCACCCTTCCTCCCCCCAATCCCAATTCAAAATACCCTCTTTGCCCCCATCACTCATCGATTAATTCGCCTCAAGAAGACGAGAAATGAGAGGAGGAGAAGGGATAAAGCAAGGAGGAGGATGAGAAGAGCAACTCGTCTTCATCCTCCTCCTTCTCAAATGTGAAAAATGCGCAGCAAAGAACATTCACTTCGCGCGAATTTTTGCATCCATCCATCCACATAAAAAACACAATATCGAATCCGCTTTCCCTTTTTTCCAATTGACAGAAAACTTTAATAGTCACCAAATTGTTGGATTTATGTGTGGAAGAGGGGAATAAGCAAAGAAGTCTAATTAAGCTCATCACATTTGATGGAGCATTCATTCCAATATCAAGATTAAATACAAAATCCAAAACGTTCAATTAATAAAGCACATTTCAATGTACAAATTCTCCAATATTAATTTTCCATCTTCACAAAATATTATCCTTTTACCTCCATTTTTACGGTCTTCTTCTTTTCTTCCCTTCTTCAATTCTTCTGCGCCATTTTATGATTCAACTATAATGGCTGATTCGATGGAGGCGATGAGGGGGAAGAAGGGTGATTTTATCACATCGGAATGAGAAGGGAAGACGGTCCCAAAGTTGGCCGGTGGTCGTCTTCTCCATATTTTTGCTCCTTTTTCCACTTCTCCTTGTGACTCCCAGTTCCGAGGACTCGGGAAAACAAAAAAAGCGCCTATTATGATGCATTATCCCCTCACTTTTATAGCACAAAAATGTGTTATTTTTACATTAAAAATATTGTTTTTATTTTTAAATTCTATTTTAAGAAATTGTTTTTCTCCTAAACCTCCTTCTCCTATGCATTAAAGGGCAAAATTCCTCGTAAAATGAGACAAATTTGCAGATAAAATCAAAGTTTTGCAAAATTCGCATAAACAACAAAATCATTTTCCCTTCCCTTTCATTCCCATCCTCCCTATTTGCGCATGCAAAATTCTTCCAAAATTTTCGATGACGCATTTATAAATTTGCAAAATTGAAAGAGTTCTCAGTGGGAAATGAATATTTTTCATTTGTAGGAGGAATTCGGCAAAAATCCTTTCCCCTCTTATTAACCCTTATCATTTATTCGTCAATTTCAAATACCAAATAATTCATTTCTTCCAATTAATCTCACATTCCATCCTTTAAAAGAGGTAAAAAAAATCACTTTTGAACGCAAAGAATATTTCACCTCTTCTCCCATTTTTCTTTCCGACCTTATCAGTCTTTATTACTTATTACCTTTGCCCTTTTTCCTTCTCGCCCCAACAGCCAAAATTCATTTTAAACTTTTTGCACCAAAAGCGGAACGAAATCATCTGTTTACTATATCAATCCTTCATCACCTAAAATTTGGCCAAATTTTTTTCCTCAAAATTTTTATAGGCACGTAAATGGAACCAAATTAGTTAATTTTCCTCTTTTATAGAACGGTCCAGGCCAAACTTATCAATCAAATTCGAATCAGCCATTGGAATCAACCGAACAAAGTGGAAGACCAAAGTGAGTTTGCCCAATCAAAATATAATACGAATATAAATCAAAAATATTACACATAATTTGTGAAGGCATTCTATAAAATTTTATTCTATTTTTAGAAATCCATTCGACCTAATCCAGCAACAATCTTCTTCAATTGACGAGGCTGGTTACGTTGATTTTGAACGACCAACGCCAAACCCGCAAACAATAAGTACACCTTTATCCACATCAACGCCAAGCAAAGAACATCAAGAAGGAATGATTTTGTTAAATTCCAACAATTCTATGGGCCCAATGCCAGGACAATTTCACCATAATAAAACAGAGACATCTGTAAATCCACATTTTATGGCCATTCCACAAAAAACATTGCCAATCCTATTGGAATGCCTGGATTTGCGTATGTTTTTTGCATAATTTCCTTTAACATTTACATTAAAATTCATATTCGAGTTTGAATTATTCGGAACCAAAATTTTAATTAAAGATCAATCAAATTTAACAAACTATATTTTCAGAATGCGAAAATCAATTATTTCAAATGGAATTATTCACCGAAGATGTGGCCAATCCCAACCAATTTGCCATGCAATTTAACAGTTGCCAACCTTTTGGCGCATTTCGTCTCATTCCAGCTTTTTCCCTCTATGCACTTTGTAGGCATCGTATCCAAAATTGCCATTGGGAAATGCAACAACAATTAAATCAAAACACTTTTGCCCATTTTATTGATTCCTGCAATCGAACAATAAAAGTAAATTCACGAATATCTGAATGAATTAAAATGATTATTTTTTACAGGCAAATTTGGGCGTACGCGAGGTTCTCGTTTATTGGTATGTTTTCTCTTTTTTATAATTAAAATGTGGCCTCGTTTTCAAATTATTTAGACTAGAATCAGCAAAACTAAGAACTAACACTTTAAATCTTATTTATTTTTGGATTATGGACTCATCCCGAAACTCATATTGACTTATGTTAAAGCCAAACCATTTATTAATATCGTTTTAATTTTCAGGCTCGCCAATTCCAGTGAATTACTCAATATTGCTTGCTCCGATTCGGAATTGGCTCAAAGCATTGGCATTTTGGTCAAAGAATTGGCCCAATTGGTTCAACATATTTTCAATCTTTTTGTGGAAAGTTGCCGTCAACGTTGCTTCATCGGTGTTCAAAATGCACTCAATCTCATGTCACTTTCAAATCCAACGAATCCAATTCAAACTGGTAAAACCATTTTTCTCTTAAACAATTTTAAAATATTCATTAAGGTTCCCTCCTTTCGGCTTTGGATGAATGTCTTCGTTGTGCCCGTTGGGCTTTACTAAATCCGGCACTTTCCATCCAACTCTTCTCTCAACTCTTCCATTTCATTTCTGCAAGCATTTTCAATTGGCTTGTCCTTTCCCCGGGTAAATAATGTTTTTTAATTAATAAATTGAGAATTTATTTATTCTATTTTATTTGTTTAAGAATATTTTGGAAAAATTTTCCGGAGAATAGACTAGCTGAAAAAATAATAAAATTTAAAGTAAAATTACTATCAAAATAATCCATTCATTTTTTTCATTCAGAAGCCCGTCCATTTTTGACATTTCGTTTTGGAATTCGCTTAAAACAAATGCTTCAACTAATCCAAAATTGGGCACAAAAGCAGGGGCTGGAATTGGCCGCGGAATGTCACATGGATTTACTTGCCCAAACAATTAATCATTTGACAACGCCAAAAACTTTGGAACAAATTGCGGCACTTGGAGCGACTTGTTATAAATTGAATAGTGTTCAGGTTGGTCAATTGAACAAATACCGAATAAATTAATTATTTCAAATTCCAGGTTCGATATCTTTTGGAGAATTACATTGGCGATATGCGAAACGGTGAGTCACCAACAGTGAGCCGAGAAATTGTAGAAAATGTTGTGGCCCTCGCAAAACAACAAGCCGACCAACAAAGCCAAAAAGACCAAGGAGGAGGCCAACCACAATTGGCCGAATCAAATTGCCTCAATTTGCCTTTCCTCATCCCACATGATGGCTACGTTGTTGGTGAGTTTTGGGGAATATTTATAGAAAAGGGGACTGGGGAATGGCCTTCAACCAACAAATAACTAATTGGCCTTGATTTTTTTATTTGCAGAAAAAATACGCGGAATTCCACCGGATTTGGCTTCATTTGTGAACAGGATCCAACAAAAAGGTGGGAAAAGGGTGAAGAATTGTTGAGTGACTGACAATTCCGGATAAGTTAATTTTGGAATAATATTGAGAATTGTGGGATCAAATTTCCATCATTGACCAAACAATGCCACTTTAGAAATTATAAGACCAAATTAAAAGCCACTACACAAATTCTATTTTTAATGGTCAAGGCAATAAATAATTTTTATTATCTTCATTTTCTTTTATTAAAAAAATTTTTTAAAATTTTATGGCAAGTATTCAATGGTTCCTTTAAATATTTACTTAACCAAATCTAAATGAATTTAATTTAAGGCATCGCCAATGTTCTCCTTCAACAGAATGGACAAATGCCAATAGCAGAAATGCCCTGGAATGTTTTCTTCTCTTCACCTTCATCAAGACCTCAAGTCATTACCTCATCAACTACAATTTTGGGCATTTCCCCAAAGGGGAATAATCAAAATCGAATCAGCACTCCAATAATTTCAACAACAATGTTCCCCCCAATTGTGCCTCCACATCAGCAACAAGGAGGAGGGACAATGACACCGATTAATGTGCCAAAACAACAGAGTGAACCGGTTGTTTATGCTGAGGTTGGTTCCAATTCCAAACTGTTTTTCAAATTGTCGAAACTTTTAAATTTGATTTATAATCCAATTAAAAACTTAATAAAATTATCTCTATATTTTATTTATTTTTAGGTTCAGAGAAGAGCCAGCGAAGACCAACAAAAACGCACCATTTCCACATCAATTTTGCCTCAAACCAATTTTCATCCCCACTCAAATCCAAACCCATCATCATCTTCAATTCACCAGCCCAACAAGCTGCAATGGAATGAGAGAATGATTGATGTTGGAGGTCAACGGGAAGTGTTGGTGCAGAAAATCACCATCAAACGGACACAAAATGAGGGACTTGGACTGAGCATTGTTGAAGTGGTAATAAAATAAAATAGTAATTTAAAAATTAACAAAAATAGGAAAACAAAAATTGGAACAAACTACAAATTTATTAAAATTGAACAAATCCCCTCCTCCACATCCAAAATCGGATGAAATAATTCAACACAACAAATCCCACCATTAATGGTGAATGGGTCCATCCACTGTCCACTCATCTTTTCACGCTTATTCACTGTTCCCCCCTCAACCCTCTTCAAGGCTGTTTGGTGTTTGCCTTGTGTTGACTATTCCATCCCGTCGGTCATCCATCTTTATATTGTGACCTCCGCCTTGACCGCCACTACCACCAAAATGTTCAAAAAGAACTTATTGATGCACCAAATATGTATTCTCCATCTTCCTTCCCTTATAGAAGGGAATAATAATTTGCGCGTAAATTGTTTTGATTGGCGGGGAGGCCGACCATTATTACCTTCATCCACATTTTGTGGTTGGGAAGGAATATAAATATAAAGCTTTGACCCATAATCCATAAATGTTTCCTTCATCTTCGAGGTGTAACACTTTTGATGGTAAAAATAAAAATGGCCTGAAGGAGACAAAACTTCGCCAAATTCATCGCTTCAATTCTCCCAATAAATTGCCGGCAAATATTTTAGCACGTCGTCAATTCCTTTTAAAAGAATTACCCAAATCGGCAGAATGTTGTTGCCCAACCAACTCGTTGAGAGTTTCTCAACTTTCAATTCTCCCAAATGCAACTGTATCCGTGGATCAGCAGCGGAAATTGCCTCTTCTCTCATCGCTTCCTGCTGCAAATAATTCACCCATCGTCAACGATTCCTCTCCTCCTCGACAATATTCTTTTGAGGCTGGAACATCTCAAGGACCATCATTATCCTTGGCCAATGCTCAATCATCGCCGCCAATTCCTCGCCATTTCCTCTCATTGAGCATTGGCCAAAAGCATTCCATCCAAAATAAAGGAGGGAATAATAACATTCAATTGAATGCACCAATCATCGAGAATAATCAAGTCAACACCAAAACATTGTTCAATAATGATTTAACATTCCCAAAAACCACAATGACCGCAGCAGCAGTCCATCATCAAAAGTGGCCATTGGTCGGCGAGAAAAAGCCATTAGAAAAATGGACGAAAGAAGGAGGAAGTGGAGAAGAAAGACCACCACTGCCCTCTTATGAAGAATATATGGCCAAACGAGGACTTCGAATTGTGGGAAGGAGGAGTGAAAAGGGAAGAAAAACGGCGGCGGTTAGCGATGGTGACCGCACAATTGATGGAAGAAATGGACTTCTTCTTCAAAAGACTCAATGGCAGCAGCTGGTGAATGATTTTGAATTGGCTGATGAAAAAGAAGAGCAGCCGAAAGAAAAAATTTGGAGAAAACGGGAAAATGTGGAAGAAGAAATGAAAGTAAATGGACCAGAAAATGATGGGCGGCAGCTTTTACTTCTTCATCGAGGGATGACCATCGATTTACCTGCTTATGTTGGTCGCAATGGTGGTCATCATCATTCCCTTTCGTCCCCTCAATCCTCCTCATCTTCTTCCACATCAGAATTGGGGCAAAGAAAACGAAGAAGAAAACGGCGAAGGAGGAAAAGGCAAAATACGGCGGCGGCCACAATTGAAGAACGACATTTTCTCATTGACAGATTATTGAATTCTTCAATGAACAATAAAGAAGAGGAAGAATTGGCCAAAACTATGGCCGAACAAAATGCCAAAGAAGAATTGGCCATAGAATCAGAAATTGAGCCAATCAATGAGGAAATTATTGACGAAACACCGCAGAAAATTAATCCAACCAAATCAAAAAGTTTTGGGAAATTTTTTCGAACTTTTCTTCATGGCCGAAATTCGCGCATCGTTGAAATTAATCCAAAATTAACCGATAAAAATATTGACAACAAAAATGAAGAAAAATTAATAAATGAACCAAAAAGAGTGAATTTTAAGGAAGTAAGAAAAATCAGGAAAATTCTTTTAATAATTTTTAATTCAATTTTTTAGGGAACACCGGAGAATGGAACAGGGATATATGTGAAGGGAGTAATTGCTGGTTCACCGGCGCAAAAGGATGGTCGAATTTCGGCGGGCGATCAATTACTTTCGGTCAATGGACAATCACTTTTGGGCATCCGGCAAGAAATGTGAGATTTAATTTTGAATTAATTATATATTATTAAAAAATAATATATCCCAAAAATTATTACATGATTATGAGATTAAATTAATAACTTATATAAAAGACGACCCAATTTATCGTCCAAAAATATCCAGAAAATCTAATCAGAAATGTGAAATATATTTACAAATTTCTTCGGCTAATTTTGTATCCATTAAAGGGCTGCCCAAAAGATAATGCATTCTGGACCGGTTGTTCATTTGGAAATTGCAAAGAAGGCAGCCCAAATGAATGGAATTGCCCCATATTTACAAAGTAATGGCTATTCTCCTCACCAACAAACGGAAATAAAACAAAATGGAGGGAATGGGCAAACAGCCAATTTGGGCAGATTCAATTCACAACCACAAATCCATCAAAATGGGAAGACAAAAACAAATGGACGGCCGACAAGTGCATCCGAATTGAATTTTCATCAACAACCGACGAATAATGACCAAATGATGAACCCAACGGCAACAATGGCAGCAAATGGTGGTTCACTTCGGAATCCGGGTAGGCACATTATTATTTATATATTTAATTACAATGGAATTTATATTAATATTAATTAATTAAAAAATACTTTAATATTTTATTTTATCAATTTATTAAACATTTCATTTTTCAGTCATTTATGCCACCACTGGAAATCATCAATCAAATTCGCCGTATGCCCAAATATTCCAACATTCCCAACAATCTTCGTCAAGTTCATCGCTGGCTTCCCGTCTTCCGGCCCATTACAAAACATCCACAAATCGGCCCCAAGTTGTGCTCCAACCCGGTCGTCCGGCCTCATCATCGCCGTTGAATTCGCGTCGAAGTCAATGCACATCAACGCCACAAAGTGATCGAAGTACTCCCACCATGCTAATGATGATGCAAAATGATGGAGGAGGAAATCAATCGAATGGAAACACAATTGGTTGGTTTTATTATTTGTAATTAATTAATTAATTAACATTGAATATAATTTAGACACATCTATTAATAAATCAATAAAAAAATAAATCAAATAAATTATTTTATTCCCTCCTTAATCCAATTTCAATAATTTAAAAATATTTTAGGCACCTATGGCGGAACAAATCCATTACAAATTGAGCAACCGGCTCGAGGTCATTTTGCCGTCGATTATTCCCAATTACCGGCCATTGGCCAATTGGCCGAATCGCCGCCAATAAATTCATCCACCACAAATTCAACGACCAGTGGGACAGCCGAAATGCCAGAAAATAGGCAGAATGAAAAGGAAAAATATCAAATAAATGGTCAGCAAAGGGAAAATTTTATACAACAATTTTACTTTGAAAAATTTTTATAAAATTCCGAAAATTTAAGATTTAACTTACACACATTTATTGCCAAAACAAAATAATTCGGCAGTGTCCGGTCGATCGTCGGCACCTTTATTCGGGGCAGAAAAGAATAAAAACATTGAACAAATTGACGAAATTGAAAAGGAATTGGACGAATTGGACTCATCGGCCGATGGCCAAATGAGTGATGATGAACAAAAACGGTGAACTCAAAATAAATTATATTATATAATTGAATTTTATTATAATTAATTTAATGTTTTAATTAAAAAAATAAATTTGCTAAATTTCAGCTATCGTGAATTGCTGGATAAATTGGCCCAAATGAGGAATCAAAAAGTTGGCAATAATTCAACGAATATTGACAATTTGCCACCATCAATGTTGGCTGCCGCCCATCAACTCGAAAGGTAAAAATTTGGCGAAATTGGAAATAAATTAAGCCCAAAAAGCGACAAAATAGAAAAAAATCAGGCATTTTTAGTAGAAATAAATTAAATAAATGATATAAAAATGTTATTGAAAATAATTAAGATTCCAAAAATTAGGTAGCTTTGCTTTCTTTTTTAAGAAAAATAATTTTAAAAACATTTTCTTCATTTTAGACAAAGTAAATCGCTGGCAGCATTGAGCCTAGACCCAGGGAATGCATTTTCATCGATTGCCTCGAAAAGTGCAACAAATTTGACATCATCGCCAATAAAAATGAATAATAAATTGGGGCCAACAGAATTGGACCAAAAAAACAATGAAATGGCCAGGGAATTGGCCCATGAAATTGCCGAAGTTGTTCAACAAAAAAAGAAACAGCCCCCGGCGGTGCCAGCAAAACCGGCAATTCGGTTGGAATAATAATTTAAATGTTTTTTAAATAAATTTTTTTATATAAATATAATAAAATTTTGACATTCAAAAATTCAATTTTTTATTCTTACTTTTCAGTGAATTTGTTCGGCCACCGGCACCCTCCACCAAAATTTCCCCATTCGATGCGAAGAAACGAGTTCAATTTTCCTCTGCCGAAATGGATGAAGTTGAAGAAGAAGAAGAAAATTACACCAATGAAAGGAATAGTAGGGAAGAAGTGGAGGATGAACCAAGAGTTCAAATTGTGGGAGCCCAAGAAATTTATATGAATGATCCAAGACAGGTTGTTGAACGGTTATTGTTGGAAATAATTTAAGGCCACTTTTTTAGAGACGACTTCAAGAACTTCAAGAAGCCAACAGAAAATTGATTAAACCAGTGGTGAGTGGGAAATATTTTCAATTAAATTAAAATTAAAACAATCAGCGGAAAATATTATTTTGCGTTTTTTTAATCAACATTTTAAATATTTAAATTAACCATTTTTTTTATTAAGGTCGATTCTAGTGCGCTCGGTTTTCGGGAGAAAATGCGAATGTTTGCGGAACAAATTGGCGAGAAAAAATCGGATTTTCGGGATCAACACAAAAGTTCATCAGCAGAGAGAAAAATTCAACAAAAAGATGAAAATATTGGATGAAAATATTATTTTATTGGATGAATTGACTTGGCATCAAAATTTGATGAAATCAATCAAAAAAATAGAATAGAAGACAATGCCTTTTGGCTAATTCCCCCCTCTATCATTATTCATTATTTTATCATCCCCCTTTTTGTGCTGCTTTATACCATAATTCCGAACTTTTCATTTATTCACCAAATTCCATTATTTTTGATTTGAATTCGCATTTTTCAAATAATCCAACAAATTTTATCCAAAATCCCCATTCATAGATTTGGTTGTGAATTGGAAGAAAAAACCTCCTCTTCTTTTCCCCTCATTCCCTTTATTATTCTGACTAGCATTTTTTTTTGAATAATTTTATTATGGAATAAAATATTATTTTTTAAAAAAAGATTTATTATATTTAATTAAATGATTTTTGGTAGGAATTAAAATTTATAAGCTACGATTAAATTTTATAATTTTATTTAAATCAAAGAAATTTTTATATCATTTTATAGCCCAGAATCTGCCCTTTAATTTGATATAAAATTTATTTAATTTGGCCAATTTATTCTCGATTTATGGCCCAAAAATGCCGTCCACTTCCCTTGGATTTCATCCATGTGTTTTTGCCAATTAAATTTTATAATTTTATTTAAATCAAAGAAATTTTTATATCATTTTATAGCCCAGAATCTGCCCTTTAATTTGATATAAAATTTATTTAATTTGGCCAATTTATTCTCGATTTATGGCCCAAAAATGCCGTCCACTTCCCTTGGATTTCATCCATGTGTTTTTGCCAATTAAATTTTATAATTTTATTTAAATCAAAGAAATTTTTATATCATTTTATAGCCCAGAATCTGCCCTTTAATTTGATATAAAATTTATTTAATTTGGCCAATTTATTCTCGATTTATGGCCCAAAAATGCCGTCCACTTCCCTTGGATTTCATCCATGTGTTTTTGCCAATTAAATTTTATAATTTTATTTAAATCAAAGAAATTTTTATATCATTTTATAGCCCAGAATCTGCCCTTTAATTTGATATAAAATTTATCTAATTTGGCCAATTTATTCTCGATTTATGGCCCAAAAATGCTGAGCACAATTCTTCCAATTGCCCTTTCATCCTTAAATACAAGAAATTAAGTTCACCGTCCAGTGATTCGCCTAGCGCATTGGTAATGTGCTTGGGTGAAAGTGGCTCGGGTTCGATTCCCGGCCGGGGATTGTATTTTTCCCCCTGCTTCCTTGTTCGCATTGAAGTTATGTCGTTGCCTCTCATGAACCAATAGAGTTAATACACAACAGCCGAGTCCCGAGGGTCCTAGTGCCCTCCTCCGAAAGGAGTTTGGGGCGCTTAGGCGACTGTGGGCCTCTAGGTTTGGGTTCCTAGACGGATACCATGCGACAGTATACCTGTCGGCGGACATGGGCCGACGTCCCCATTGGAGCATGAGAGGTGTCGATGTTCCCGATTTGTGGCTTGGAAGTTAGGGCCATCTTCCCTAATCGACCAAGAGCTAGACGAATATACTCAATGGAAGAACTGGCACAGTTACGCCGACATTGAGGAGCCCTCATTTTTAGCATTTTTTTTTTCAAATTAAAATCATTATGGAATTGGAAATTTGGAGAAAAAAATATGAAACAATGGATTTAATTTGTATTTTGCCTTCGTTTTTGCATATTTTTGCTTCATATTTCAGATGTTAATCATCGTAAGACATGGTGAATAGACTCATTTGATGCGCAATGGTCGAATTAACAGGCAAAATTTCCATTTCGAATCCAATATATGGCCATCCAGCAAAGATATGGCCAAAAAACCACTTCACTTTATTCCAATGGGCTTTATGGAGGATTAAGGGTTAAATCCAAATTTCGGTATAAACAACTTGGCCATAGCTCATTCGACGCGCAATGGTCGAATTAACAGGCAAAATTTCCATTTCGAATCCAATATAAGGCCATCCAGCAAAGATATGGCCAAAAAACCACTTCACCTTATTCCAATAGGCTTTATGGAGGATTAAGGGTTAAATCCAACTTTCGGTATAAATAACTTGGCCATAGCTCATTCGACGCGCAATGGTAGAATTAACAGGTAAAATTTCAATTTCGAGTCCGATAAATGGCCATCCAGCAAAGATATGGCCAAAAACTATTTCCCTTTATATTCCTCAATTCTTTTTGGGATTTTATCAATTATAAGTTGGATTTGAAATTTTTATACTAAATTCACTCTTGCGCATCAAATGAGTCTATTCACCATGTCTTACGATGATTAACATCTGAAATATGAAGCAAAAATATGCAAAAACGAAGGCAAAATACAAATTAAATCCATTGTTTCATATTTTTTTCTCCAAATTTCCAATTCCATAATGATTTTAATTTGAAAAAAAAAATGCTAAAAATGAGGGCTCCTCAATGTCGGCGTAACTGTGCCAGTTCTTCCATTGAGTATATTCGTCTAGCTCTTGGTCGATTAGGGAAGATGGCCCTAACTTCCAAGCCACAAATCGGGAACATCGACACCTCTCATGCTCCAATGGGGACGTCGGCCCATGTCCGCCGACACATATAGTGCCGCATGGTATCCGTCTAGGAACCCAAACCTAGAGGCCCACAGTCGCCTAAGCGCCCCAAACTCCTTTCGGAGGAGGGCACTAGGACCCTCGGGACTCGGCTGTTGTGTATTAACTCTATTGGTTCATGAGAGGCAACGACATAACTTCAATGCGAACAAGGAAGCAGGGGGAAAAATACAATCCCCGGCCGGGAATCGAACCCGAGCCACTTTCACCCAAGCACATTACCAATGCGCTAGGCGAATCACTGGACGGTGAACTTAATTTCTTGTATTTAAGGATGAAAGGGCAATTGGAAGAATTGTGCTCAGCATTTTTGGGCAATAACTCTGGAATAAATTAGCCAAATTAAATAAATTTTATATCAAATTAAAGGGCAGATTCTGGGCTATAAAATGATATAAAAATTTCTTTGATTTAAATAAAAATATAAAATTTAATAGGCAAAAATCAACGGAATCCAAAGGGAAATACACTGGATTTTTGGGCCATAACTTGGGAATAAATTGGCCAAATTAAATAAATTTTATATCATATTAAAGGGCAGATTCTGGGCTATAAAATTTATAAAAATTTCTTTGATTTAAATAAAAATATAAAATTTAATAGGCAAAAATCAACGGAATCCAAAGGGAAATACACTGGATTTTTGGGCCATAACTTGGGAATAAATTGGCCAAATTAAATAAATTTTATATCAAATTAAAGGGCAGATTCTAGGCTATAAAATGATATAAAAATTTCTTTGATTTAAATTTTTTGATAGATAAATGTTTGCTTTATTAAAATTTATAAAAAATAAAATTATAAAACAAAATTCTGTGTATTATTATTATTAATATAAATTGGAATTTGAGCAAATTCATCTTTGAAAATCATTATTGAAGCCAATAAACAAAATTTGGTGGAGTCAATGTTCGAAATTGTTGGGATGGAGGCGGATTATTGCTTCTCGCATGGACTTGGCCCTGGCTCGTGTATTCGGCATCGGCCATTTGATAAAAGAGAGGCGGCGACATTTGGTGATGAATTTGTTGGGTTGTTGGCCGAATGAACATTTGTTGATTTTGTGCCGTAAATTGCTGGTCAACAATGAGCTGGGCGGAGGAGGAGGAGGAAATGTTGCCATCGGCCAAATGCCCGTTGGAATGCTGTTTTTGTTGTTGTTCAGCAGAGGTGGAAGGGGCCAATGCCAATGTTTGATTTGATGATTCCGATGGGCAATAAATGTTGTGCGAATGAGAATGATGGTGAATTTGTTGTTCATTGTTAACCTTAAAAATAAAAATTTTATTCAAAATAAAAATTTCGCCCGAAATTTGAGTATATTCGCTTGAAATCTTGACAAAGTTGTTCGTATTTTTAGAGGGAGGGAAAAAATCATTTTTACTGAAAATTTATTCCTTTCTTATCTTAGCTATGAAATAAAAAAGTATGGCATATTTTTTAAAAAATTTTATGCGAAACTAATGGCAGATTTGCAATTTAATGTGTTATGTGAGTAAAGGTCCTTCATTAATGTTTTTTTTTTATTAATCATTTATGGTGGTAAAGCATGTAAATTTTATTAATAAATTTAGCTATGTTTTTAAATCTATGTACACACTTCACATAAAAATCAAATGCCCTTCTTTTTGGGTGTATTTTAATATATTTAAACCGTACCATTTGTGGCTGTTGTTGTTGTGTATTTTTATTTCCAATTCCATATTTGGTGAATGCCGATTTGTCCGGGGACCATTCAATTTTTCCTCCATTTTTGTTGCATTTTGGCCCAAATGTTGCACTCAATTCCATTAGCCCATCAATGGCCTCTTTTTGTTCATCAAAATCCTCAAAAATATATTCAATTTCGTCGGTGGAGGCCAAAATTTGGTTGCCATTTCCTTCTTCGATTGATGGCGGATTATTTTGATGCATTTGCCGGAAATGGGTCATCATCAACTTTTTGGTCCTGCAATTTAAATTATTGATTAAAAAATAATTTAATTAAAAATTAAATATTTGATTGGTTGTGAATTAAGTAAATATTTGTTGTTATTAGTCTTTGATTATTTTATTCTAAATTTTGCTGGGTTTTTAGAATTTAAATTAAAATTTAAAAAAAAATTAAATTAAACACTTCGAAATTTAAATTTTTATAATTTTTCGAAATTTACACATCCTAATTCTGCGTAACAAAATAATATAATTTTCTGAATTAATTGGAATTAATTAATTTAATAAATGGAAAAAAGATTAAGCTAGTTTCGTTTTTTGCCCATATTTAAATGGCCAATAAAGTTCGGTTAATTTTTACTATTAAAAATGATCGAAAGAAATTGTATTAAAAGATTGCTTTGATTTGATAGATTAATAAATGAAATCTGGGAGAATATTCTTTTTTTATTAATTTAATTATTAATTTCAAACCAACCTAAAAAGTAATTCACATCCATTTTGAGCACATTTGAATGGGGTTTCGCCAGTATGAATTCGCAAATGCAATTTCAGTGCAGAACTTTATTTTAAATAATTTTTTTGGAATTAATTTAATAAATTTAAAAATAAACCGAGAAAGGAATAATTTTTGGCAAATTGAGCATTGATGTTGGTCGGCGAGGGGAATATTATTGCCGCGTTGATGCACTTTTGAATGGGTTTGCAATGTTTGTTTTAATTTAAAATTGGCCGAACATTGGCCACATTTGAATGGACGCTCGCCTAAAAGTATTGGGGGAATAAATGTGGGAAAAGGATTTTATTTTAAGGTCTAGAGTTCGAACCTAAGTAGAAGAAAATAATTTTTTACAAATTTTTTTGAATACTAAAATTTTCATTTTACTTTTAATTTGGGAATAAAAAAGATAATTTTTTGTTAAAGATTAAATTGTATATTAAAATATGATTATAAAGGATAAGTTTGAATGTGGATGAGAGGTCAAAAATTCAAACTTCTGTGTAATACACATTAAATAAATTGATTCATTACTCAAGAGTATTTAAGATAGGGCTAAAATTTAAACCCAAAATTTATTTTTAAAAATAATTTTTACCTGTATGTGTTCTTTCATGTCTTTTCAAATCGACGGATTTTTTGAAGGTTTTGGAACAGAATTGGCATTTATGAGAGGAAAATGATGGCCGATGATGTTGTTTTGGCACATTTTGTACATTTTTGGTTGATGAATGGTGTTGGACATTTTGTTGATTAAAATGGCAAATTTGAAGATGATTGGTCAATTCATTCGGTGAAAATTGTTGTTTTTGGATGGAATTGACAGAGCAAAATTGGCATTCAGCGGTGAAATGTTGGCCATGGCCATCAGGGTCAATCTGGAACATTTCGCCCAAATGGGAACAAAGCCATTGAATTGATTCGAATTGGAAGGAACAAAATGGACAGCAAATTCGCATTCTTCTGCTGGAAACAAAACATTTTGAATTAATATGTTATTTATATTGAATTAAATTTATTTATGTGACTCCGAAAAATTATTTCCTTAATTAAATTTAAGAAAACGCCAAAATTTATATCGTTTTTAATGAAATAGGAATTTCCACTAAATTTTATGGAAAATAAATTTCATTTTAAAGGGAATATCAATTTTATTATATTTTCAAAATTAATATTAAATTTAAAATAAACCTTTTGTATTGCAATGCGTTTTTCAGGTCAACCCAATAATTAAACTAAATTAATATTTAAAAATGATAAAATGATGGTCAAAAAATATATTATCAAACATTTCAATTGAATAAAATTCAACAATAAAATAAAAAAGTAACAATTTTATTCAATAAAATTAAAAAATAACAAATTTATTCAAATAAAATAAAAAAGTGAGAATTATTCATTTGTTGGTTTTTCGACCAGAGTTAATTTTTCCAATTTTAAATAGGCAACCGGCGATATTGGATTGTCGGAATGAAGCATTGGACGGGAATTGTCCAGGCGAATGGCTTTCCGAAATCGATGACAGTCCAAAACGAATGTTTCAAATTCTCCGCCCTCCCCGCAAATGTGAAGACCATATTTGGCATTCATTTTGATTAGATGGGAACGCATCTATATTTGAATAAATTTTTATTTGAAAAATATGTTCAAATTTGGATTTAATAAATTTGTCTTAACCAATAAAACCAATATTAATTTTTCATTCAAAAAACATGATGTTTATAGCTATTTTGCAAAAAATCCATCCATGTTTTAAATTTAATGATGAATAATCAAAAAACAAACTTGTTGAAGGTTCATTCCCAAATGTTCGGGTCCAAGCCCCAATGCAGCTACTTTAATCTGAACAAATTAATATTAATTCAAAATATCCCAAAATAACCAACCAAAATTGCTTCAATTCCAGCGGAAATCTATAAAATCAAATTTCAATTGTTTGATTATTTTTTATTCCCAACCATCGCATCCAGCAATTCCAATTGATCCATTTCCCACAAATAACATAGAGGGGTCATTCCCAAGCGTTGGCAAACATCCTCCACCCGCTTCTTTTGATATTTGCTGTTTATGGCTCCAGCCGACACACCTGAATTATTTCATTTAGGATTTTAAGTCAAATGAATAATTTTAATATTTGAACTGTTTTATGATTTAAGAATTTATTTTTAATACAATTAGACAAGTAAACTTTTAATTAGTTAAATCACAAATTGTGGAAACCTTGAATTTCTGGATCCCATTGTTTGACTTTGACCAACAATTTATACAAATCTTCCACCTCATCTTGTTCATCATAAATGTAGTCAAAATCGATGCTTCGCGGTTTTCCATTTATTTCTTGTCTGAACAACGGCAATTCCAAAGCAGCTGCTATTTTCTTAAAAATGATATTTAATCAAAGATTTTGGGAGAATCACTGACCTCGATTCCTTCACTTCCCACACTTTGGTACATAAATGAGTCCAATTCAGGATTGCCATCCGGCGGTGGGAATAAATTTGCCAAACACACAACATCGTGGCCTTCTTCAAAGCATCGCAAAATGTTGAAACAACTGTCTTTGCCTCCAGAAATTAGGCCAACAACTTTCATTTTCCTGTCTGATAATGAAACATTGATTATTTGCAAAAAATCATTTCCAGTGAAAAAAATGAAAATTATTTATTGTTAGTTTAACATTAATTCAATTTTTTTTAAAGCAAATTTTATTCGAAATTATTGATTGGATGTGAAGAACAAAATAAAATTAGAATACTTTCGCGATCATTTAAAAAATTGCTGGTTTAACGGTGGTTTTCAAAAAAAATCCATTGTTTGGAATAATTCAGAATATAATTGTTGAAGTATCCAATCACCATTCGTCCTTATATTTAGTTGTCTTCTCTCCCATCATTCCTTTGGAGGTGCCTTCTTCCAATTGAACATCCTTCTTCTTTTGCTTCTTCTTCTTCTCTTCAGCATTCTTCGCTTTTTCATCTTCATCCTCATCACATTCTTCTTCCTCGTCACTTTGAATCAACATTTTCTCAGCAAATTCATCGACCACATCATAATTGATCAGCGGCCCAGTGACTTCCTTCTTCGTGTTCGTGGATGTCTTCATCGGCTTACCTCCAAGACCAGTAAAAACATGCGGTACTAATGTTGGATCAGTGTGAATGCTATAAACAGAAAATTATTTAATTTTGATAAAATAAGAAAATTTACTCTTGAATTCGTCGTTTATATGTTTGTCGAATATCATTGAATTTGTCTTTATCCAAGGCAGCCATATATTTGACTCTGTGATGAATTCGATTTGATTAAAAGCTAATAAAAAATTTTACTCGGTCCAATTCGGCTTGGTCAAACTTTTGGTCTTCTGAATTGCCACAACTGTGAAATTGTCAAAATTAATGTTTTCATTGTGTTTAAAATTTCTAACCTCCTTTCAGCTTCTCGCAATGCATCATTTCCTCAAAACAACTGAATCCATTTTTAAAAGCGACGGCCACAGGATCAATGCCAGATTTTTTGCTAAAATTTTAATAAATTAACCAAAAAATTAATAAGAAAACTTACTAAATAACGTGGCAAAGCTCGGCTGGATTGTCATAGCCATCGGCCTCAACCCAAAGTGCCGTGTAAAGTTCCCTACAAAACTCTTCCCAGGTATGTTCGACGCAATGACGGGCTATGTGTCGTTTTCGCGATTCTTCCATTGCTTCCTGGTGTTCCTTGGCAATTAATTCATTCAGTTCCTTGTACATGGATTCCTCGTTTTTCATTGTTGATTTAAGATTACTTAATCGATTCATAAAAAAGCAAAATTATGAATATATTGTTTTTCTACTTTAATGAAAAGTAAAAAAGTAAGTAAGGGGAAAACATTTTTGCCGATAGCTTTTAATAACTTTTTAATGTTTGATCCTAAACCCTATTATAAACCTTATACCATTCGATAGAGCTCGTCAAGTCAAGAAGCATTGTTTGGTTTATAGATTGTCGTGGTTTTGATTCATAAACCAGAAATATCTATACTAATTTTGATAATTCTAATTCTACTAAAAAAGAATAAAAAATCAAGGAAGATCAAGATCGAAATCGTAGATCACGGATCCGGATCCTGAACTTTTCCTGTACTGTATAATAAATATCGATTTTTTTGTTTATAAAAAAATGACATTTGATCCTTCTCTTTTTTTTCTTTTCTTTTACTCTTCTTTTTATTATTGTTATCGAAAAATCAATAATAAATAAATCACCCCGTCTGCGATGTGTGGCGCACGCGGCAAAAACTCATAATTCATCTCTAATTTTTCTTTTAATGTCTGTCACACAATGCCACACTATTTTGCTTTTTTTTTATCCAAAATTTCGATCCATTTTTACAAAATCAAGTCTAGCTCAGCTCCCTAAAATTAGATTGAAAATTCCTCTGACAATTTTGTGCAGAATTTTCCAGGCTACAAGATAGGCTAGAAATTTTTTAAAAATTTCATCTTTTAAGAAAGTTCTTCATCATTGAAGTTTAGAAATAAAAATGCCAGTTACTCGAAAGAGAGCAGCGGAAATTCAACAAAAAGTTGATAAAATTAATACAACAAAACAATTGAAAAAATCTGCAAAGATGGAACAAATAGAAGATGCAAGAGTGAAAAGAAAGGCACAAAAAAATTGTTCAACTAGCACAAGTCAACAACAACGAAATTTGATGGCAAAAGCTGATGGGAGCAGCAGAAGCAAAGGTTTTAAATTAAAGAATTAATAATAATTTATTAAAACAAGAAAAAAAATATTGGATTTTTAACCTGAAGAAATTTTTGGACAGTTATTTAAGTCAAAAAATAAGATTTTTTGCAAAAAAAGAGATTAATTTTTTTGAATGAATACTAGCACCAATTAAATTATACAAAAATGGATAGAACTCAACGAGACGCGTCGAATGGTGTATAGCATGTCAGTTTTGGATTTTTTTAAACATAGTTCTGGGTCAATAACCTATGTCGAAAAAACATAATTTTTGGAAAATTGAGATG
The DNA here is from genome assembly GCA_030063045.1 of Pratylenchus scribneri. Classification (NCBI taxonomy): domain Eukaryota; kingdom Metazoa; phylum Nematoda; class Chromadorea; order Rhabditida; family Pratylenchidae; genus Pratylenchus; species Pratylenchus scribneri. Next base: position 1,505,917 of record JAQSEB010000058.1, on the reverse strand, counting down.
ATTTTTAAATTTTTATTAAATTTTTAATTCTCAAATAATAAATTATAGAAACCCGGACTAAATTTGCAAACATTTCAACACAAACAATGTCAGAAGGACCGACAATGGTGGATGCCGAAACGCAAACAATGATGGAAGAGAGGCAGAGAATTCCATCCGGCGGAAGACCGCGCATGAAAATTGGCATGATGAGCGAAAGAGGAAAAAGAATGCGATCAAATGAATTTAAAAATTTCATAAAGGAAAAATTGCAAGGTTAATTAATTTTTTTTTGTTTAAAAGATAAAAAATTTAGGTTTTGAAACACCAAAAGGCAGAAAAGAGGCGAAATTGGCACTCAATAAGAGAACTCCACAATAATTGCCGTGCAAAAATCTACAAAGGAACTCCACAAGATTTGATAAGAGTGGCCACCGAAGCAAAATTCCTTCATCAAGATTTTTCTGTTAATTTTTTTCTTAATAATTTCGACTATTTATTTTCATTTCAGGCCTTGGCAACAAATTTCGAAAACAAAAAAGGCAAATTCACCCCGGAAAAACTGCGAAAATGGACACCAAAAATGCACTGGCTGTATCATGCTAGCGAATTTTTGCAGGAACATTTGTGGTGGGCTCTTGTAAATGAGCAGGCAATCGAACACATTCATGCACAATTTAATAAATTGGTAAAATTTCATTTTATAAATCAAAATCCCCCTTTTTTTAGTTGCTTCGATATCAAAATCAGAAAACAAATGAGAAAAAGCTGCTGAAAATGGTCCAACATCAATGCATGCTCAACTCACTCCACGACAGCGGCATAAATTTGGACGTTGGTGCTGGTGCTGATTGGATTCGGCATGAAATTTCAGAAGAAATCGATGATGAAAATAAGGAGAATAAGCCTCAATTTGATAATATTGAAATTCCCTCATCGTCTTTTAATATTCTTTGATTTTTTTCCATATGTATTTCCATTGATTTTAATATTTTCCATCATAAAATTATAAACTATATTTTTATCTACAATTTGAACATAAATTTGCATTGTTTTTAGTTTAATCTAGGTTATTTTTCTTATTTTTAATTTTCTCTCAAAAATTAAAAAAGGGGTATTTAGTCGATTTTTGAATTTACGCGCATTTTTTTTTAAACTTTTTCTCTTTCCTTGGCGTTCCATGTTTTTGCCGCGTGCGCCACACATCGCAGACGGGGTGAAATGATGTTTTTTATTTTTTATGTAGACATCGACATCAATTAATTGATAATATTTCCTATTCAGAATCATTGTTATTTTTCACGTTATATTTTATATTTTATTATACGATTTCCCACTATTAATAAATGTTTTTTACTGAAATTGTTTTGTTATCCACATTGCTAATTATTCATTTTTATATTTTTATTCTCATTCACAAAACCACGGGGCAGGGTGAAACGTGGATTTTTTTGTTGATTGATTGGATCAAAAATGTATTAATTTTTTTTGACCAAACCTTATTTTTTAATTTAATAAGTTGATAAGAACTAAGAAGTTCATTCATTCCAAATGAATTTTATGTCCTATAAATTTTCTAAAAATGTTTACTTTCGCCATAGATCATCCATTTCTTTGATTATACGCTCAAAAATGTCAACTCCAAATTCGCCCGTCAATGATCATCCACCCAACAATAGCCCAAAGATATCAACAGCATTGCCTTCTCCAATGGAAAATATGCATAATGGAAATGACATCAATTCGAAATCATCACAAAATTCAGGCACTGCTGAACAAGAATTGGTGGCGGAATATCGATTGGCCCAATTTCGAGCACTTTTTACCAAACTAAATGCAATTTTGGGCATCGAAGAAACAATTGATGCGTACATTCTGCCACGGACCGATGCCCACAATGTTTGTGAACGAACAAAAAACCGATTTTAATATTTTTCATTTTAAGAGTGAATACATTTGCGATCGAGATTTACGCGTTCAATTCATTTCGGGTTTTAGTGGTTCCCATGGCTATGCCGTAATCACACGGAAAGATGCTCTGCTTTGGACCGATGGTCGATATTATGTTCAGGTTTAAAATTGAAAATGAAACCAAAAATAAATTAATTTAAAGGCAAAAAAGGAATTGTACGAAGGATGGCAAATGATGAAATGGCAATCGGACTTCCCCAGTCCCACCGATTGGATTGTGCAAAATATGGAGGCGGATGCGGGGGGTAAATCTTTGGCAATTGGATTTGACCCAAAATTAATTGAATATGGTAAATATAAACGGAAAATTGCCTATTGACCTTAAATTTTACAGAAAAGGCAACCCAAATGATTGAAAAATTTGCAAATTTTGGCATTAAATCGGTGCCAATCAACACAAATTTGGTCGATTTGATTTGGCCAGAAAGACCGGAAGAGAAAATACAAAAAATAATTTATTTGAGTGTGGAAGAATGCGGCGAAGAACCTTCGTCAAAATTGGCCAAAGTTAGGGAAGAATTGAAGAAGCAAAAATGCGATGGAATCATTTTAAGCCAATTGGACGATATTTGCTGTAAATAAATTTATTTTCTACAATAATTTTTAATTCATTTTTAGGGCTTTACAATTTGCGTGGATTCGACATTCCATTCAATCCCGTCTTCTTTTCCTATGCATTTGTCACCTCAAATGGAAATGTTTGTATATTAAAATTTAACAATAAAATATTCATTTTTGAAGGCCTATTTATTCGTTGACCTACGAAAAATGACACCGGAAGTGGCCTCTCATTTGAAGAAAAATTCCATTGAAATTTTTGACTACAAAGATGTTGGCGCTTTTCTCAAACAATGGCACGAGGCCCGCATTGGAGGAGAATATTCCGGACACAAAGTGAGTCAAAAGGGAAAATTATTTTTGAGTTGCACTAAAACTGCTTAATTTTAGATTTGGATTTCACAATCGACCAATTATGAACTTGGCTCATTGATTACAAAAAAGAATATTTATTTGGCCGCATCGCCGGTACAAAAAATGAAAGTGGAGAAAAACGACGTGGAATTGGATGGAATGCGACACGGACATGTAAAGAAAATCAAAATTAAACATTTCACAAATATTTTTAGATTCGTGATTCGGCTGCCCTCGTCAAATTCTTTTATTGGCTCAAAAATGAATTGGATTTGGGCCATTTGGTGACGGAAAGCCGTGCCGCCCGCCAAGCAAAATATTATCGGGAACAACAGGACAAATTCGTGTCATTGAGTTTTGAGGTCAAAAATAATTAATTCTCTTTCAAATAATTCTTTTTAGACAATTTCGGCCGCAGATGAACATGCCGCATTGCCACATTATCATCCGGACGAGGAATCGGGGATGAAATTGATCACAAAAGATGGAATTTATTTATTGGATTCTGGTGGCCAATATCGAGATGCGACCACCGACGTGACCAGAACGGTTTAATTTAAAAATAATTTAATTTATTAGAATTAATTTTCATTCAAAATAAATTAAATCAAAAAATTAAAATCGCACAATAATATTTATTCCAACTTTAAATAAACTTTTCTGATTTTAGGTGTGTTTTGCCGACCAACCGGACCCGCATTTTCGTCAAATGTTCACCCTGGTTTTGAAGGCTCATTTGGATTTGGCAACAACAAAATTCCCAGCCGGCACATCCGACAGCCAATTGGATGGAATAACCCGGGCGGCATTGTGGCGAGCCGGGTACGATTTTGGACATGGAACTGGGCATGGCGTTGGTGGGTCAAAAATGGATCTTTCAAATTATAAAAAAATAATTTCAGGTCATTTCCTGAATGTTCACGAAATTCCACGTATGTTTATTTCATTCAAATATTTATACGAAAATGCTAATCCCTTATTCAGCTTTCATTGGCCATCGACTGACTTTCAATTTTGCCCTACAAAAAGGGGCCGTTGTCACAATTGAGCCAGGATATTATGAAGAGGGCAAATTCGGAATTCGGTTAATGAATTCAATTAAAAAATTAAATAATAAATTTTAAAGAATTGAAAATTGTTATGAATTGGTCCAGGCCAAAGGATTGGCCTCCGGCGCCACAAATTATTTGGCATTTGCTCCTCTCACTTTGGTGCCCATCCAAAAAAATTTGATTATTCGCGAACAACTCGAGGAGAAACATGTAAGGAAAAATGGGGGGGGGGGGGGGGGGGGGTCGAAAATATTTAATTGTTTTTGCCAGATTGATTGGCTCAATCGATATCATAATGCTTGTTTGGAATCGGTCGGCCGATATTTGCAAGAGAAAGGGATGCAGGCAAGTTTTTTGGAATTTTTCGAAATTATCCAAAATCCATTTTAATTTTCAGGATGAATATAATTTTCTGGCCGAAGCCTGCACTCCATTTTGATTATACAAAAGGAAACGACGAGGATGCCTGCCCCCTTTTAATTTCTGTGCCTTATGAATGATCCGCCGAAAAATGACGAAGAATGGCTGTGATGTTCAATTATGATAATTATCAATAATTTAATTTTTGTTGGTTCTTCCTATTTCCATTTTATTGTAACCATTAATTTATTATTAATAAATTCACTTAAATATCACTCACAAATTTATTTAAAAGATCAAAAAAATATGGAAAGTATCAAAGTGGATGAAAAATGAAAATTTGGACTGGGCCAACTCCAAACAAAAAATATAAAAAAGTGTGCGAGAGTAAATTATTCGTGTGATTGTGCTTTTATTATTCCTTTCAATTTTGTTTGTTCGAATCACATCCATCCTTCTTTCTTTCCCCGTTTAATGTCGAGTTCGTTTCTCCGGTGGCGGATATTCCATATTCATCATTTGAGGGGGCGGCGGCATTGCTCCCATCGGCGGTGGTGGAGGCGGAATCCGGCCACCTCCTCCGGCGGGTCCTCCAAATTGATGGCCACCGCTTGGTGGTCGTTGCATCAATGGATTGATCATATTGGCGAACATGGAGAGTGGACTGGAATCGGGTCCACCGCCCAATGGATTCGGTGGAGGCGGAATTTGTTGAGGTGGGCCTCCTCCTCCTTGCCCTGGTTGACGGCCAATATCGCCAAGTCGTTGTGGTGTTCCAACAATGGGCGATTCCTTGAATGTTTGGAGCAATTTGCGCACATCCGGACCTGATGAGAGATAAAAGATGAATTAATATTCCAATAAATAATAATTTATTCGAAATAGATTGAAATCGCTTATTAAAATTTAAAATGTCACAATTAAAGACCAATTTATAATCTTTTCTCAGTTTTTAAACTCATTCGGAAAGAACCAAAATCTAATGTCTAGTTTTTGTAATGAAAACTGATCCTATTTTCATTTCTCTGATTTAATTTTCATCCCAATTTTAATTAATTTGCCAATAATACCAATCAGTGATTGTTGTTGCTGTCCTCCCCCAATGGGTTGTCCGTGTCCATTAGCTTGTTGTTGGGGCGGTGGCTGCTGTCCTCCTTGTCCATCAAACATTCTATTCGGCCCCATTCCCTGTTGTTGCGGCGGTTGATGGCCAAATAAAGGTGGCGGTGGTCCCATCAATGCCCCCGGCCCAGCGCCTCCTCTTCCTCCAAATGTTGGCGGTGGCCTTCCCATTGGACCATCCACAACCGGCGGAACCCATCGATCGCCCATTTGCTCGAACATTTGTTGTCTTTGTTGGTCACGGACGCGACGAGCCGCTTCCAAACGATCCAATTCCTCTTTGCGTCTTTCCAATTCTGAGAAACGTGAATTTATAAGATAAATTTAAAAAATTCCATCCAAACCTTCACGCAATAATTCGGCTTTATAATCCTCGTAGGCCACTTCCATATCCGCATCCAATCTTCGTCGTTGTTCCCTCAATTCAGCGTCCAATTCTCGACGTCTTTTATGCTCAAATTCGTAAAGTTCTTTCCAACGTCGTCCGTAAACGTATTCAAAACTGTTCATCGCAGCAAATCGAGGGCCAAGTTCGCGTTCCCTTAAAACATTAATTTATTTCAGATTTAAATTCAATAAATGTCAAAATTTACTTGATTAATTGATGCGTTTTTTGAATCATTTTCTCGGAAAGTCCATCCTCCTCATCTTTCGGTTCCAACAATTCAACTTGCAAAGGACGAGAATTCCTGTAAATCACCAAAATTATGTCAAAAATATAATTTTTGAACTCACGCTGTCATTAAAAACACTCTTTCTTTGATTTGGGCCAATGCTTCTTGTGCCGAATTTTTCTTCTCAAATTCGATTATTCCTTCGCCAGTTGGTCTTCCCTTCTCATCCACAATGTGAATGGCCCTTTCCACTTCGCCAAATGCCGAAAAAGTTAGATGCAACATTTCATTTGAGACAGCCGGGGACAATTCTTTGACCTTGAAATCAGTGGTTTTTATTGTACAAAATAAAATTGGCAACCTTTATTGTGGCTCCATGAACGGCAAAACGAACTCGAATTTGTCGCCCTTTGATCGATTTTCCATCCAAGGCTTCTTTTGCACTTTCAGCATGGGCGCGAGAATCCTTTAATTTTAATAAATTTTAGTTTGGAATTAAAATATTTTGTTAAAATTCTTATAAAATCAAATATGCTAAAAAATAAATGAAGATAATGCTTGATGAGTTTAGTCGAATTTTGTGATAGAAAATATTCGCTCAACATCAACCCCCCCCCCCCCCCCAGACTCCATTCCCAACAAAATAAAGGTAAAAACCCCAAAAATCATCCCCTCCCATGCCCTCCCAGCGCCCATAGAAGTAGTGTTCTTTGAAGAGAGTTCATTAAGTCAAGTCCAGCGCTTATTTGATTTGTTGTCCAATAAATATAGAACATTAAATTAAGTTAATAAGTTCATTATCCATTTCCCAATTGATTTGGTCCCATGTCTTTCCCCCCCCCCCTTCCAATTACAATCATAATTCATCATCACCATATACGTTGTTGATGGTAGAATTTACGGTTTCAATTGCGACTTGCGAAGGTATTGTCAATCGTATAGCATTTTTGCAGTGGAGTGGTTGACGAACTCGCGCGCCAAGTCATAATATTTTGTGTACTCAAAATATATCTCATTTTACTTATAAGCTTACAAAGATTTAAAAATTCGCTCGCAAAAAAACTTAAGGTCCATAATCAATTTCAATTGCCCTTACTAAAATATCCAATAAGTCCGCCCACCCCAGTCCATTCCCCAGTGTAGATGTAGAATAATTGTAGTGAAAAAATGAAATCCATCAAAAAATTAATTTTAAAAATATACCAATCGAAGAAAGGCAAATCCTTTGCCGGAAAGATAGCATTCGCTCAAGTCCCCATGCGGCGTGAATAATTCTTTGAGTTCTTGTTCTTTGAGATCACTGGGCAAATTTCCGACAAAAAGGCGGCATCTTCCGGTGAATTTCTTCTTCGGGACTTCGTTGAGTAATTCGGCTTCAGAAAATGCATTGCCTGACAATTTTGTTGGCGGTGGGAAGCCAATGCGGCCCATTTCCTGGGCCCGACGGGCCAATGATTGCGGTGTTGGTACTCCTCCGCTCATGTCCAATAAATCATGACGGGAAGATGGATTGCTTCTAAATGGATTACTTTGGGGTGGGTACTGGTACTGGGTAATATGGATGGATAAATATCCATAATTGATGAGGATGAGTCAATTGAGATTATGGAATTAGTGAATTGGTGAAGAAAAACCAGTTGATTTTACGAAATTTGGAATAAAATTTAAGTATATTCATTAATAATTCATTCAAGGCCTGTTGCCCTATCCCCCCCCCCGCCCCCATACATTTCTGCACTTAATATTTGAATACATTATATACTCGATATCGATACTGAATTGTTGTTTATAGTGTGCAATCTTTCTAAATATCAACCCCTCTCTTTTGAACTACGCTTTCCTCTTTAATTAATCTGTGCAAATCTCATCCTCGTCGCGAAAATCCTTATAGCAATCTTCGGCAAATAAAAATCAATTGATAATCGGGACGCTTGCGCATTAATTAATAATTTTCTTGGATGTCTTTCTGGAAAAATCAGTAAACAGTAATGACGGAAATTGTATAACTATCATTTAAATGGGCAAATAAAATCAATGAAAGTATGCTTTTTTAATTAGCTCCAACTTTTTAACATTAATTGGCATTCGCCTAAACTATTAAATAATAAGCGTGCAATTATAGCATCAGATATATTAATAGCAGCAGGTCTCTTAATTTTCTTTGGACATTTACAGGTTTATTATATTTTTGACACATCGGCGGTTAAGTTTGGATTTCCAACTGCCTATTTTGTGTCAATATCACGGGCGTTACACATCCACGATGATTTGATTTCAATGTGTTCCCAAGTTTCCCAAATAGGAATACTAATGTGTAATGTCCACACTTTGTTTGATTTGCATCAATCAATCCCCAATTTGTCCCCTCCAACCCTTCATTTGGACTTTAAGTCAAAATTACTGATGATTTCATATTCTTTTTTTGTTTATCAATTAAATTCAAACCTTTCATTAGAACGACGCGGTGGCGATCGTCGGCGTTCATCAGATCGAGATGGACGGCTTCGGTTGGCCATTTTGTTTGCAAATATTTACTGTGATAAATTCTATAAAATTGCAATTAATTTGTTAATTAAATGTGAAGAAAATATATTTAATGTTTAAAAACAATTAAATGAAATAAATTACATTTTATAAGATTTTATCTGGATTAAACTTTTACAAAAAAAATGTGTGGATGGATGGATGTGTTTTTTTGCATTGCCCGTGTATTGTGTTTTGATGTTTAGTTATCAATTTTTAATCCAAAAGTCAATAATGTCCATCAAAACACAAAATATGCTGAATTTTTCACTAAATAATACGAAAATATGTGAATTTTGGTGAGGGAATAGGGTTGTTTTGAAGCAAACATATGGGGAAAGGCCAACATTTTCGTCAAAATTTGATTTATATAATGCGAAAAAAAAAAGTTTATATTGACGTCATCTTTTCGTTTTTGTTTTGAATAGAATGAAGAGCATGGAGTTGGTGGTGGCACATAAATTGACCCAGCTTAGGAGAGATCTGAAATAGTAATTAAATATTTTGACATTAATCGAAAATACTCACAAGAGATTTCATTGCCCGTCTTGGCAGCATTCGCGTCCAGTTGCTCCTTGGCAAATTGAACATATTGATCGTGTTGCTCTGAAATGGAAAATCAATTTATTTGGGGAAATTTAATTAAGATTTTTTTATTGAAAGCCTTATTAGTCTATAAAATTAAGAATGTAAAAAGTAAAAACCTTCAAGTTTCTTGTTCAAGATGGTCTCATATTCGTAGCGCAAGCGCATCTCCTGTTCCTTCAGCAAACGTTCACAGATCAATTTGACTTGGCGCAGCGAGAATTGAGGCTTCTCGTAGAGTGCTTTCAAGTCGGCAGCCCGTTTCTCAATACCCGACATTTGCGGTCCAGAGGTGGTCTCTCCATCCGAATCACTACCCGACTATAATAAAAATGGAAATTAGTTATTAAAAATAATTTGAAATACATTTGATGAGACTGGTGAATTTTCCTTTCGAAAATGTGCCGTGCTATTCTCCAACTCCAGATTGGTCGCACCACCGCCACGACGTGGAATGAGTTTTCGACGCTTCAGATATTGAATTTCGGCACGTAGGTATGAGTCAAGTTGGTTGCTTGACAATTGACAACGGCCGGCGACTTCAGCAAACGGCGAATTTTCGATCGATGGTCGCGGGAACTGAAATTTATAATAGTTTTGATAATGAATATTGGGTTAATTAAACATTTTGTATTTAACTCGTTTAAAAGTATTAAAGCAAAAAACCTTAAGTGCACCAGCGGGCGGAGTGCTTGTCGATTGATTCAGTGATGCGGCCAAAATTCCAAGTTGAGGTCGAAATGGAGAGCAGCCTGGGCTCGTATTATTGCGCGGTCGTTTCACATCGACTAGCTCAAATGATTCCTGGCTCAAATCCAGAGGACGCTTCACAGCTAACCCACAAGTCATAATTATATGCAAATTGATATATTTCTTCGATTCTTCTTGAAATTAGATAGTTTTTCGATGGTTCGATTTATATTAATTTCATTTATGAAATAAATTAATTTAATTAATTGATTAGGTGAATAAAATTTTGCTTGACTCAATGAGAATGAGAATCGAATCATCAAAACTGTCCAATGGGAATGGATAGGTGTAAGATGGGGGAATCGAAAATGTGCCCAGCGATATCGCCTCAAAAATGTCCTCCGTTTTGTGCTTATGCTTGGGTATGGATGGGGGTGGGGCGTGGGGGGCAAGTGGGAATTAGGCATGGTAAAAGAAAGAGTATCGGTGGTCGGTGCTCGGGTGAGCGATTTGCTCCTTTCATTTCTTACTATACCCCTAGAGGCAATGTTTTACTGTGGAAGAATGGAAGATAGAGTAAAATTTTCCCAAAAATTTATATTTTTAGAGAATACAAAAATGGGCAAATAGTCTTCTACTTTTTTATATCTCTTTCTCATTCAATTCATTCATCGCTATCGCCGCTATAGGCAATGTCTTCTCTTCTCTGGCCCCCGCCCCTATTGGGATATGGCGAAATGCAAAGTGTCAGAGACGAAGTACCAAGGGAAAGAGACACATATTCGAGATCGAGAACACAACCCAAACCCACCCTTTTAATACATCTCTATAGTGAGTGCTTTTATAGTTGACGGCAAAGTAAAGAGTAGCAGATGGAAAGAATTGGGATGGAAAGCTACAGCGCGGCTGCTGCTGTATACCCAGCTTTTATGCCCCTCAAAGGCTGTTTGCCCATTCTCCTTCTTCTCTCTTGTTTCTTTCCGCCGCTGTTAGAGGGAAAACCGGCTGAAAATCAATGGATGGAAAGGAGGACAACCGCTCCGCTCTTTGAGTTTTATGGTTGGGGCCAAAGCAAAAAGGACCCCCTCTCCCCTTCAAATTCGCAATTCCCTCTTTTTTGATGGGGCCAAAGAAAAGGAAGAGGCTGGTAGAGGGTGAAACCCGAGATGTACAAGGAGGCTAGGGCCGAGACTGGCTGTCGCGATCAACAGAGCTTCCACTCGAGCAAAGCGCCTTCCTTTCCCCCTTTTCCACTCCTTCTTGACTCCCGACCCTTCCGATTTTCTATTCTATTCCCTCATTTACCTTGTTTCCCTCCCATCCTCCGATCCCGATTAACTTCAATCAGCGGTAAAGCGCTAAATCTGTCCCTCGGATCGACGCACTGACTGTGAGGATCGAGACTGGTACCCCTTTACAAACCGGATTGTGATCCGATTTGACCTTTATTGTTAGTCAAGAAAAGGAACTTAAAATGCACTTAGTTAGTCAAAATGTTGCATTGTTTTAAGAATCTTGCAATAAATTATTTTTGATATTTTCCGCTGTCATGACCCTCCTTCCTCCCCGCCTATATCCGGTCTTTCCAGCGACCCATATTCGGCAGCAGTCCATTTCCATTCATCCAAAACATCCTTTCCCAATTTATTACCAGCTGCAGAGTACGGGAATAGTGTCACATTATTCAATTAAAGCTCCGGGGAATTCCAGAGACATAATAATAATCAAATCGAATGGCAATGCCGATTCACAGAATGGGAATATTCTAATAAATGCTAATTTATTTGCATTTGACTTAAAACTCTAAAATTTCAATTCAAAATGAAAATTTGAAGAAGAACAAGAGCAGAAAAAATTTATCTGCCAATTCTTGAGTTTATTTGTTTTCCCATCCACTTGAAAAATCCTTCCAAATCAGTTCGCCGCATTCGATTCCATCCTTTTCCCCGCAGCATAATCAAATTTGTCAATCAAAGTAATGACTTCACATTCGCAACATAATAATGTCGAAGGAACTACTTCCGTTGAACACAATAAAAGGTGAACAAAACATTGAATCAAATTTGGGTAGCGGATGGCTATTTTCGATGATAAATTGACTGAAATATTTGGGAGAGATTTTATGACAGAAATTAACGCTAAATGAGAATCTGAATCATGAAAAGGATTATAAGGAATTTCAGATACGCTTTAAAAGAAAAAGAAATGAAGATTTATCTTTAGATTCATTAATTGAAGCAAAATAAACCTCAATCATACATTTTCATTTTTTTTTTCTTATTCCAGAGTTTCATTTGGTGGCGAAGAACAAGTTCAAATGATTGTCTACGATGATGGAGTGAATGATGACTATAGTATAAATAATCATAATAATCGATTGCAACAACAAGGCGCCAGACATATTTTCACAGAGTGAGTTGATTGATCAATCATTTTAGAGGCATTAATTAATTCTCATTATTATTATTGTAATCCAATTCCCAAAGCAAAACCTTTCACATCATGCCCACTTTTTCTTTGTCCTTTGTGTCCAGTTTTGCATAGTCATTTCCAATTTCCCCGTCCATTCCAAAATTGCTCTCTGGCCTTCACGGTTGTCCTCCAAAATTGCTTAAATCCCCCGCAGCGAGGCCAATGCTATAATGCCATCAATCGACAATGAACACAACGGCGGATTAGGCCGCAAATTATTTCTTCTGCTGCCAGCCTTATTCAGAATGCCGAGGGCCAAAAATAGAGAACAACGAAATTGAAAGGGACAAAGTGGGCCGAAGCCAATGGACCAAAAGAGACAAAAAGAGTGAGAAAAGGCCGATGGCCATGAAGGCCAAAGGCGGCAATCCCCTTGGATGGAAAGGGAGAGTGAGCATTTTGGCATCCTCACCAAATCCATTGGAATGACAACCAACCACAGCTGCACCCAAACAACACCACCCATTGAAGTCGACTTTAGCCCACCCTACTCCCTTTCTCTATAAGGCGCTTTTGCCAAAAATGGCCATAGGAGAAGCTGCAGAATGGCCTCTGGAAGAAGTAATTGGTAGCAATGCTAAACAGTGTGTGGGCTTTTCCTAATAAGATCCATTCCATATACCATCCCAGGGTCTTTCTTCAATAGCAATATCCTCTTCTATATGCCTATAAGAAGGCTATTCCTCATTCATTCATTCCATTTGGAATGTCTCAAAAAATGGCAATGAAGGGTTTGTAAGAAAATAGGGCCAAGCCTACCAATTCATTCATTAGTGTCCAATTCGGCGGCCATTTCCCCGCTTCTCCTCTCTCCATTTTTTTTTGTGAATGCCAATTTACCAATTTTGTCACCTCCTTCAACCCCAAGTCTTCCATTGTTTTTGTCGATTTTCAGAATGGCCTTTTAGAAGCTTTTTCGTCATTTTAAATGAATGGAAATTGTCCTTCATTTTACTATTATTTATGCTAATATTCTCCAAATCAAATCATGATTTAATAATGACTTTATGAAATCAGAAATCACTTTCGAATACTTTAAGGCAAAATTGAATGAATAAAGGCTTTTCCCAATGTTTACTGATTTATCCAGCCCCCCAAACTCAATCCTAAATCCTTTTTTCGATTAATAAAATGTTTATAATTAGAGGCAACATTTTTTTATTAAAATTTTAAATTTTGAAAAATGTAAAAACTATGATACTTTATAAAATGTTCTACTGAATGACAGCTGTCCTGTCCATATGCCCACCACAACTTCATTCTCCTTTCTTTGTCCTCTCCCTTTTCCATATCCTTTTGGCCATAGACCGAATAGATATTGATCTCTTTCCTTTCGTTGCTTTATCCTCCAAAATGTCACAAATGTCGGAAGAAATCAAAACTTTTCATATTTCGCTCACATCAGACCCTAAAAAAAGCAAATTCATGGCCAATATTTCTTCAATTTCTTCAAAATTTTCAGACCCGACGCCCCGCCAAGTAGGGTAAGGGTTCACGCGGAACAAGTAGAAATTCCGAGGCCAATTTCACCGCCCGCGCAAATTGCGCCGGCACATTCGGATGCGGCCACCGGCACTCCAAACGCTGCCCACCATTCATCAACGATGAATTCACAACATTCTCATCAATTTCAACATGATGGTCCACCTTCCGTACTCCAAATGGTGAACAGTCCGCCACTTCCTTCATTCATCAAGTCAAATTTTATTTGAGAATATTTGGAATGTTTTTATTGTTTTTTAGAAGGGCAGAACATGACACGGAGAATCCGTTTCGGCCTGATGAACAACTTTACCATGAGGTTGGTTAAATATTCATTCGATCAATTTTATTAGGCGAAAATAACAAATGGCAATATCATTCATTCGTGTGGATTTAATATTGAATTCAGGGAAATTTATCCTCTATCTAATTTATTCACAATTATCAGATAATTAATAGCCGGGGGCAATTTTATCTGCTTATCATTTACCTTTATCAATTTACTGTCATAAATTAAACTAATTCAATTTGAATTCATTGAAGGATTCTGAGAAACCATCAAAAAATAAGATAATTAAGATTAAAATAATTAACCTCATCCCCAAAAGGTGGACCCAATCGTGGAAATGTATCGTCAAAGGCCATTCCCACCTTCACCCACCAATTCCCCTGTTCCACCGCATCAATCCCAGCAGCCGAATTCTTCTCGACCATCCAGCAGGAGCAATGCCCCACAACAACAAATTCAACAAACAACGCCGACGGGTCGAGGAGATAATAGGCAACAACAACAAATGATTGTGGCCAATGGCGGAGGAGGAGGAGGTGGTGGAAATGGACGGTGAGTGAAAATAAGAAAAAAAATTAATTATATTGGGGGAATGGACTCAAATGAAGTCAAATATCAAAAATGATTCGAAAGGGAATTTATTAAGCAAAAATTCAATAACATTTTTTCTAACTCAACGTTAAATTCTAATTAAATTGAGCTTCTTGATTAACAGAGGTCAAATCAAATGAATGGAATGGAAAGAGTGAATGAAAATGTTGGTGGATGGGTGAATGATTTTAGCCGGTGGCAATTCTCTGCAACTTTTTTCTTTTTTGCTTCTTCTTCCGTTTCACATTTAATTTCGTCAAATAATCTATTGTTTTGTTGCTTACAACGAAGAATTGAACTATAATGCACACAAATTATACAACAATGTCCATTTTGCTGCTAATATGTAAAATTTATTTGCGTGTTTGATTTTGTTGTGCCAATTTTTGTTTAACTTTTTCCACTGTTTTCCCTATGATAATTGCACTGAATTTTGATTTCTTTTCCCACTTTCTTTTGCGGTGGTATTAAGATTCCAGAATCCAACAGGAGAAGATTCCACTATGTCATCAACATCATCATTCAATGCCAAAACTGGCATCATTCGCCATAAATTTCATTACCTGTCTTTTGATTTTTTAAAAATAGTCCCAGAATTTGCTTTGATTGAATGCTTTTAATGATAAATGACTAGAATCCTCAATCCTCCTTTCAAATTCTTTAACTATATGATCAGCCAATACAGTCAACTATCGTTTGATGCAGGAAAAAATGCCCCTAGGCTAAAATCAAATTTATATGAAAAATAAAGAAATTAAATGTCAAAAACAATTCGAAAAAATCATCAACTGATGCTTAAATGAACATTTTGGCTTATTTCATAATTAATTTTCACATGAAAATATTTAAAGAATAATTAATCCAATTAAAATCAGACGCCTAGTTGACTGATTGAAATATAGCAGATTAAAATTGGCAAATTTTAAATAAAAATTTCAAAAATTTTGCAGACACTCTTCATTGGCGGAGGCTCGTCGCGAGACGCATTTCTCCACCCAAATTGATCAACACCAAAATCAGCAACAATCCCTTTTGGACCAATCCATGGATGGACTCCCTCCGCCGGGCCATGTTGAAGTTGTTCGGCTGCCGGAGAAAAAGAAACGTGGATGTTGCTCACTCCAATGAAATTAATTTGCAACAAAAACAAAACATTTTATCCCAGCCCCCAAAATTGATGAGACTTCTGCAATTCTCGCCCACATAATTTTTATTATTATTTTGACACATTTTTCTCCCAGATTTTGATGGAAAAATTTTGCAGAAATGATTTTAAAAAGTGTTCGATAAACTCTGGAAAAATGTGTCCATTCACTTTTTTGCTAGCTCCAATTCCCATTCTATTTAATGCCGTCCAAAAAACAAATCACATCGGTCAAGCACCAAAATTTAAGGGTTTTTTGGTAGGAAAAATTGTCTTTTTTTTGTTAATTTAGCCATCCATGGCAGCAAATGTCCAAAATATTCTTTCCCCTGCGATTGTCCAATTTGCCTCGAATCTATCCATAATAATAAATAATTAATTAATTAAACTATTTTTCATCCATTCAATTCAATTCAATCAATTCATCAAAAACTAAGTCTTCCTTTCCCATTTTCATTTTCTGCTGGTTTCAGCCGGAAGTGCCAATTCGAAAAATTTGATTAGAATGTCCTCTTTTCGACAATTTTTAAGTATAATTTTGGCACTTTTTGGCAACAAAGCCAATTAATTTTCCTTTTTTTGCCCTCATTGTGTTGGAATGTTCGCAATCAACTCCCCAAAAAACCCGCTAAAAAAGCCTCCATCATTTCTTTTTTTTCACATTTTTATTAAACAATTAATTTGACCCTATTTCCCCGCAAAAATGTGCTCGATGCCAATTTCTTTTTTTTTTTGTTCTTTTTCTGCCAATTTTCCATTACAAATTTTCCCAATTTTTACACAATTTCCACATACATATTCTTATGTTTTTTTTTCCACATTCTTCCTTTTAAAATTGTGCATGCATACATTTTTTTTAATTAAGCAGAAATAAATTTTATGCTGAATTATTTGAATCAAATATAATAAAAGGGTATATTTGGCCAATGGCCAAGCATCTGTTGGCTTTTTGAATCCTTTCTTCAATTTCAATGATAAAAGATACAAAAATAAAAATCTGCAGAAAATTAAGGAATAAAGGAAAAGGTGGTGAAAAAATTTAGTTCCTTTATTTTGGCCATATGAAGAGGAAAAGTAGTTTCTGACTTTTTTGGCCATATTCGAAAATATATGTAGTTTGTTTCTAGGCAAACAATGGACCAATTTAAGCCAAACAATTTGATATATTTTGATGATGCCTCAGGTGATCACTGATCATTTCATCATGAAGGGATAGTACAAAAATACACACTACCATATTTTTGTTTGTTTATATTGGCCATGAAAATTATATTTGTACAGTAGAAGCAAAATAGAGCAATGAATTGACAAACTTTGAATAAATTGAATATTTGGGGATGGGGTAAATTATTCTCTCATTAAAAAGGAAATGTTTCCACCAAAAATGAATTTGTTTGAACATCCAAAGAGAGGAAGGAGGTGTCCCTTCCACCTTCCCTTCCTCAATTTCCTATACCGTATTCTCCTTTCCATCATTTTTAGCTGTAGGGAGAAATGATTTGTACCCTTTCTTTTGCTCCCTTCATCCCAATTAAGTCAGCGCATTAATTCATTTGTGTCCAATTCCACCGTACATATAACTTCTGGACCAAGTCAAAAATGCCTTCGGGGGATTAAATTAATTAATTCTATTTAATTAAATTAGCATTTTTAATTTATTAGTCCTATAAAAAATATGCTAATTTTTAATAAAACAACAAAATGCGCAAATATTCGTAGATCATTTGTATTTTTATAGACTTTTTCCCTTTGAAGCTGGAAAAAGACGCCCTAGGGGAAGAGAAGAGAGAAAATTGGTGAAATAAAAGGTTGGAAAGACACAACGAGAGGCAAAAGCCATGAAAAAGGGGGGGGGGGACACTGACTATATGGCCCAGCGAACAAAATGTGCTGCGTCCGTTGGATGGTGGTTTTCTTCCCCTCGAGCGCGTATATTCCACCCCCAAGAAGAATCGATTCCTTCCCATTCTTTTTCCCCTCCCCATATTCACCTCCCAATGCTCTCTTTAGGGTCGGTGGTTGCTGACTGACTCGACTATGGTGAGAAGGGCTGTTGCTGCTGCTCAAAATTGTGCGGGGAGGCTAATGTTGGGTGGAATTGGTTGGAAGTTTTCCTGAATTGCTCGTCCCCGTTGCGCCCCCTCCCCCCTCCCCCAATTCCTCCAATGCCCCCCAACTTCGGCCTTTCAGCTGAATTAGGTTATCCTCCTCCGGTCTTCTTCCTCCTCCTCCTTCTCATCCGGATTCGTCCTCCCATTTTCCCCAATATTCACTAAAATGCCGGTTCCATCGCATTTTGTGTGCTCAATCAATTTTCAAATAATTCATCAAAGATTAAAAAATTATTTATTTAGGCTTTATTTTGATTTTTTTTTGTCAAAATCATTGTTAAAAATTTTGTTTTTGACTTTTTTTTTTGTTGAATTTACTGTCATTTTTTTTCGTCTTATAAAAACTACAAATATTAATATTCCCTCTTCAATAAATTTTTCCGTCCTCATTTTATAAAAATATTTTGATTTTTTTTATTATTAAAAAGGCAGCCCATCGTTTGATGATCTCCTTTTCTTCCCTCTTTGCTTTTTACGTGGATTTTTGTTGGATTGCATAAAAAAAGGGGGGGGGGGGGCGCGATTTACGTCAAATGCGATCGATCAGATCAAAATCAAAATAACAAATAGAAATAAATCAAAAATTGGTTAAAAAAATAAAATTCTCAAATAAATAAATTAATTAAATTTTCAGAGCATTTTAATAACATAAAAAAACCCACAATTGACTATTTTCCTCACCTTTCCTTCCATGGGTTTGGACACACCGACACCCGGCTCCTCGTCCGCTTCAAATTGCAGCCAACATAGTCAAAACCCAAACACCGGTGGCGGTTTTGACCCGTTTGGAAGCGATGGAATGGGCGAAGTGAAAAAGGAGGAAGGATGCCAAGGAAGTGGTGGCGAAGATGACAATTTCCCGGAGGATTTGAACGGTTTAGAAGGCATTGGCCCATTGGCCAATTTGACGAACACATCCGGCACTGGTTCAGCCGCTTTGATGGACACAAAAGTGGAGGTGGATTTGGAAGGGAAATTACAATAAAAATTGGGAAAAAAGGAAGATTTTTTAGTAGTGGTTAAGTTAAATTAAACAGTGGATGGAGTGGTTCTATTTAAATTATATTTATGGCCAAATTAATGAAATGAATTATGGCTAATAAAAGAATAAGACTAGTTAATTTGATTTTTTGCCTGGATCGATTTTAAAGCAGACATTTCAAGAATAATCTATTATATTTATGGAGGATTTCCATTTATTTTGATGGTGCTCCACCTAGATTCGGATATAAAAAATTGGATGGAAAACCCATTTTAGTCTGAATTCTTGAATAAAATATTTTGGGTGGGGTATGAAGATGAATAGGGAAAATGAAGAATTGAAAAGAATGGAATCTTGATTGGCATCGCCGCAGGGAATAGTGAAGGCCAAAATTTGTGGTATTGAGAATATGAGGGGATATTGAGGAAGCCCGTGGTTTTCTCGCTGTCAAGGAGATGTGCCACACCTCCCCATTCCCAATCCGCGCCATATTTATGGCTAATCCGAAGGAACATCATCAATGGCCCAATTTTATGAATGAATGAATGGGAAGTCCCCGGAAATTTGTAGTGAATTATTTTAATTAAAAAATGAATTGATTGAAAAAAACGGCCAAAGAATTGATTTAAAATGAAGAAAAATTGTAAATTAAAATTTTTAGTAATTTCATATAAATGTGATAGAATTTAAATAGGAAATATTCTGCCTGACAGATTAATATATTTGGATAAATTTGGACAATTATTAAATGAGGGAAATGAATTAATTATAATTGAAAAACATTAATTTATTCCATTTAATTAAACTGAATTAATTTCCATATTTCCTCACAGCCCTATTTCACATTCACTTCGCATCATCATCCAAATGTTCAAACGCCGGCATCCGCCAATGGCCACATCCATTCCCATCAAACCCATTCAGCTGCATTCAATGGGCCCGGTTCTGCGCCCCCAGCCGGCCCAGGCCCATATTCCACCGATTCGGGTCATTCTTCGGCTGGTGCTGATTTGCATCGGCCAAGCAGTTCCCAAAATCGACTCATCATTCGGGACCCATTTGCGCCCGAACAACCGCCTTTTGTCCAATCACCGAATGGCCAAGAGCAACAATTACATCCATTGTTCCGTACGCTCAATTGGGACGGAAAACCACCGGAAAATAGTTAGAATTAGAATGGGTCAAATGAATTGGGAATTAGAGAATTTTAATGGGGATTAATCATTTGATTTTGCCTAATTTTGATTCAATTTTCAGCAAAAAGTATGGCGGAAATGGCCAGAACAGGATCCGACCCAAAAATGGTGCCATTGCCGAATTTGAAGGAGGGAGGTGGAATGCTCCCATACCCACCATTACCATTCTCTTACTGCAATTACATCAATCCAGCGGTCAGCCCAATCATTCATTCACCCTTTTATGCTAAAATTAATAAAAGGAAAATGAACAAATTAAAAAAGATTTTATACTAATTAAAATTAATATATTTTTTTTAATATATAAAACTGCCAAAAATTAACTCGAATTCCTTTACTATACCATAACTCTTTTTTCCAGGGCCGTCAAAGACTCGAACAAATGTACCCAGCGGGCACATTCAATGGTTATTGGAGTCGTTGGACATCAATGCCAATGATTAGGCCCACTTTGTTGCCAATGCCAATGCCAGGCCAAGTAATTTGTATGCCCATAAGACCGGGTTTTCAACCTCATCCTGGTTTTCCGGCTTCATTCATTCCTCCAGCGATGGTTGGCAAAATACCAGCAAACACAATTCCAATGGTCCGTTCAATTTTTTAAACATTTTATTATGAAAATGGGAGACTATAACGAACATGGGAAATGAACAAAATGGTTGTGAAAAATAATTAATTTGTTTTAATTTTTCAATATTTATGAATTAATTTACTCAATATTTGACATTATACACACATTTATTTTTGGATTATTCTCTATAAAAATATTTTCAGGTATATGTACCTAGTCCGAACGGCCTCACACTGATCCCATTGGTCCGATTGCATCAAGCGATGGCATCCAATCCTGCTGGAATTGTGCCACCTCCTTCCGCTGGCCAACAAATGACACCGGCCACAGCGAACAATAATAACAATTCGAGCAGTGGCGGAAGTGGAGGCAAATCGACGGGTGGATCAAGGCAGGCAAAACCGAAAAAGGAAACAAAGACTCAAAAGAAACAAAGGGAAAAGGAGGAACGGGAACAAATGGAACAACAACAACAGGTGAGGGGACATTTGCAAATAACTTTATTAAATTACTACAAATTTGAAGGCACAAGCAATGGGAAAATCGCCTTTGGAAGGAGGGCCAATTCCACCACCGCCTCCACAATTTTATGGGACACCTGGCCCAATGCCCGGTTCATTCCAACAGCAACAGGATATGTTCAAAGGTGAGGTGGATTCCTTCATTTCAATTATTTTGTAATTTTTGCACAGTTCCCGGCCGTTCGCCTCCATTGAAACGATGCAATTCCTCGCAACGAAACAGTGTGCCACTTTCCCTCACTCCAATGCCCGATCAGAGAATTCATTCCCAAGGACATTGTTGCCATTGCCAAATGGAGATCAGTGTTCGTTTTATGGCAATTTTCGACAATTTTATAATCATTTACATTTAAGCCCCAGCATAAAGCGATTCAATGCACTGCGATCAGCCAAGGCTGCAATTCACTTTTCCATTGGAATTGTGTCGGCCTTTCTGCCGAAGCATTTCATGAATTTACTCGGGACAATCGACTTGAATGGATTTGCCAACAATGTTTTATTACAAAGAACAAGGAACAAGGCTTGATGTTTGCATGTTGATTTTTGCTCTAAGGGAATTCGAATTAGAAGAGAAAGTGACTTCCTCATCAGCATTTTTTTATATCATTTTCACTTATACAAAATATATTTTTTCCGAATTTTTATGCTTTTATTCTTTTTTTTTTTTCTCATTTGCAGCAATATTATTATGCTCCATACTCGCACTATCCTCATTTAATTTAAATATTAGTAATTTAATTTAATAAAAATACATTTTAATTTGATATTTTTCAGCATTTAATTCACCGAATTTTGATGATTTTTTTATTAATAAAAATTTAAATAAATTAGAGAGAAAAAAGTTAGATTATTAATTATCCTAGTTTAACAAAATTAAATTCCCAAAATAAAATAAAAATAGGACACTCTCAAAGTTCAAAAATGTTGAGTGGAAATTTGCCATCATCACAACCGTGAATATTAAACATTTATTTATATTTCCCATTCTACGCCGATGTTCCCACGTTTCTACTTTTTGACATTCCCTACGGCGGCATCATATTTTAACGTACCGTCTTCTAGAGTAGAAGCAAAGAAGCATTGGCCAAACATTTTGGCAAAATCGATAAATTTCCCTTCCTCTCCCTTCAACCAAATAAGCTGCTTTTTCTTTTATATTCCTTCCAGCTGCTTTTTCTCAATCCTTCATTTCTCTGTTTCATTGGCCCATTTAAGGCCATTTCTCACTTTTCCATTGACAATAAGAAAGAATTGGGCCAAGGAAAGGGAACGGGAGAATGTGTGGCGGCTTTGACGGAATTCCAAAGGAAAATTTCCTTGTGGAAAGCAAAAATGTGCCATTTTTGTTAGCTTCGAATTGAAGTTGCCCCACTCCATTCTCAACTACCCATTTGTTTGAAGGTCGGGAACATCCAAAAAAATCGACCGCTTATAAGGCTAACAAAGCAAAAATCCATGTTTTCCATCCAAAAGCTTTTTCTCAAAACATTTCCCCTATTAGGCAATTTATGCCCCGATTGAGACCGAATTAAATTTGGATAGGATAACTTAGTAATAATTAGTTTAAATCAAAAGCCTAAGCTCTTAGATTAATATATTCAAAATTTTATTCACATCACAAATCACAATTCACAAAGTCAATTGAAGCGAATCGAATATAATCCAATAAAAAATTGTTGAATATTTATTTTTCTTATTCAACGCGACTGAATTTTTTTAAGAAATTTCTAAATATTTTCTAATAATTTATTTTTCATTTTGCTCAAATTTTAATCAATTTAACTCAAATAAATTCGAATAAATTTCCACAAAATGGCCGGATTTTTAATGAAACAAATGGTCGGCAATAAATTGGACGAGGTGACCGGAGCACTTGGGGGACGAAGTGGTGATGATGAGAATAAAACGGTGGATGGCGAAGATCCCGAGGTTTTTGGCCAAAAAAACATTAATTTTACCGGATCCATATTATTAGGTGATTGCGGCCCGGCAGGAAATGGAAGAACGGCGAAAGGAAAAGCACCGAAAAATGGCATGTTTAAGGAGGAATTTGATAAATTTAATAAAAATTAAATTGAAAAACAGGAATTGGAGCGGGAGAAAATGCGCGATCAAATCCGAAACAAATATAGCCTTCACAAAAAGGTGGAATTAAAATTGATTTATTAACTATATTCTTATCGTTTAATTTGTTAGGATGAAATGGCCGGTGGAACAATGACGGGAATGGATGGACGCGTTGGGCCTGCGCACAAAACGCCGGATCAATTGGCAGCGGAAATGGCCGAGGAGGATTCGATTATTGGCCAATTGGGCTTAACCGAACATGTCGAGGTACGATAAGGCTTATAGTTCGAATAGGAATAACTTACGAATTTTAAGTTTTCGGGCTATAACTAATTTTCAAAAATAGCATTTTTACATGAATATAAAAAGAATTATTCGAATAATTATTAACAATAAAAAAATATATTTCAGAAAGCAAAAACGGCAGTGAATTCGGCACTGGACACCGTCAAAGGCTTCTTCCCATTTGGCAAATGAACGAATAAACAACGATGCCCCTGCAATTTTGGACCCTAAATATGATGGATTTTACCCTGATTTTCTATTATTCCATTTGATTGTAGCAAATTTTTTTGTACAATTTCCCATTCAGACCAGTATTTTCTCACAAATCCAACCTTTTTTAAAAGAAATAGTTTATTAAATTTGCATTCATTCCATTCCAATTGATTCTCAATTTGTCTCATTTTCATTTGGGAGAATTTTATGATAAAACAATAGACATCAACAATTCATATTCAAATTCGTGATTAAACTATATTTTGGCCATTTAAAAATGAAAAAATGTAATATTCGTTTTTATGTTTACAAAAAGTGTTTCTGCCCTTTTCATAGCAAATTTTTTTCGATTATATTCTGGGTAATATATTTTCGATGTTAAATAAAACTGTACCCTAAAAATGTGTCAGGCCACAGTAGGTGTTTCCCTTCAGAAAATGATGATCGCCGTAAGCGTTTTCTTGTTCCAAATGCCCTTATTCTCCTTTAAATCAAATTATTTCCCCTTTTCTTTCATTTGTCTAAAACTTATTTTTTTGGAATGAAGGGAAACATTTAAATCATCCAAATTTAAACAATGATAAAAGCTTTACCATCTATTAATTATTATTAATTCATTTTTGATATAATAATCCATTTCTTTGTGAAATACTATATTGACTCATCAAATAATTATACTGAAAATTTGTTTAAAGCAAATTATTGTTGGTGAAATGCATAAGAGGGAATTGGTCCTATAGCAATAATTTTTATTTTCATTTTCCATTATAAAAAAGCAAAATTTTCTGTAATATTAAACCGATTTGTGCCAAATGCCAATGGTCCAGAGGATGACAAAAATGTTTTGAATTTTTACTAGGTTTGTAAATTTTTCCCACAATGTTTTGGATGGACTATGTGAATTCCTTTTTAAATTGAATTGAGTAAATTTAATGCTCCTTTTTTGATTGAATAATAAATATTTTTTAAATTATATGGACTTCCGGGGATTGGATTTAATTTGGAAAAATTAGAAGGATAAGTCAAAAATATGCCGTTTCGATGTTATTAAAATGGCCGGGGATTCAATAGATTTAAATTCCACTGAATTTTTGGAAATAAATTTGAAGCCTTCTAATAGCATAAATTTTCAAATCCCTTCAGAAGAGCATGGGCAAACGTTCCCGTTCATTGTCCGCTTGTTGCAGAAGACGTCTATCATCCGCTTCAATGACTGTTTTAAATTTTCGTGAAGCTAGCCTTTATCATGCCTTCATTGTTATTTTTCTTGAGTAGGCTTTTGGAATTAGCTAATTTTGAAAATAATTTATTAAAGATTTTTCTCATGGGGTCTTCTGACTGTGCCGGTAATCAATGTTTTGGCGGAGAATTTTCCTGCCAATAAATTCCTCATGAATGGGCTCATCCTCGGCTTGAAGGTTCATAAAATTTGAATGAATTATTTTTTGAGGACAAATTTATTTGGCCAGAATATTCTTGATTTAATAAAAAATGCCCAAAGGCAATTTTGGCCTAGAATAGATTAGGCCTTGAATTTTTGGATTTAAAAGGATTAATGGATTGGCCATACTATTATTGCCCAAAAATTCTCATAAAATTATTTAATTTTTCATTAAATTAAAATTTTGGCAATTTCCAGGGTATTCTCTCATTTCTGAGTTCTCCATTGATTGGCGCCGCCAGCGATTCATTTGGCCGAAAACCATTCCTTTTGCTCACTGTCTTTTTTACCTGCATGGTATTCATTCAAATTTGCATAATTCAAAGTCAATATCCAATCAAAATATCATTTTAATTGGATTTTAATTGAAATCCAAATTTATTTTTGATCTCACACAACATTTAAAAATATGCTCCAATTTCTGCATTTTCAGCCCATCCCTTGTCTGATAATCTCACCTTTTTGGTATTTTGCCCTTTTCACAATTTCGTATGTTTTTTTGTTCGAATTTCTAATTCAAATTGTATTTTCCCTTCAAGTGGCCTTTTCTCCGTTACTTTTACTGTCGTTTTGGCTTTTGTAGCCGATATTACAGAAAGGGATGAGAGAACGACGGCCACCGGACTCATTTCGGCTTCATTTTCTGCAGCCCTGGTTACATCACCGGTTCGGATTTGAATTTTATAAATTTGGGGCCTAATGGAAATTGAAATTTGGAATCATTTAAAATGATAGTCCACATCATTTCGGTCACAAAATCCATTTTATAGCCATAATTAGTTTGGCTAGATTCTAAATTCCCTTAAGCAATTTTTTGGTCTATCAAATGTAACGCATTAACAATTCATTTATTTGTCATTAAAAAGATTATGATCTGCCATTCTTTCAGGCACTTGGCGCATATTTGAGTCGAATTTATTCGGATGATGCCGTCGTTTTTCTGGCCACCATCATTGCCGTTTTCGACCTTCTATTCATTCTTTTGTTCGTCCCAGAATCACTGAAAAAGTCGAGAAAATCGAATCCAACAACCGAAAATGTTCTAAACGGATGCCAAGGCTCCGATCCATTTTTCATTTTTCGATTTCTACGAAATGAACAAACAATTTGTCGACTCTCATTGATTGTCTTTTTGTCATATTTATCGGAGGCCGGCGAATTCAGTGTCATTTTTGTTTATTTGAGATTGGTTAGTGCCAATTTGTGCTAATTTAAATTGCAGTAATTCCCAATTAGGTTGTCAATTTTTCCCCTGAATCCGTGGCACTCTTCATCGCATTTGTCGGTGTCTTTTCCGTCCTCAGTCAAACCGGTTTCCTTTCAATGATCACTCAAAGGGCTGGCCCAAAATCGGCCATAACATTTGGTCTCATTTTCCAATTCATTCAACTCATCCTTTATGGGATTGGTTCGGCGCATTGGATGTAAATATTTTGGGAATATTTCTCTAATTTTATTTCTAATTTAGAATGTGGCTAGCCGGATTGTTTGCCGCCCTCTCCCAAATGACATATCCAGCAATTTCGGCATTTGTGTCCCTTCAAACGGACAAAGAATTGCAGGGAACCGTACAAGGATTGTTAAGTGGTAAAAATTGCCTTTAATTTAAATAAAAGAAAAATAAATAAAAATTCATAGGAATTCGTGGCCTTTGCCAGGGAATTGGCCCAGCACTTTTTGGCTTCATTTTCTATGCCGTCGGCATGGATTTGAATTCGGATGAACAAAATGCCGGCCATATTGGTGTTGGCCCTCAATTTCCCATTCCAAACATTCGGCTTCAACCATTTGATAGTAAAATTATTGCACCGGCCAAAAACAGCTCACAAGAGAGGATATCCATTGATAATACGGTAGGAAAAGTGACTGAAGTACTCCCATTTATTAAGAGCAATTTGGAATTTGGTGCCCATCTATTTCATAAAATTCCATTTCTATCCAATTCAAAAACTGCAATTTTCAGGGCCCTGTCCCAGGTCCACCTTTTCTCTGTGGCGCCCTCCTCGTTTTTGTGGCCATTTTGCTGAATTGGACATTGCCATCTGGAAGGAAAAAGCACATTCGACGGCAGAATTCGCGCATTCCTGATGCGGCACCGCTCATTGATCGCCATGATTTGTTATTGCCAACCAGCAAAGAAGCCGAAGAATGAATGCAAGGCCAGCTCAATCAAACTTCTTTTACCCAATTCAAATTATAAAAGCCATTTTAAATTGTCTCTCCCAAAATTTCCCAAACATTCCCAAACAATTTTGTATATTATTAAAAAAAACATTTTCGCAGTCTACCTTCAATTCAATTTCGGTTATATTTTATTACTCATTTATGTGATTCATTTACTCTATAATATTTATCTTTTTTTAGTATGGTATAATAAGTACATATTTGCGCGTTTAATAAAGGCTTAAGATTATAATTTTACTATAATACTAAATTAGCATCAAAATTGCATTTATTGAGCAAATTTCGATTCCAAAATTTTTATAAGCCTTTACGCGTAAATGTCATTTTTATGTTTCGAATTTTGTACATTTCGGTCATTCAATATTGAAAAAGCCAAAGAATATAATCATAATCAAAAATAGTTTTTTGAATAATTCATGGCCGGTATTCAAAAAATATTCTTTGCCTCAATTTCATTAAAAAGCATTTCAATCCACTTTTTTTATATCAAATCATAATACACATCAACAATCATCATTTTGTTGTTTTTTTTTGTTTATATTCTCACATTTTATATAAAAAAATATAAAAATGCGTCTTTCTCAAATTTTTGTAGTTAAAACACATTTTCGGATGATTGAATTTATTTATATATTTCTAAAAAGTAAATTCAAAATCAAACTAATATCATCGAGATTAAAAATTAATATAAAGTATACACAGAGTGAATGAATAAAAAAATAAACTCATTCAATTTGAGTAGGTAAATATTCATTATTATTATTAAACATCCGTATGTATTGGCTTCACATCGTCAACATCCATTGCCAAAGATTCATTGCCGCTGACCAAATCAGTTGAACCCTTTCTCCCATGTAATCCTCGAGGCCTTTGGACATCAGAAGTGGATCGTCCGGAACGGGGGGAAGGTTGAACCCGAAGTGGTTTTCGTCGATTAGCCACAGGCGAAACAAGGGAACCGAGAGGAGAAGAACTTGCCGTCGGATTACCCAAAGTTCGAAATTGGTCAGGGGAAAATTTGACTGGACGATTGGTGGCGCCGTTCACCTTAAATTGATGAGATTTTACGGTTGATTCAATTCCAATTCACAATAGCTGAAACTCTTCGAATTGGGCAATTCGTCATGGGCAATGGCAATTGATTTTTTTGATTTGGACTTTGTTGGGCCGATTCATTTCCGGTTCCGCCAACAGCAAAACGTTCTAAAGATGCAATGGTACTGCGGATTGCAGTGATTTGACGACGCTGAAAATGTGCCCATTATTGTAAAATAATTGGGAAAAATGAATGGTTTCACCTCTTCCAAATGTCCATGTTTAATTCGTTCAATCATAAATGCAATGATTAGGGCCCAGGCTTTGCGAACGGTTTCGCTCCTCGCTCTTCTATCACCCCATTCTAGAAAAATTAAAAATAAATTCGGAAATTTATATGTGTTCTGAAATGTTCATTTGTATTCAAAATTCAAATGTGTTTTTGAAATTTTTAAAAATGTATTTTTGCACTTTTTTCAAGTGTTTTAAAAAAGTTCGCCAAAATGTGTTTTTATCTTTCCGGAAAATGTTCGCCAAAATGTGTTTTTATCTTTCCGGAAAATGTTCGCCAAAATGTGTTTTTATCTTTCCGGAAAATGTTTGCCAAAATGTGTTTTTATCTTTCCGGAAAATGTTTGCCAAAATGTGTTTTTATCTTTCCGGAAAATGTTCGCCAAAATGTGTTTTTTCTTTCCGGAAAATGTTCGCCAAAATGTGTTTTAGCTATCCGGAAAATGTTCGCCAAAATGTGTTTTTTCTTTCTGGGAAATGTTAATTTAATGCATTTTCCCCAATCTTTTCGAATCGAGCCTCAAACTATGTCAAAAATATATTTTAAAATTATTTTACAAATTTTAAAATTCGTTTTTATTATTAAATTAAAATTCGCCCATTTCTCTTTATTTTTTCTTCAATTTTAACCCACCAAGTGTACAGTCAATAAAAGTTTCGGCCACCGAATTCCAAAGTTTACCTTCAGGAAATGAATTTAAAAATCCCTTTAGTAATTCGAATTTTAACCCACTAGAAAGTTGACTTCGAGCATGGATTCGTCCAATATTTTCCAAAATTGCATTCACATTTTCCAAATCATCCAAATTTTCAACAACCTAGGAATTGGCTATTAGAGTAATAAAAGAGGAGGAATTGCCTGGTCAATCATTTCCGAGATTTGTTTGCAATGTGCTTTTGAAAAACTATCATGATTCACAAATTGTGGTGGCAGAGGATTCTAATATTAAATTAATAATATATTTATTCAAATATATATATATATTTATAATCACCCTTCGAAAGAGTTCTCGAGTTTCAGGTTCCTTGAAGAAAAGGCGATGGCTTATTTGAGAACCTAAAAAGCAATAAATTATTTTATTTTCAAAATCGAGCACTGACCAATCACTGTTGGACCTTTACTCAAATAAACCTGAAAAAATGGAGAAAAAAATGCCAAAAAATGATTTGAAATTTGCCTGTCGCCAAAGAGATCGAATCAAATGGATTTGCGCTGAAGTCAAGGGAATCAAAGTCG
The DNA here is from genome assembly GCA_030063045.1 of Pratylenchus scribneri. Taxonomy (NCBI): domain Eukaryota; kingdom Metazoa; phylum Nematoda; class Chromadorea; order Rhabditida; family Pratylenchidae; genus Pratylenchus; species Pratylenchus scribneri. The sequence continues at coordinate 1,475,997 of JAQSEB010000058.1, read as the reverse complement.
TTGATGTCCTCCGTCCACTGGCCTGATGGACAAACTAAAAATATTTGTAAAAATAATTTGTGAGACCATATTTGGTAATTTTGATTCAAATATAGACTAAAAATGCCAATAAAATAATTTCGATAACTTACGTCCATGTTGCTTTGTCTTCGCTGTGCCAATGTCAATTCTTTTTTGTCCATTTGAGAAAGGACTCTGAAATATTTAAACAATTAGAATATTCTAAATTATTTATTATTCAAACTTATCTTAACTAAATAAGTGAAGAGGAATCTTAATTGGTTACTGTACAAAGGGGTTCATTTTCAGCTACAGTATTTTTACCCCGAAGGAACAATCATTTCTCCCCCTTTTTCCCTAACCTTTTCAATTCTTCCTCTGCTTCAGGCCCTACACCCAACATGCAGGGTAATAATGTTGTTTGGATGGATTGTTGGCTACTGCTGGCTGTCATTGTGCTTGTGCTATTATTGTTGTTTAAATCCTCAGCTAAACTGCCAGAGACATTTCCTTCCAAATTGTTATTATTGTTGTCATCTTCTGCAGTTGTTGTTGTTGTTCTTGAATTTGCTTCACTCGTATTTTGTTGTTGTTGTTCACCGTCAACCGAACAAATTGATACCTAAATTTAGGAAAATGTAATGAGAACGTTATTTATTGTTCATTATGGCCAAGTATTATGGCCATAAAAATATTCATTGAATATTTTAATTTTAACAACTTAAGTGACCATTTAAATTCCATTAATAAATGTTGCCAAAGATGGTTACGATGTTGAGAAGGCAATAATTTGCCTTGAGGAATAAATCAAATATTATTTCCTCCACCCCTTTTTATATGTCTATGCCTAATGGCCTATGTCTATAAATTTGTATTTTTCCCATTTTTGTAATTTTGGTTTTTGATATCATTTTTCTTGGAAGAAGTCTGAGGAATTTGAAGACTCTTTACCTTTGGAATTAGCAAAATTTTGCCAGACCGAGAACGAATGGAAGTCATTTTTAGTGGGACCGAAAATGGAAGTCAAAAGATTAATTTAGAATGGAGAAGAGTGGCCGAATAATGGGTATCCTTTTTCCAGAAAGATTCGTGGGAATTGAGTGGAATAAATCCTTGGTCAGTCTTTTTTGAGACGAAATTTAGACTATTAAAGGCAATTTTGTATTGGAGGAAGCAAAAAGAATAAATAGGCAAAGAGGATTAGCGTCAAGTTTTAAGTGTTTGTCTTTAATTTTGGGTTGCCATTGCCTAGATTGAATTTCCTGCCAAATTTTCATGCAAAATATAAACACACTTGAGACAATCCAAGGAGGGAAAATTGTATATGTGGGGATATTAAAAGGGATATAATCAATGTTTACTGGGAAAATATGCCATAAGGAATTGATTTGCTTTTATAATGAAGAAATGCGATTATTAAAAATAAATTTAATTTTACCTGTGGGATGATAAAACGAAGTTTCCGTCCCATTTTTGTTGAATTTGGCTCCGAGCCTTGGCCACCACCCAAAGGTGAATCTTGACCACCCAGCTGGCCGGCCAACACTTGTTGCGATTTTGACCGATGTTTTGATGGGTCCAATTGTTGTACATTGCCTTAAATATCAAATTTAATTGGCCTAATTTTATGCATCACCTGACTGGACAGCCACAGCAGTAGGTGGGGAAGAAGGCATTGTAGTGAATGGGCCGGCACAAACGGCAGCCGGAAATCCGGGCTGAACCACGGTGAAATAAATTGATTCTCTGTTGCGTTGAACTGCAGTGGATGAAGTGGACATTGCCGAATTTGGACGTTGAAGGCAGAGGGCATCATCGCCAATGGCAGAATTATTTGTGGTCGTTGCTACGGTCAATCTGCTGTGAAAATGAACAATTTAAAGTCGAGATGGGACATTTAATTCGAAATGAATTTTAAAAATTATTAGCAGAAAATTTTACTTGGAAATTTCGTCGTCCGCATCGAATGCTGCCTCCTCACATTGTTCTCCGCCTTCAGCGGCCATTTGCCTTCTCAAATAGGCTCGAGCCTAAGTAAGAATTTTCAAATTTATTTATCAAAACAATTTCATAGGCAACCTCAGCAGCCGTAGCAAATCGAATTTCTTCTTCATCTCTGGTTGATGCCAATCTTTTATGGGGTAATGGAGTGGCAATCATTGGTTCCTGGATTGGTTGATCCGTTGGCGATGCTGCGGCCGAAAAATAGTCAAATGAGGAACATCGACCCTGAAATTATTTTATTGTGGATTCCATTCATGTAAATAATCATAAATTATATTTATAAAATGAATTTTAATTTTTTGGGCACTTCTCCCAAACTTGCCTGTGAATCTCCTTCCATATCCTCGCCGAATTTCTGATGCATTTGTTGGGTCCTTTCTTCCCTGCTGCTTCCAACCGGTGATCCAACGGCCAATTTCTCATATTTTCTCGATCTTCTCTCCTCGTCCAGCCTCACTTCCTCTTTGATTGCCCTGGCCAATGCCAATTTTTCCATTCGCATTTCCTCACGGGCCAATCGAGGAAGGGGCGGCAATTCGGCACCCGGATTATCGCCATCTTCCTTTTCTTTTGTGCCTTTGGTGCTCAATCTTTGGAAGGAGAAAAGGTTTTGAAAAAAGCCTATGTACTCAATTTTTCCATATCCGAACTAATTTAATTGGCTGAAAAATTATGACAAATCTGCCTTTTGGCTATAATTTTTTGCAAGTAAATCCATTAATCCCTTCTCAACTCATTTCATCCAAATCAATTGGTTAAAAATAATTCGAAATATTCTGATTTGTTTAATCCTAACCAAAATCACCTTTGTTTTATCCTCTGCAAAAAACTTGGCTTTTTGCTGATCATCGCATTTGCCGACATTGACTTTTTGGTCACATCAAAATTTGGCCCATTGTCCAAAATGTCCTCCGTTGTGGATGAGGCAAATTGGCCAATTCCACTTTTACGCCTGCCACCGGCTCCCAATTCTGATCGACGCCTTTCTGATGCCGATTTTTTCTGTTAATAGAATTCAAAATTAATTCATTTTTTAATTTTTATTTTACAATTCCAGAACAGAATTTTAATTTAAATGCAATTCAAAACATCATAATTAATTAGGAATCTATTCAAGAATTAAGCGATTCATGGCTGGTAGTTTATTTTTACCATAATTGGATATGCCCTTAAGGCTAATTGAATTCATTTTATAATGTGCCATTTAGTAAGAAATGAATGCCTATATAATATTTATGAATATGATCATTTATTATTATTTCTTTTAGGTTTTCCACTTTTCAATTTAAATTTTCAATTTCCACCTTTATTTCATCCTTTTCCGCCGTTGCCAAATCCTTTCGACTTTCTCGCCTCCTTTCCGACCTTCTCATTGAACGATGATTTCCATGTTGCTTTCCATTCGAATTCGAAGTGGCTGCTGCCATTTTTTGTTCTGCCAAAATTGCTGGCGATGAAGTCGATGCATTGGCCAATGAATCGAAATGCTCAACAAATGTCGCCGGTTTTGGATCCGGTCGATTTTGCTGGGGTTTAGAACTGCCAAATTGGGTGCTTCGCCATTTTTTGCTATTTGGCCAACGTTCTTCTTGATTAGCATTTTTGGTTGATGATTTGGTTGGGTCGCCGCGAATCCAATGCATGATTTTTTGCATATTATTCCAAAATATTTAAATTTAATTTTAGGATAAAAATGAATTAAAAATCATTAAATAAATTAATTGGGACAGGAAAAAGAAATGGATGGATTTGAGGGGGGGGGGGGGGGGGGGTGGGATTAGAATTATTTAAGGAAGAAGCAATTAATTGAGGGGACAATTTATGCTACAAAATTGATTGGCCATTTGTCTAGGAGGCTAATTGGGCATTCTTTTAGATTGTAGCCAATACATTATAAATAAGTCGGGTACCCTTCCAAAGTCCAACAACAATTAAATGCGCGATGTTTCGATTTGGGTACAATTCTTTTTTAGAATTTTTGGAATTTAAAATGGATTCTGGAAATGAAAACAATTCCACTAAGCTTCTAACGATAAAAATTCTTAAATTGGATGGTAAAAATGTGGCAGGTTATTGGACAATTATGTTGAGAAAATATATAGAAATAAAGTAAAAAATTATCTGAATAAATTTAATATGAAAAGTTGAATATTATATTGTTATAGGCACCCATTTAGAAGGCTCAAAAAATGAGGGTATTCATTCAGAATATTCTAATTATTAAATATTAATTAAAGAATATTCGAGGCACACAAAAGAAGGAATCCCTCCAACAAAACCGATATATCCAAACCAAAAACGAATCAAAAAGTCTTCATAATCCGTCCAACTATGTGAAGAGAGGAAGAGGGGATTTTGAATGCGGAAAAGCGGCTTTAATCTCGGCGTTGCTATAGGACATAAAAATTAAGGGGTTTGGAAAAGCCGATCATCAATGCCAATGGCAAAAGGGCAAAACCCTCTTCTTTTCAGCGTGGAAAAGAGGATTCTGAGGCTGTCAAAAATTCTTGCCTCTTCGATCCATGCTGCCGATGGGGGATGATGATTTGATTTTGATGGGAGGGAATGAATGACAGGCAATTGGCAAAAGGGAAAGAGGGAATTTGAACGGTAGCGATGAAATTTGATGAGCTCCCTGGCACTTTTGGTGGATTATTGGACATAGGGGAACACAAAACACACTCATAAAAAGTTATCAAGGAAAGTTTTGAACACTTTTTTTTGTTGAAAGTGCGTGCGCCTTTTAAAATTTGCGGATGAAAAGAAAGGGAGGGCAGCAATGAGGGGAATGGGTGTTAAACTGCCTCTCACCTTTTGGCAGCTTATTGGCCAGCAGACACCTTTGGTGGGTGCTTATTGCCAGCCGATGCGTGCTTATCTTATTGACAGCCGATAGGCTGAAAAACAGTGAGAGGTTGAGGTTGGCTATGGAAAAAAGGGGGACGGAGAGAGGAAACAAATGGCGCATTTTACCGGCAATTTTTTGATATGAGGCATAATATAAATATTAGAAATGGGGAATTGGCAATTGACTTGAGGGAAAGGCCCTTGGGAATGAAAAGTGGGAAATGGACTTTAAAAATGGTTATTAATTCCAATTAATTTTTATAAATAATTTAATGCAAAATCAAGAGGAAAAAATTTAGAGAAAGGAAGCGGAAAATTGGCAAAAAATAATTTGTAAAAACAAATATTGAAAAGTATGGATGGATTTTATGGCAAAGCGGATTAGTGAATGGCACCCGGCAAAATTCATGTTACCGATTTTGGCATTAAAAAGGCAAAGAAAAAAGTGGAATTATTTATAAAATGGGCAAACCTACTAATGGACCAATTGGTCTTTTTTATTTGCTATTCATTCTAAGAATGGCATATGCTTGGCCCAAAATAAAAATTTGACAATAAACGTCAAAATGTGACGAAGGTGGGATTCAGGTTAAGCTTTAAGTCAGCTAAAAATTTAGACTAATTCCGATAAAAATCATTTTAGTTATTTTTTTAAATTGCTTTTTTTTTCTTAAAAATCAATGAAAATAAAAAACGGAATGAAATGGAATTGAAAATAGCCAAGAATTTTGGCCATTTTTTTCATAAACTTCCATGGGGGAACAGTTGTTGATTGGATTGGGGATTCGGAAAGGGGAAAGAGGAATGAAAGAATCCTCCAAACATTGATTGTTCAATTTTATTCAACATTCAACTCCTCAATACATAATATTGTTTTGGCCAAAAAATTCAAAAATAGAAAAGAGTAAAACAGGTCAGTGGATTTTTTTAGAATTTGATAAATATGCTTCCGAAATGGATCAATGATTTCCTCATTTCGATGGATGAGTAAGTAGGCTGAACCCACAATGATTTGGAGATCTTCGATGAAATGAACATTCCAATGGAAGAATATATTGTCTTGTTTGCCTCCAACAAAAAATATTTTTATTCATATGAATGATTGTCAAATTGATAAAATTATTCATAGAGTACGTATAATAATATGGTGAAAAATGAATGGAAATGGAAAATTTTTTCGGAATTAAATATTATCAAACTATAATGGAGAAAATATGGAATTTTCCGAAAATTTTTAGTGTCGAAAAATAATATTCTTGGGGCTATATAACTTGCCCGAATCCGACTTTTTTAAACCTTATTTAGGGCACTTTCGTTATTATTAAATGCAAAGAAAAAGGAAGGGAAGGGGAGAAGATAAGTGTGGAAATTGCCTCAAGACATTTTTGATGACAGTACTCTACTACAGTATTTTCTCCCTTCCTTTTAATCAATGATTGAATGTATTGTTTTCCCATTAATTTTTTGTTTGGGGCTATAAACTTTTAATATTCAGAGACATATGTTTTGGAAACTTTATAGATGAACAGTTTTTAATTAATTTGGTATTAATTGATTGATAAAGAAGAGAAAATTCTCGATTTAAATATTCAAAAAATAGTTTACTTTTTCGGCAATTTTATTTAAATTAATCTCATATTTCCACTCATTCCATCACCATTCCATGGTGTTAATGATGTATTGGAGTGTTTTGAACCGTGACAAATTGTGCGGGCTCCCAATGTTCAATGCCATCAGCAGAGAATTTCGACTGATGGGGGCACTTCAATTGAGGGAAAATTGTCATAAAAATTTGGATAAAATTTGGCTTTTTCCATTTTCAATTCTTTTTCCTTTTCTCTTTTCAGTTTCAATTCTAATTAATTGGTCATTTTTTCCTTTTCTGCTTCCTTCATTCCCTTTTTCGAAAATTTTTCTTATGCCAATTTTGACTTCACCTTCTTTTATTGTTCTTTTTTGTTTTTTTTTTTTTGGAAATAAAATGTCAATATTCGGCATTTTTGAAAGTATAAATTTTATTTCCAACTATCCAAAAAATTAGTGATGACTGGCTGGGATTTGCTTCTAATTTTTCGCAATAAAAAAACTCGCCTCATCACATCCGCTTTTTGACTATTTTATTTTGAAATTGGAGCAAAGCAAAAAATAAAAAAAGGAAATTAATGATAAATTTCCTTCCTCCCCCCCCCCCAGCCCCAGTTCAACGTCATTTTATTAATTTCATTTTCAGTTTTCACACAGTTAAAACCGCCGCTGTGGGCAATGAATTGGCCAAAACGGCGCCTCTGCGACTGATCATCATATTCGTTCCATATAAAAACCGACGGGAGCCACCCACCCAGCCAATCATTCCATCATTTTTATTTCACATTTTCATTTTAGGCCATTCTGATGGCTTTTCATTAAAAATTAATTTGTAATTTTTTCCATCATCAAATTTATTTTCCAGACTTTTCGATACCCAAATCCATTTCACTCCAATTTATTTTCCACCTCCTCTTCCCCTTCATTTCCACTGCCATCCCCCAATTTTATTCGCCGGAAACTCATCAGTCCACATCCATTAAAGCAGCATTTCTCCACCAATCCACAATCTCCATCGGATTTGCATTCGGCCAAACATTTTTGTTCATTTTCCCTTCCATTCCCCAATTCTTCATTTTTTCCCTCTTTGTTGTTGTGCTGGACAAATGCCGGCTTTTACCACTTTTTTCGGTGCTGGACAACAAAAACCCAGGCTATGGTAGCCAATCTGTATTAGAAAAAATAATTTTTAACATTTTTTAATATATTTATTTTCCATTTCTTTTTGAAAGGGGAGAGGGAACCCAACCTTCCATTATCGTTAAGAATTGTGTAGATTAACAAAAAAATGTAAGAAGTAAATAATTCTGTTATATGGAAAAAGAGTTGGATTAGAAGGAAAAATGGGCCCAGATTAGTTGGATGACTTTGGATGGGATGGGAAGAAGCATCCTCATAAGAAATTCTTTCCAAAAACTGGGCCCAAAAATACAGCAAATTGGATAATTTAATACATTTTTGTGTATATGAGGCAAAAAAATGAAATGGGGAAAATGTGGTAATGGAATATTTTGCCTAAAGATAAAGATAATTGGAATGTGATTTTTATGACTTATTAATTAAAAAGGACTACCTGATGGCACCAAAAGCCATCCCAACATTGAGTTTGCCGTTTGCAAAGGGCAGTCACCCCATTGGCCATTTTCAATGGTGCACCCGTTGGACATGGATTGATCAGACCTGAAAATTAAATAATAATCAATGTAACAAAAATAGATGAAAATATTTTGGAACAGCTGGGCATGGTGGATTGGGGCAATCCATGCTTAATTCGTTCAATCATAAATGCAATGATTAAGGCCCAAGCTTCGCGAACAGTTTCTCTCTCGCCCTTCTATCACCCCATTCTAAAAAATTAAAAATAAATTCGGAAATTTATAGTATTTGTGTTCTGAATTTAAAATTCAAATACATTTTTGTCCTTTTTAAAAATGTATTTTTACCATTTTTTTATAAGTGTTTTGAAATGTTCGCTAAAATGTGTTTTTCCTTTCCGGAAAATGTTCACCTGTTTTCCCTTTCCGGAAAATGTTCGCTAAAATGTGTTTTCGCTTTCCGGTAAATGTTCGCCAAAATGTGTTTTCCCTTTCCGGAAAATGTTCGCTAAAATGTGTTTTCGCTTTCCGGTAAATGTTCGCCAAAATGTGTTTTTCCCTTTCCGGAAATGTTCGCCAAAATGTGCTCCGGAATGTGTTTTCCTTTCCGGAAAATGTTCGCAAAATGTGTTTTCCCTTTCCGAAAAATATTCGCCAAAATGTGTTTTCGGAAAATGTTCGCTAAATTGTGTTTTCGCTTTCCGGTAAATGTTCGCCAAAATGTGTTTTTCCCTTTCCGGAAATGTTCGCCAAAATGTGCTCCGGAATGTGATTTCCTTTCCGGAAAATCTTTGCCTAAATGTGTTTTTTTCTTTCCGGAATGTGTTTTTCTTTCCAGAAAATGTTCGCAAAATGTGTTTTCCCTTTCCGGAAAATGTTCGCCATAATGTGTTTTTCTATTCAGGTGTTTTTCTATTCAGGTTTGCTTAATAAATAATTTCATATATTTTTTTTTTCAGATTTTTCCTTCTCTTATTTTTCGGATAGATATAAAATAATTAATGATAGTAAATCTTTGGTATTCTTTTTGATTGTCTGATTATTTTTTTGATTTCCCCAATATCTAATGCCGTTTCCCACCTGTTGTTGTTTCTGAGTTAGTGGTGGCGATGCAATTCGATTTGTCGATGAACCAATCAACAATTGATAGCTTAAGCGATTTGAACGGTAACGATAAAATTTGATGAGTCCTTTGGCACTTTTAGAGATTATTTGACACAAAACACACTTAAAAAATTAAGAAATAAAGTTTTAAACACGTTGAAAGTGCGTGTGCCAACAAAATATTTGAAAGGCGAAAGCCACAAACACTTGAAATGCATAAAGCCACAAACAATTAACGTCAACCACAAATACTTGAATCAATTTTGAAAATGTCATCTATATTTAAAAATAGAATTTCAACTGCATTGAAAGCATTGAGCAAAATAAAATCAGTAATCTCTAAGTCACAAAAAATGAAAAGTTAAGCAATAGAGAAAATGTCATCGCAATTGAAAATTCGGCTGATAGAACAATGAAAGAAATTGAATTTATCCAGGTAAGGAAAAAAATCATAAATCAAGCTCTAAATGATATGACCGAATTAATGAAATTCATAAATCCCCGATAAGAGAGATCAAAAATCACAGCAATACAACCAAACCATATGCAACGAATTACTAGGAAGATGGAATTCTATGGTAGGAATAGCGACTAAATGTGGAAGATGGAATTCTATGGTAGGGGTAGCGACTAAATGTGGAAGATGGAATTCTATGGTAGGGGTAGCGACTAAATGTGGAAGATGGAATTCTATGGTAGGGGTAGCGACTAAATGTGGAAGATGGAATTCTATGGTAGGGGTAGCGACTAAATGTGGAAGATGGAATTCTATGGTAGGAGTAGCGACTAAATGTGGAAGATTGAATTCTATGGTAGGGGTAGCGACTAAATGTGGAAGATGGAATTCTATGGTAGGGGTAGCGTCTAAATGTGGAAGATGGAATTCTCTGGTAGGGGTAGCGTCTAAATGTGGAAGGTGGAATTCTATGGTAGGGGTAGCGACTAAATGTGGAAGATTGAATTCTATGGTAGGGGTAGCGACTAAATGTGGAAGATGGAATTCTATGGTAGGGGTAGCGTCTAAATGTGGAAGATGGAATTCTCTGGTAGGGGTAGCGTCTAAATGTGGAAGGTGGAATTCTATGGTAGGGGTAGCGTCTAAATGTGGAAGATGGAATTCTATGGTAGGGGTAGCGTCTAAACTCTAAATGTGGAAGATGGAATTCTATGGTAGGGGTAGCGACTAAATGTGGAAGATGGAATTCTATGGTAGGGGTAGCGACTAAATGTGGAAGATGGAATTCTATGGTAGGAGTAGCGACTAAATGTGGAAGATTGAATTCTATGGTAGGGGTAGCGACTAAATGTGGAAGATGGAATTCTATGGTAGGGGTAGCGTCTAAATGTGGAAGATGGAATTCTCTGGTAGGGGTAGCGTCTAAATGTGGAAGGTGGAATTCTATGGTAGGGGTAGCGTCTAAATGTGGAAGATGGAATTCTATGGTAGGGGTAGCGTCTAAACTCTAAATGTGGAAGATGGAATTCTATGGTAGGGGTAGCGTCTAAATGTGGAAGGTGGAATACTATGGTAGGGGTAGCAACATGCTATGGCATTGAATATTTTGCTTAAAATTTTTTTATTCAAATGACAAATGGATAAAAATAAAATAATTACAAATAGGTAAAAAAATGAATGCAAATGGAAAATTTATTCGTAATTAAATATGACAAACTGTAATGATATTTTATTTTGGGAGATTTGTTGTCATCGTTTTCGACGTCTTCTCTTCAACCTTGGCATATGGCCATGCCCAATTATGCCTTGAAGGGATCCTGGCGGAGCTATCCTATCCCCATTAACCATCACCAATGGTTTGTTGATTTGGCTGGAGGGTCTTTCAGTTTGGGCAGCCGCTTGTTCCATTTCGATGGCATCATCCATAAAACTGCAAAAATGAATTAATTTATTATATTTTATTGAATAATTTAGTCTAATTTCTGCACTGAATAAAGTGGAACACTTGAACTTTATATTTATGAATTAATTTAAAGTTCTTTCAATCATTTTTCTAATATAAAAAGGGACAAACCCTCCGGTTCGTTGTACTGCTGCCTGAATTGGCACCATTGTCGAATTGTTCCCTTTTTGTGTGCCAGGAGCAGAGCCAAAAACAACGGAAAGAACAATGCCAATGGAAATACACAAAATGACGAGGCACCAAACACCCAAAATGCAACTGAAAATAAATTGTAGAGGAAAATGTTCGCCAAAATGTGTTTTTTCTTTCCGGAAAATGTTCGCCAAAATGTGTTTTTTCTTTCCGGAAAATGTTCGCCAAAATGTGTTTTACCTTTCCGGAAAATGTTCGCCAAAATGTGTTTTCCCTTTCCGGAAAATGTTCGCCAAAATGTGTTTTCCCTTTCCGGAAAATGTTCGCCAAAATGTATTTTCCCTTTCCGGAAATGTTCGCCAAAATGTGTTTTATCTTTCCGGAAAATGTTCGCCAAAATGATTTTTATCTTTCCGGAAAATGTTCGCCAAAATGTGTTTTTTCTTTCCGGAAAATGTTCGCCAAAATGTGTTTTCGCTATCCGGAAAATGTTCGCCAAAATGTGTTTTCCCTTTCCGGAAATGTTCGCCAAAATGTGTTTTATCTTTCCGGAAAATGTTCGCCAAAATGTGTTTTTTCTTTCCGGAAAATGTTCGCCAAAATGTGTTTTTCCTTTCCGGAAAATGTTCGCCAAAATGTGTTTTACCTTTCCGGAAAATGTTCGCCAAAATGTGTTTTCCCTTTCCGGAAAATGTTCGCCAAAATGTGTTTTCCCTTTCCGGAAAATGTTCGCCAAAATGTATTTTCCCTTTCCGGAAATGTTCGCCAAAATGTGTTTTATCTTTCCGGAAAATGTTCGCCAAAATGATTTTTATCTTTCCGGAAAATGTTCGCCAAAATGTGTTTTTTCTTTCCGGAAAATGTTCGCCAAAATGTGTTTTCGCTATCCGGAAAATGTTCGCCAAAATGTGTTTTCCCTTTCCGGAAATGTTCGCCAAAATGTGTTTTATCTTTCCGGAAAATGTTCGCTAAAATGTGTTTTCGCTTTCCGGTAAATGTTCGCCAAAATGTGTTTTTCCCTTTCCGGAAATGTTCGCCAAAATGTGCTCCGGAATGTGTTTTCCTTTCCGGAAAATGTTCGCAAAATGTGTTTTCCCTTTCCGAAAAATATTCGCCAAAATGTGTTTTCGGAAAATGTTCGCTAAATTGTGTTTTCGCTTTCCGGTAAATGTTCGCCAAAATGTGTTTTTCCCTTTCCGGAAATGTTCGCCAAAATGTGCTCCGGAATGTGATTTCCTTTCCGGAAAATCTTTGCCTAAATGTGTTTTTTTCTTTCCGGAATGTGTTTTTCTTTCCAGAAAATGTTCGCAAAATGTGTTTTCCCTTTCCGGAAAATGTTCGCCATAATGTGTTTTTCTATTCAGGTGTTTTTCTATTCAGGTTTGCTTAATAAATAATTTCATATATTTTTTTTTTCAGATTTTTCCTTCTCTTATTTTTCGGATAGATATAAAATAATTAATGATAGTAAATCTTTGGTATTCTTTTTGATTGTCTGATTATTTTTTTGATTTCCCCAATATCTAATGCCGTTTCCCACCTGTTGTTGTTTCTGAGTTAGTGGTGGCGATGCAATTCGATTTGTCGATGAACCAATCAACAATTGATAGCTTAAGCGATTTGAACGGTAACGATAAAATTTGATGAGTCCTTTGGCACTTTTAGAGATTATTTGACACAAAACACACTTAAAAAATTAAGAAATAAAGTTTTAAACACGTTGAAAGTGCGTGTGCCAACAAAATATTTGAAAGGCGAAAGCCACAAACACTTGAAATGCATAAAGCCACAAACAATTAACGTCAACCACAAATACTTGAATCAATTTTGAAAATGTCATCTATATTTAAAAATAGAATTTCAACTGCATTGAAAGCATTGAGCAAAATAAAATCAGTAATCTCTAAGTCACAAAAAATGAAAAGTTAAGCAATAGAGAAAATGTCATCGCAATTGAAAATTCGGCTGATAGAACAATGAAAGAAATTGAATTTATCCAGGTAAGGAAAAAAATCATAAATCAAGCTCTAAATGATATGACCGAATTAATGAAATTCATAAATCCCCGATAAGAGAGATCAAAAATCACAGCAATACAACCAAACCATATGCAACGAATTACTAGGAAGATGGAATTCTATGGTAGGAATAGCGACTAAATGTGGAAGATGGAATTCTATGGTAGGGGTAGCGACTAAATGTGGAAGATGGAATTCTATGGTAGGGGTAGCGACTAAATGTGGAAGATGGAATTCTATGGTAGGGGTAGCGACTAAATGTGGAAGATGGAATTCTATGGTAGGGGTAGCGACTAAATGTGGAAGATGGAATTCTATGGTAGGGGTAGCGACTAAATGTGGAAGATGGAATTCTATGGTAGGAGTAGCGACTAAATGTGGAAGATTGAATTCTATGGTAGGGGTAGCGACTAAATGTGGAAGATGGAATTCTATGGTAGGGGTAGCGTCTAAATGTGGAAGATGGAATTCTCTGGTAGGGGTAGCGTCTAAATGTGGAAGGTGGAATTCTATGGTAGGGGTAGCGACTAAATGTGGAAGATGGAATTCTATGGTAGGAGTAGCGACTAAATGTGGAAGATGGAATTCTATGGTAGGGGTAGCGACTAAATGTGGAAGATGGAATTCTATGGTAGGGGTAGCGACTAAATGTGGAAGATGGAATTCTATGGTAGGGGTAGCGACTAAATGTGGAAGATGGAATTCTATGGTAGGGGTAGCGACTAAATGTGGAAGATGGAATTCTATGGTAGGAGTAGCGACTAAATGTGGAAGATTGAATTCTATGGTAGGGGTAGCGACTAAATGTGGAAGATGGAATTCTATGGTAGGGGTAGCGTCTAAATGTGGAAGATGGAATTCTCTGGTAGGGGTAGCGTCTAAATGTGGAAGGTGGAATTCTATGGTAGGGGTAGCGTCTAAATGTGGAAGATGGAATTCTATGGTAGGGGTAGCGTCTAAACTCTAAATGTGGAAGATGGAATTCTATGGTAGGGGTAGCGTCTAAATGTGGAAGGTGGAATTCTATGGTAGGGGTAGCAACATGCTATGGCATTGAATATTTTGCTTAAAATTTTTTTATTCAAATGACAAATGGATAAAAATAAAATAATTACAAATAGGTAAAAAAATGAATGCAAATGGAAAATTTATTCGTAATTAAATATGACAAACTGTAATGATATTTTATTTTGGGAGATTTGTTGTCATCGTTTTCGACGTCTTCTCTTCAACCTTGGCATATGGCCATGCCCAATTATGCCTTGAAGGGATCCTGGCGGAGCTATCCTACCCCCATTAACCATCACCAATGGTTTGTTGATTTGGCTGGAGGGTCTTTCAGTTTGGGCAGCCGCTTGTTCCATTTCGATGGCATCATCCATAAAACTGCAAAAATGAATTAATTTATTATATTTTATTGAATAATTTAGTCTAATTTCTGCACTGAATAAAGTGGAACACTTGAACTTTATATTTATGAATTAATTTAAAGTTCTTTCAATCATTTTTCTAATATAAAAAGGGACAAACCCTCCGGTTCGTTGTACTGCTGCCTGAATTGGCACCATTGTCGAATTGTTCCCTTTTTGTGTGCCAGGAGCAGAGCCAAAAACAACGGAAAGAACAATGCCAATGGAAATACACAAAATGACGAGGCACCAAACACCCAAAATGCAACTGAAAATAAATTGTAGAGGAAAATGTTCGCCAAAATGTGTTTTTTCTTTCCGGAAAATGTCCGCCAAAATGTGTTTTTTCTTTCCGGAAAATGTTCGCCAAAATGTGTTTTACCTTTCCGGAAAATGTTCGCCAAAATGTGTTTTCCCTTTCCGGAAAATGTTCGCCAAAATGTGTTTTCCCTTTCCGGAAAATGTTCGCCAAAATGTATTTTCCCTTTCCGGAAATGTTCGCCAAAATGTGTTTTATCTTTCCGGAAAATGTTCGCCAAAATGATTTTTATCTTTCCGGAAAATGTTCGCCAAAATGTGTTTTTTCTTTCCGGAAAATGTTCGCCAAAATGTGTTTTCGCTATCCGGAAAATGTTCGCCAAAATGTGTTTTCCCTTTCCGGAAATGTTCGCCAAAATGTGTTTTATCTTTCCGGAAAATGTTCGCCAAAATGATTTTTATCTTTCCGGAAAATGTTCGCCAAAATGTGTTTTTTCTTTCCGGAAAATGTTCGCCAAAATGTGTTTTCGCTATCCGGAAAATGTTCGCCAAAATGTGTTTTCCCTTTCCGGAAATGTTCGCCAAAATGTGTTTTATCTTTCCGGAAAATGTTCGCCAAAATGTGTTTTTTCTTTCCGGAAAATGTTCGCCAAAATGTGTTTTTTCTTTCCGGAAAATGTTCGCCAAAATGTGTTTTACCTTTCCGGAAAATGTTCGCCAAAATGTGTTTTCCCTTTCCGGAAAATGTTCGCCAAAATGTGTTTTCCCTTTCCGGAAAATGTTCGCCAAAATGTATTTTCCCTTTCCGGAAATGTTCGCCAAAATGTGTTTTATCTTTCCGGAAAATGTTCGCCAAAATGATTTTTATCTTTCCGGAAAATGTTCGCCAAAATGTGTTTTTTCTTTCCGGAAAATGTTCGCCAAAATGTGTTTTCGCTATCCGGAAAATGTTCGCCAAAATGTGTTTTCCCTTTCCGGAAATGTTCGCCAAAATGTGTTTTATCTTTCCGGAAAATGTTCGCCAAAATGGGTTTTATCTTTCCGGAAAATGTTCGCCAAAATGTGTTTTTTCTTTCCGGAAAATGTTCGCCAAAATGTGTTTTCGCTATCCGGAAAATGTTCGCCAAAATGTGTTTTCGCTATCCGGAAAATGTTCGCCAAAATGTGTTTTATCTTTCCGGAAAATGTTCGCCAAAATGTGTTTTATCTTTCCGGAAAATGTTCGCCAAAATGTGTTTTTTCTTTCCGGAAAATGTTCGCCAAAATGTGTTTTCGCTATCCGGAAAATGTTCGCCAAAATGTGTTTTCTTTTCTGGATAAATCGCAAACATATTTCTATAATACAAATACAAACTCATTCTTCTTCAAATCAAACTAATTCCCTTTTCTCTTATTTATCAGATTATTTTTTAGAATTAATTTTCCCCAAATTACCATCTATAATGCCTGGCCAAAAAATGGGCCACTCGAAGGCGGAATTTTGTGGTGATTACCGGCAGTGAATATCGATAGACGGAAACTTTGTCCACGGATAAATGTCTCCATTTCACGCGGCGAATATGTTCACTTTTGAAATGGTTTTGAAGCAATGTGAGCGACAGAACTGTATTCTGAAAATGTCCACAAAAATTAGTTTTTACTTGGCCATTTATTTGCTCTCAAAACAAATTGTCTCCTTTTCCTTTCTATTTTTAATAGGATATAATTCCAAAAATGCTTTAATAAGGTCTATTTATCTACAAAAATGTCGGAATAAATAATTATCATAATTTAACCCTTTAAAAGTCACTAAAAATTAGGGTTAATTACCCGGGGGCGGGTAATGAAAAAGCGGGTAACGGGTAATACGGGTAATTGGGGTCCGGGTAATGGGTAGGGTAGGCCAAACTCGAAAAATACCCGCGGGTACTACCCTACCCGTTCCTTGTTAAGACATTTTTTGAAATTCGTTTAATAAAATTTTTAAAATTGGCCAAAATAAATATCATAATAAAAAATAATAAAAACTCTTCTTCATCTTCAAATTTTTTTTCACTCAAATCTTTGCCTTTTGCAACAATTCAGGCTTTGAAATAAACATATTAAATGCTTGTGAACAATTAAATTCAGAATTTTCTTTAATCGAAACAAGGGCATTCACTGTATCAACTTTAAAACTGTTTCTTTCATCCGTCCAAACATACGTTGGCAAGGAGGGCAGGACAACCACCAATTTTGTGCCTCCCTAAAATTGCCCGCGGCAGCGAAAAATTTGGTTTTTGTAATGGCCGCGCAGCGAAAAATTAGGTCTAAAAATGGCCCCGATAGAGGAAAATTTAAGCCAAAATTAGGCGCGCAGCGAAAAATCAGAGCCAAAATTAACCGCGCAGAGAAAAATTAGAGCCAAATTTAGCCGCGCAGCGAAAAATTAGAGATAAAATTAGCCACGCAGCGAAAAATTTTTATAATTTCAGAAAATTGGTCAAAATCAGGCTTTATCAGGCTTTTTCCGAAATCAGGTTTTTGTCAGGAAAAATCAGAAAAAGCAGGGAAAACCTGATAAATCAGGCATTCTGAGAGCCCTGCATAAAAAAATACAATTTTTGTTCCCTAAATGGTGGCTTTAAAAAGGTTACGGGTAGGCGGGTAGTCGGGTAGTCAAGGTGCGGGTAATGGGTAATGCGGGTAATTGGGGTCCGGGTAACGGGTAGGGTAATTTGCCCAAAATCCTTACGGGTACCCTACCCGACTACCCTACCCGTCAACGGGTAATTAACCCTACTAAAAATCCCAAAGGGAATATACAATATAGCCAACAAAGGGGGAAAGAAATAGTATTTTATGGTAGGTTCAATTATCATTCCATGTTTCCCCCACCTTCATTGTTACATCATCGCGCACCCACAAATAGCATTCACCCTCGTCAGGCCCTTCTTTTTCCATGAATTTCTTGATGGCTTCCCGATTCTTCTCCGATAATGATTGAATGAATTGGTCAGCCTGTAAATTATTTTTATTAAATTTTAATGCAATTCTGAATATTTTAAATATTTTGGAGGACAAAATAGATGGTCCCATCTCTAAATTTGTCTTGCCTGAATGCCCTGCGGCCTATAGCAATAAACAGGCAAAATTCGATGATCGGCATGACGAAGGAGGAACAAAGCCATTGGCTGGTGTTGTTGTGAGGATGAAGTGGAATGGCCACCTCCGGCATTTCCATTCTTTTGGTAATGCCCATTTTGCAACAAATTGGATTGATGGCCCTGTGGTCGACTTCGATATTGGGGCGATGGGGAAATGGCATTGGCACTGAAAAAATAAATAAATAAATTATCTTCGATTTGTTCATCTATTTAAAATGAAATCAATTTAATTGTTGACAAAATTAAATAAATTTGAATAAATTTATTGACCTGCTCTCGCCCGATGCCCCATTCACTGGAATGCCACCATTTTCTTCTTCCATTCCAACTCCACTAATGGCACCCGGCATTGGTAAATCACAACAGCATTCTTCTGAAAATGGGAAGGAAATTAGTCCAAAAATGACAAATTTTATTGCCCTAAGCAACATCAATTAATTAGAATAAAATTTTGTATAATTTCCAAATAGATTAAAACATTAAAGTTCACTCACCGTCCTCATTGATGGATTGCGATGTGCTGGGCCGTTCACATTCAAATTCGAATTCCTCCAACCATTCCTCGTCATCGGGCCCTCGACGGACGTAGAATCCTGCGGAAGCATAGCCAAAACTGATCACTCGGGAATGTCGCCGTTTTGCTTGCAATGATCCAATGGAAAGATTTGAGGCCAGCGAAGGTGAAGTGAACGATGGATTCAGACGGGCAGATGCCGTTCGCTGGGGCCGAAGTTGGCTGTGCTGAATAATTTGGTGTTTCATTATTTAGTGCCATCCCCAAAATGATCAGAAAACTCTATTTTAATTGACAATGTTTCCCAAATTCGAACCTATTCCCTTCCCTAATAATCTTTACTCCTTCTATATTCCACATAAATTGACTAATTAATTCAAAATTCTCATAATAAAATAACAAATTTACCGATGACACTGTGCCATTTGGGTTCAGCACTCGAACATCGTAGGACTGGCGCCGTAACCGATCATGGACCATTCGAATTGTTGTCTTGGCTTGTGGCGATCGATGATGGAATTGGGTTGGATCAACTTGGATGCCTGAAATGATTGGCGGTGGTGTCCCATTTGCCACCGGGGAAATATTCCCCAAAATCTTGGACTGGGTAGTTGGCTGAGGCATTGATTCAATTTGTGAAGTGGAAATTGGCGATTGATGCGAAATTGGAGGGTTATTACTGATGGCCACACCGCCATTAGATGGTATGGAGGCCATTCTGCTGGGTGGGATTTGATGGAATTATTTAAAATCTATGGAAAAAATTGAATTTTAATTTTGTATTTGATGAAATTGGGATTGACAATTCTCGAGCATGCTTTGAGGCTTATTTAAAATTTTTAGATTGGGAAATAAATTGACTTATTAAATTTTATGATTTCGAACATTTTGAAATTTAAAAATGTCCTAAAAATGGATGCGAAAAGCTTTAACTCCAAATGCATCAGTCATAGAGCGGGGAAAATGTGCGCGTATTGGATTTGGATTGGCATTTGGCACAAAAAAGAATACCACCATCAGAAATTAATCTGCCCATCCAAAAAATATGCCAATGATGGAATGGGGGGAAAGAATGCGCAGTGCCGTTGCCTCGCACAAATCTTCTCGACGGTGGACTCTCAATTTCAATATTCCTTGGGGAAAACATCAATATAGGAGCAGGTGCTTATTTTAACATATTTCGATGCCCTTCACAATGATTCTTGTTGGAATCTTTTGCGTCATTGAATCCAAAATGAATTTTATTTTTGTTGAATATTTTTACAAAAGGGGAGAGAGGAAAGATTGGAAAAATATGAAGAATATAAAAGTGGATTTTGGTCACCACTTCTTCAATTTCCTTGGATGATGCTTAATAAGTAAGCCATGAGGGCCTCCTTATTTGGCCCAATTCCCATCGCACATTGCCGCATCATTCACTGAATTATTCATCGGCTTTTTTGCGCTTTCTTTCAGCACCAAAGACCTCCATGAATGAGCATCACACACAGAAATGTCTTCGATTAATGAAAAAGTTCTTCAGAGTAAATTCGAATTCTAAATGGATACTTTTTTGAGGCTGTCATTTTTGTGTCAATTGTACATTTTTGCATGCGAAAATTTGCTCAATATTGAATTTAATATCGAATTTTAGCTGAATTATGGTCAACAAATTTATGGCCAAATATTTGTGGCTATGGCCATAGATCAGATTAAAAATGACTGACATTTTTTTTGTTACCAAAAACTTCCTTTTTATGCAAATTAAAAAGAAGATGACCTCCATAAATATTTTGCGCCAAAATCTTTTTGCGCATTTTTGGCTTCCCAGCAAGGATAGCATTGCGTGGCTATTTTTGGTTTCCTTCCTAGCTAGGTACATTGATGGCCATTTATCACGAAAAGCATCCACAGTAAAGTGGATATTTATTTTGGTTGAGAAATGCGCAACGAATATGGAAGATGCCAAAAAGTCACAAGATGAATATATTTTCTTTTGCCAAAAATGTAAAAGATGCATAAATTAACCCATATTCAATTTATATTCCATCATCATTGGAAATGGAAAAATAAGAAGATGGTTATTTTTGATTCAATATAAATGGGTGGATAAAGGGCAAATTTTTTTAATGAATTTATTTTATTTAATAAATGAAGTCATTATTTATAATTTTAATATAATTGCTTATTAGGCATTTGAAGAATAAAATATTTTTATAATTATGGACCAATAAATGATTGGTAATTTTAATTAATTAAATTATTTAACTATTTTTCAGATTAAATATTTTAAAAAGGGATATTCGCAAATCAAAAAGCATTTTAAATTTTTTAATGGATATTTTAGTCCACAAGAGTGTTTGGATGTCAAAAGCTCCTTTTTTCTCGATAAGCGATGTGCGCGTCAAAGGCCTAAAAAATATATTGGGATTAAAATTCCAAGAGTGGAATTGAATAGGGAATGGAGATGAAGCACCTTTGCTACCGGTGGACATAAATATTGTATATGATTGTGATGATGAGGGAATTGAAGGAAAAAATTGGCAAATATTATGGGACGAGAATGGGGAAGTTACCGAAAAAAAGGAATGGTAACAATATATAATTTAACTGATAGGGAAATTAGAGGGGAAATTGTCAATGTTTTAAATGCCTAAAAATGTCCTCTATCCCATCTTTGGATTTGTTATTAAATCCATTTCCCTTGTAGCCAATAATAAAATCAAAAATATTTTCAGGCAATGTTTCAGCAAGTGAAATTGGCCCAAGGGTGGGAGAGGGGATGGGGCGGGGCAATTTTGTAATTTTTGACCAATAGGGATAGGCATCGTCTTTCCCTCTCCTCAAATAGTCTTTTTTTAAAACAAATTAGCCAATCAAAGACATTTAATGTACCACCGAATCTGAATCCTTACAATTAATTTTAATTTAAATTTCTAAGTATAATTTATATCGCCGCACCATTTTATCAAAATGAGTCATTGTCAAATAGAATTATGGCAAAACTAATGGAAAATTCATTCCTTGGAATCGCAAAAATCCAAATAGGGATAATGGGCTTGGGAATATTATATTTATGATGGATTATCTCTTTGGTCTCCCAAATGATTCATCTGCCTCTTTTCAAATGGCCACAAATTTTTTGAGGATTGAATTTTCTATTCATTGGCAGTATTAAAGTATTGTTTTCTTATCTGAATCTGTCAAGGCTGCCACAATTTTTATCGGATGAGAGACCATAATGTGATGTCTACCAAGACACCAAATTTTGTGTATTGGCATTTCAAAAATGCCACTAACTAAAATTTAATCCCAAAAATGTGGAGTGAAAAATAATGGTTTAAAATGTTAAGAAGAAATTAGTGGGGGTGGACAAAACATGAAGAAGCCTTAAGTCATTTGGAAATTCAATTAGTCGTCGATGGGAATGGGAAAATGTTAGGGGGGAGTGGGCGGCAAAATAGAGGACCAAATGGAAAAGAGGAAATAAGAAGGAACCTAAATGGTTCATTTCAGCAGGTGGTTTGGGGATTTTTGCATCTTTTTTTTGGAATAACAATGCCAAAATTGAATGGCAATTACATGCCATTTTTCAAGAGGCAGATGACTCTTCCATTTCCGTTTAGAGCAAAGTGCTAATAATCAAAAATGGCCAAATTCTCAATGGAATTGCACATTTGTACAGATTTAACATTGAGAAAGAGGTGGAGTTTTTGGCCAAAGAATGAATGGAGAAAAGTGGATTTTGAAGAGGCCAAAGATTTGGAATGATGAACATTTTTACACAATGAACATTTTTGGATGGATTTTTTGCGTTGAATGTTGCAAAGAATAAAATAAATTGTAAAGGAGAAGAAGCATTGGATTGGCGATTGGCCACAGTCAAATTCAATTAGCGCAAAAGAGGAGACAAAAAAAGAAAGGCAAATGCGGGAAAATGGGGAAGGAAATGGAGATTCAGAGTTATTTTGTTTAGAATTTATTATAATATTTTTACAATTTATGTTTTTGTTAATAAAAATGTTGCCATGATGTTCTCTGGTCGCTAAATTCAATTGAGAAATGTGCACATTTTTTTGTAGAAATTTGGATTATAAAATTGGACCAGAGACTCATTGAAAGGAAAGATAATTATGTAGAATGTTCAAAAACAATAGAAAATCTGCCAAAAGAGAAATTTGGCAAAGGGAAAGATGATGGCATTGGGTACGAAAAACGAACGGAAACCAAAAGATGAAAATGAATTTGGATTTTCAAATATTTATGAAGATTGCTTAAATGGAAGAGGCCAATGGCTAATCTCAAAATAAACTAAGTATTTTGGCACATATAAAAATGGACTATTGCGAATGATCACATTTTTTTGGCCAATCAAGTTGTTCTTAGGCCAATGGTTGAGTAAAATGATTGAATAAATGAAAATGAGGCAAACACGGAGAATTCCTTTATCAAGGAGATATTTTCCATTAGAAAAATGTGCCATAATATTTTTATGGATGGATGAATGTGGAATGCGCAAAAATGGCCAAATTGTGGGGAAAAGGAAACCGAAGGAGGAGTCAAATTCAATTAGCGTAGACAAAAATGCAATGTTGGGGTGAAGATGGACAAGAAGCGATGGGTTGGGGGATAAATTGAAAAGAGACCCATCCGAAGGAATGCCGAAAGCAAAAAGGACAAAAATTGATGGGGTCCAATAGAAGGCAAGGAAAAAAAGGTTGTTGGCCGGTGGCACTTGTTGATGAGAGGATGTTTTCCATTGAATGGCATCCGCCGAGAATGTGGGGGGGGGGGGGGGGTGGGATGTCGCGCCTGGAATGAATTAACCTCGTAAAAAATAAAAGAAAAAGAAGGCGGCCAAGAATGACGATGGCCTCTTCAATGTGCTTTTTCTTGGAGGAGAATGCCGCCCAAAGGCTGATAGGCGCGGCAAAAAGGAAGGAAGTGGGACGAAGGCGACGGCATTCCAGACGACCCGCCGGGGAAAGTGGCCAAAAGGCAAAATGGGGGCAAAGGCCAAACAAGCCAGCCATGGCCTGGGATGGCATTGGCATGCATAATTGGTGAGACGTGCCACATTTTCCCCTTTTTTTTTGTTTGAAAATGAACGGAAGATGGCGCAAAGGACAAAAATGTGAGACGATGGGCGAAAGGGAATTGGGTTGAAGGAACAAATTTGACAAAAAAATTAGGGATGGGCTTATTCTGGTTTGTCTGGGCGAAATTGCCTCTCCTTGGCCGATTGTGAAGAAGGACCACGGATGAACGAACAAATTGGAGGGAATGGTTTGGACTTGGAAATGGGAATATGCGATAAGATGCCACGGATTTATTTTCATGAAATTAATGGAAAGAAACATTGGCTGCAGCCATTTAAGCAATTTATCCGGATATTTAAAAACAATTCTACAAGATGGTGAAGAAGATTATGGCATTAGCGTGGAAAGGGCATCAACAAGGGAAAGATTTTATTAGGGAAATGTGACTAGGATTTGAGTCAACATAAACATTGATGGAAATTTGGAGATGGAATTCAGAAGCACTATTTCCGAAGAAAAATTTGTGCCATTTTTTAAGGCGTAAGTCACGTTTCCAAGGGGGAATTGAATTGTTCTTAACATCAATTGATTGAGGAGAGCAAATTTCCTTCTCAAGATTTTTTGACTGTATTCTGACTGAAACAATCGAAAAACGCGAAAAGATTTGTTGGCTAATTTAGCCGAAAACGTGAAAAAAGGGTTGAAACGGAGAGGAAATTAAATTGTTCAAACAGCAAACAATTTGTTGCGCATTTCCTCAGGAAGAAGGAAAGATACCCCAGCCAATTTTAATCGATGGTCAATGAGCTGTTCAAATTCCTTCTTTTTTCATTTGTCAATTGGCTAGAAGTGCCAGTAAGAAAAGCAGCTAATTTTGGTTGAGAATGGAGACAAAGTATGGGAAATAAAATGGCCAAACTATTTTTCTCACACTATAAAATGTATTAAAAATGGAAAAGGATCGTTGATATAAATTATTAAATTCAATAAATTAATTATTTAAAAATCGAAAGAAATATTTGGCTATTTTTGCCAGCCTCCATCCTCCAAATTGCCCCTAATAAGTATAATTTCGAGTAAAATATGATGCAAAATATGTTACCAAATTTTAAACAAATTAGTTAAAAAGACAATTAAGTGGCTACTAAAAAACCCTAAAATGGTACCGGAAGTGAAAATGGAATGCGGAAGTATTCCATGCCAAAATGTTGTCGTCAACTTTGACGAAATATTTTTTGGGGTAAAAATATTCTGTCTTTTTGAATAGGACCACTAATTTTTGTGTGGACAAATTTTTCCCATAAAATATAAAAAAAATTTCTAGGGAAATTATTCATCGGTTCGTTTTTATTCTGTCTTATTTGACATAAAAATTGGTCAGAATGGAAAATGCGCGAAATTCAATGGACACTGGAAGGATGGGAATTTGAATTTGGGAATTTAAAATTAAATTTCAATGAGGAAATGGCAAATCGGACACAGACTATGAAAAGCAAGGAAAAGCATTAGCCAAAAATATTTAAAATATGAATGATGTGACTTTTAGCTAAGAAATTTAATAAATTGCTGGAAAATGCCGGCGATGCAATTGTTTGACTAATCAAAAATGGTCAATAAGCAAAAAAATAAACCTAAAATAATTGAAATAAATACATTTAATTTCTAATTTGAGCTGCATTTGCATAATGGTAGACTTATTAGATGGAAATACGAATAAGAATGGAGGGTGGACTAGGGCTAAAGAGGCCAAAAGTCAAGCTTGATAGGATTTTAGAGTTAATGAGTAATGTACTGTAGTGTTAATTCTGGAAATTTCAGTAGGATTACCGAGCCGGAACCTTAATCCTCAGAAATTTGGGATAATCAAGAAAAATGAATGGCAAATTCGGGCATTATTTGAATAAGTTCCTGTGAGACATATTTAAGGAAGTATTGACAAAAATGCAACATTTTTGTGCAAAATAAAGAGAAGAATTAGCGACATTTAAGACAAAAAAAATGAAAGGAAATTATGCGACACAAATGGAATGGTAAGAAATTATATAAGGAAAATGTTCGGTTAAAGGCTGGGAACAAGTAAATAAAGGGTTCTTTTGGCCAACAAATTGGAACCGCATTATTCACATTCAATGGCAAATATATTCCATTGAGGGGCCACAATGTTTTTATTGGCCTAATTGCATATTCCCAGCCGAATAATTCCATCCAACAATTGGATGCCAATGGACACCACATTTCTTCTATTTCCATTGCAATGCTACTCGGGGGGTTTGGATAGAGGAAAACGACGACAAGAGCCAAAATTTTGGGGGGAAAAATGGGAACATGTGATGGAGGGATAAAGGTGCCAATAAATAATAAGGAAAGACAAAAATGGAATAAAACCAGCAGAGGACGATTCAATTCCATTAATTCAGTAGATGAGCAGTTCTTTTGGCATTTTAGTATGATAGGGAAGCAACCAAAATAGGAAAGCGATATAACATTTGAAAACTTTAATTATTATCCCGAAAATGGCATTTTTTGTTTTAAAAACGGCTTTCTAAAATTTCAGTTTTACCATATTCAAAGACATTTTAACCTTTTTGAAGTTCTTATAAGATTCAAAATGTCAAATTGTTGAAAATATTTTGGATTTTCAAATATTATATCACTTTTCCAAATTGGCTTTTGCCCAGCTAAATTATAGTAAAAAATGGCATAGAAGGTATTGAATCGTGAATAATGAATCGTCTCTTACCAAAAATGGAAATAAAGAATTAATTATTAGGAAAAATAAATCGAGAAAATCAGCCAATATTTGTGGGGAATGACACAAGCAATCGTACAAAACAAAATTGGAGGGAAAAGCAATGGGAAACCTTTTTCCCATTGGCAATAATCAAATTTGCATTTGAAGGAAATTGAGGAAGGCAGAAATAGAAAACGAATGAGGACATGGAAAAATTAGATTTGCAGATTTTTGGACAAAACACATGAGGAGGGGAGGTGGAATATTGATGCGGCCTTTGGCCATGGAAACATTCCGCCGGGAGAACATGCCATTGAATGGGAAATGGAATCGGCGAAATTTTGATGATAAATTGAATTTAAACAAAAATGATTCAAAAAAACAAAAAAAAATGAAAATGGGTAAATATCTTATAACTAGGGTTTTATAACTGAAGGCAAAAGAATATGGGATTATCTGGCTAAAAGCCAATTTAGCAGACATATTAAATTTAGCCATGAAATGGATTTTTATTTTATTAGGGTTAAATTTGGAATTTTTTAAAATAACTGAAAATAGAAGAATTCGAGAGTTTGAGAAAGTCCCGGTTTAAAACCGATTAAAATCGATCTTAGTTTTTATCATAATGAATTTGATCTAATTTAATAGCACAAATATAAAAAAATCAATGGCAAAGGCCTAATAAGCTAAAGTCATTGAATCTAATCAAAAATTCGATGAGTTTCTATTTTTGAGCCAATTGCGCCTTTGAAATTGAACATGTTCAGCCTTTGTAAAAAGAAAAAGCCGATTCAAAAAAGGATACTAAATAAAATGTTGGGGCCATGACGGATAGGAAAGGGGGAAATTGAAGGAGGAATTTCCCCGGCTTTTTTCTTCCCCAAAACCAGTCCAAGTCCACAGCCACAGGAACATAGAATATTCAGCGGTGGCAGTTTGGCCCCCTCTACCAATTTGAGCCCATATCGTATTTCGCCGCCCCTTGCAATTTCTTCATTCAATCCAAACGAAGGCGGGGAATGTGTGCCTGGCTTTGGCCACAACAGCATTTTTTTCCTTTTAGTATAAATCTACACATTCCCTTTTGGCCATCACATTTTTTGGCCCTCCAAATTTGGCGCCATCAATTCTGGGCCAAGGACCTGACACATTTTTATTTGTTTATTAATGAAAGGGGAAATTGGTCAGCGAAAAAGCTATTCTTTGGTTGAGGACGAAAAATTGAACGAAATTTTAAAAATTGGCAAAAATTGAAGGAATGAACCGAACCGATTTATTTGGAAATTGGATAATTGGAAAGTAGAGTTGATCTCAAATCGGTTTAGAAATTAAAAACCGAGATTCTGATTTCTCTAAATTGCCTAAAGACCGACTCTATTATTTGGAAAATTTTAAAGCGATAAAATATGGTGGAATACGACTTAAAGATTGGAGGCTGGCAAAATGGATAGGGAAGCAAATTTTTTGGAATAAGACCAAAGCCAATATGACGAAAGGAGGAAAATAAGCAGATTTAGAAGGGACGGCGACAATTTGGCCACAGGAATTGGCCAAGGGAAAAGGGAGGTATTTTGGAAGGAAGGAAAAGGGAGAATCCTAAAGGAAGAGCATTTTGGCCCAAACGCCCAATCAGCCAAATTATGGCCAATGCTTTTGAGGCTCTTTGAGTCATTCTTCGGTTCGTTAAACGTCGAAATGGCAAAAAAAATGTGGAATATTTTCTGTAGAATAAAAGGCACAAATTTGAGAGGAAACTGCAAAGAAAGGCCATGGATGGTAAAAAGATGCCAAAATTACTGAAGTCTATTTTTGTTTAAAATATATAGCATCGTAAAAGAGAAAATTTTGTGGAATATGTAGATGGTAAATAAAATTGGAATTATTTTAATTTATAAAAAATAATAAATTTTTAGTAGTGTCGAATTTCGGCATTTTTTAGGGTCCAAAAAGTGGTCAAATCATTCTCAATTTTAAAGCCTATCCCGCCCTAAACCTAATCCTATCTAAATATTTCATTATGGCCAAATTATATGGATTTAAAAATAATTTTGTAAATTTCTATTAAAATCGCCTTCAATTGAATGACATTAATTGAAATAATATTTTGGTCATGGGAACATTTTCAAGGCATTAATTTTGTTAAATTCATGGAATATGTCCTCACCCTAATCATAATCATTTGGCCAATTTCTTTCTCTACTTCTTCCGCACATTTCCGTGTTCACAATTTACCCCTCTACATTATCATTAATGGTGCCAATTATATGTTGGTTGGGGAAATTGGGGACATTTTTTCAGAACAACGGGAAATGCCAATGCCAATTTAGTTGGCGGCAGCAATTTCCATTTTGTGGCGCCCTCGGAGACGCAATTATTTTTGTTGAAGGAATAAAAAAAGTCATTTCGGATTAATGAATATAAAATTTTATAGAGGATTTATATTGCTCCTCCATTTTATTTGGTGGGAATAATTTGGCTAATTGGAAAAATGGCCAAAAGAGGACAAATGCTGGTACAAAATGGAGGAGGAAAATAATTCTTATTCGGATCAATTTTTGATGTTTTTGTCTAGATTTGGAGGAATAATTTGTCTTCAAATTTGCCTAAAAGCTTCTTATAATATTAGTCAATTTGGGCGCGGATTATAATAGTTTCGAAAATACAAAAATAAATAATATAGAACTCTTTTCAATGGAAATGTTTATCCTTTCAATTCAAGAAATATTTGATTTGAATGACTTTTATTTTAAAGTTGGAACAAATTAATCGAAAGAGTTTTTAATTTTTATTGTTATCAGCAGAATTATGTATGCTTTGCTGTACATTGCCTAACATGTGGCTAATTACTATTATTATTAGCTTAAGAGTAAAATGAATTCACACACTCAAAATGAATTGCTATTTTTAATTTATTAAAAAAAAAGAAAAAGAAAAATTTTATTGCATAAATTATTGTCATATAATATTCTCAACATTGAATAAATTTTCAACATTTAATCCACTTTTAATCCACCATTCTTCATCGCCCCTTGGCCCATTGTTGCCTGTTTATGTTGGACATATTTTTTGCCGCCACCGGCAATGTAGCTAATATAGTAGAAACGGAACCACAACATCAAATAGGTCAATTCCATGAATGCCTATAAATTTAATATTTATTGAATGCCCAAATTATTTTGGCCAACCCCGATAGCGAATCCGCGTGCCGTAACCGCATATTGATTGCCAGTGGTAATGCACAAATACAGCAAATGGCCCATCACTGCATGTGTGATTAGGAACTGAAAAATGGAAATATTTTGGCCAATTATACTAACAATAAGCCTCGATGTCTTTTCTTCTTTTTTAACATAAATTTTAATAAAGTCAAATTGTGTTTGTTTATTTATTTATTCTAATTGAATCACTTATTTTTCCCAGCCCTTTGGGTTCAATCAATTAATAAAAAATGAACATGCCTGAATGATTTGTGCAAATGTGAGCATTTGGGCAAATTGAGGTGGCACTCGAATGTTAACGGCACGGGCACAATAATAGGAATACACTGCAAATAAATGAATGAATGATTTCTTAAATTTGCATATTACTAAAATAATATTGTCCCCTCTCTTATTTCGATTATGGGAATTGGAATCTAATTAAAATTAATTTGATGGCAATTTTGATGCCATTTAATTGAGAGTAAAGGCTATTTATTAAATAAAAAGAAAATTGAAGGAGACTAACTGAATGAATGGATGAAATAGTTGAGCCAAACCACCCAAACCATGTAGGCATTATCCTCATAGAAGGTGACAAATGCAAAATAGCCGGTCAATGCATGATGATACCTGCAAAATTAGGAAAATTGTAGTCATTAATATTTGAGTGTATTTTAGCCATAAAATAATTGGCCTAATCAGAAACAGAATCCCAAAATGATCAAAAAATAGAAGGAATCCTGCTTATATTTAAATATGCTAAAGGGCAAATTCCATGGTCAACTTGGAAGGTTCCATAAAATATATTCTGTAGATTATAAGCAAAAGGATGCTGTTGAATAAACATTTTAGAATGGCGGAAAAGAATGCATTTCATTGAACCGAAAAAAGTATTAATAAAATTTATTTAAAATAGCTTTTAATTAAAAATTTAGTTAAAAAAAGTACAGAAATCCTAAATTTGTAACAACAAACAAATTCTCCTGACTTAATAGAATTAAAAAACTAACTCACCAATGCATGAACATCAGCGGCTTTTTGCGCAACACAATGAAAAGTGTGTCAATCAATTCTGGAATTTTGGAGACCGACCAAACGAAGGCCCAATAGCCGGCAACTGAATCCTTTTGGAGAGCACCAATTTCGGTGTAAGTGTCTGAATGGAATTTTTGACAGTTTTTCGGTGCGCCAATTTTTGTTTTAAAAAAGCATTGATTGCCGGATAAAATTTTTGTGAGGTTTTATGTGTCCATTTTATGGCAAAAATCATAAAATTTGGCCATTTTTGATTCGAGAATGTTTCAAAAAAGATGGGACAATGTTTAGAAATTGAAGTAACAATTTCAAAAATTTTTGGCACCTACGTTGGATTCCTTTTACACGAATTGCCTCCAAGAAAATTGGCGTCATTCGAACGAAGCCAGCAATGGAGAATATGGCCAGAATTGCATTCCTGTGATTAGTTAAATAATTTTTAATTCCTTACAAATTCCATTCAACAAATTTTTATGCCCTAAGTATTTATTTGAACAATAAAATTCTTTCACCAAATCAAATTTATGGCCCCTGAACAGATTCACTCTTTTGACTCCAATTTTAGCTTACCAAATAGCCAGTGGCTGTTGCAATCCAAATGGTTTTCGATTGGCCATTCCCATTTTGATGGAGAAAATGGCCACAACATAAACAATGACACATTTCAACAAAAATGGTTCCCAATCACGAAGCCATTGTTTGCTCCGTTCAAAGTCGTAGTCGGCGAAGAAAATGTCCATTTTTTGGGCAATGCGGTGGAATTTATTCCAAGTTTTTTGGTAAAGCTTAAAATTCACGAATTAAATTGGCTCAATAAAATTAGTTTACGATAATAATAAATTGAATTAATGATAAATAGGGCTATATTTTATAATATTAGCAAAAAGCTTTTAGTGAATTTGGTAACAATTTATAACCCAGATTTGGACGAGCTATGATTGGAGAATGAATTAATTGAAATTGTAATGAAATTTATAAGGCTCAAAAAGCCAGCAGATAGTCAAAATTTGTTTGGTTTTTGGTTATAATTTTTTATATTAATTTTAGATTTGTAAATCATTTTTAAATAATACTTAAAATGCTTTTAAAGATAGAGATTAAAATTTTTAATTTTGATTTTTGAGCATTAGCTAAAAGATAGGCCAATTCTGAAAATTGAGCTATAAAATTGAAGTAGAGGAATAACCCTAATTGAATAATTTTTTTGAGAATTTTTTTCAATTCATTTTTGTTCCTCACTTTTATGTGACTGATCCCATTCTTTTTGAGGGAAAATTATGGTAGTGGCTTTCCCCTTTTCCATTAAAATTGTTGAATGAGGCCACAGGCAAGAGGAATTGGATGGGTCGATTTGATGGAAATGAAAATGATTCCCTCCTTTTCATTTCTTTCATTCTTATCAATTTTTATCAGAAGAGTAAATGGAAATGGCCAAACAACATTTTGGCCAACAATGGGACCATCAAATCCATGATAGTAATAAAATAATTGCATAAAAAATGGAAAATGAGGTGATTCACGTGAGAATGGATGGATGGATGATGGATCAAGAAATTTACAAAAATGTAAATTTGACAAATATAAAATATTATTCATAATTTATAAAGGCATAAGATGGAAAATATTGAGAACATTTCTTCATCACTTCAGCAAGAATACATTTTTCTTGAACATTCATTTTCTAATTTGTCTTATATAAGAATTATGGTCAATCAAAGGACAATAAAATCACGTTTCTTCTATTTCCATCGATTTTTTATCTTTTCTGAATCTGAACGATCCTTTAATTGTATTCATTTCTTAAATCTTTATTATAATTCATTATTAAATTTACCATATACAATTACGCTCCATTTAAAGCGTTTTTTACATTTTTTTTAATAATGGCATGAATAGAAAGTTCTTTTTGGGATTTTTGTATTTTTATCTTATTCTTTGACCTATAAATCATAAGGGAAATAACTTTTTATTTTATTTTAATTCATCCATTCAGATTTTTAATTTATTTTTAAATATGAGACCACCCCTCTAATCATATCCTCAAGGGAAATTAAATCATTATGTGGTCAAGAATTAAAATATGTTTTGATTTTCTTTTTCAATTCTCCATTTTTTCTGCACATGAAATCCTTTTAATTAATTCAATTCATGCATATTAATTCATAAAATAAATTTCGAATATTCAACACAATAAATAGGCCCTATTCTCAATTGCTTCTTCGACAAGCTTGTGGCTTGTCCTATTCATTTCCTTCAAATTAGAACTTTTTGGCCGAATGTTCCATCGGACCATTCCACCCAAATGCGCAACCACTTAACACGTACCCACATAAAACAGCCAGCAGTGGCGTTTTCTTCGCCAAACTCTTTTTTGTCCTTCATTTTTCTCTTCTTTCCCTAATCCATTTTCTTGCATTCGTCTGCGCGGATTTCCCCTTCGATTTCCGCCTTCTTCCCTCCTCCGATTTGTGTTGATCGACCAAACAAAATGTTTGGCGAATTCCCCCCCAACTTTTCCTTCTATAATTGGTACAAAATCACATAAAGAAAATATATTTTCGGTGGGACTCCGGTTGGCCGATCATCATTGACTTCCTTTGCCTCCATTTTTATTTTGACTGACATTCATTTTTGTTGGTGACCGGTTTCCTCCGGCGGATATTCTCATTTTCATCCTTTTTGCACAATTTTCTTCCTCATCAAAGGATAAAAAAACGAAATATTCTTGGCCCAAATCTCGATCAGCAAAATTTGACAACGAAATACAAAAATAAACTTGAACAAAGCAAAAACAAAACAAAATAAAAAGCAACAAAGTTGGCCGAAAAACAACAATTCTCGAAGCTCTCACACAAAAAGTTGATCATTCAAATCCTCAACGGAAAGTAAAAATGTTATTTTGGCCAAGGCCGTTGTTTTCCAAGGTTTCAAGGCAAATTTATGCCAATTTGCTATTGTACATTTGCTGCATATTTATACTCGGTAAATTCATTCAAATGATAAAAAATGATAAAAATGATGGCAATCTTATTAGAGTTAAAAATAATTAAACATTTCAATAGATTTTGCATAAAAAAGTGATGAATTCATTTTATGATTGTTGGATTAAAAGATATGGAATTATGGCCTAAAAATTATGATAAATAGTTTCAGCACTATTCTTGCTCAAAGATTGAATCAATTTATTTTCGAAAATTTAATTTGATGACCAAAAATGTGTCTCTTTTAAATTGCAATAAATTAGTCAAAAACTGGTTAGGTGCCATTTAAAAATTGATTCGAATGAGCTCAAATTGTGTGACAAATTAATTTTGTCAGATTTGAGGCATCATGCCACATTTGCCATTGACTGGAATTCGGACATTGTGCCCAGCCAAGATGAGTTACAGGCACAAGACAAGGATGCATTGGCCAAATATTTTGGCCAAAAAATGGACAATACAAATTTGTTTCGAACTTACGAAACAATGGAAAGACTGGTCGGCGAATTCAAGGATGTGCCATTGGACAAGTATTGGATTGAATTTTACGCCAAAATAAGTGGTCTAACCTCAATGACCCAATTCAATAAATTAATCAGAGTGGATCAAATTCTATCTGGACAAAAATATTTACATACAAATAAAGGATATTGCTATTTTTCGATAAATTCGCGATTCAGTTCGTTGTAGAGAATTCCTGTTTTGGATGCTTTATAATTAATTATGGGATATCCCTAACAAAAATAAGCAGGGATACCGCAAGCCAAACACGTTGTTCCCATTTATAAATTAAAGCCTCAAAAGCAGTTTATTAAAATTGATTATCCCTTCCAGGCAATTGAATCACAATTACGCGTCAATGACGGCATGGATGCGTGATTTGGCCAATCGATTCCCGCAAATCACCTATTTGTACACAATTGGCCAAACCGTACAAAACAGAGACCTTTGGGTGTTGGTGGTGGCCAGCAATCCAAGGGAACATCAATTGCTTCGACCTGAATTCAAATATGTAGCAAATATGCATGGAAATGAGGTATTATAGAGGGGAAGTGGAAATTGGGTTGGAAAGAAATGGTCAATTTGTCAAAGTTCCCTTTTCTACAATTTCCCATCTTTATGGTCTGAATACTGTAGTCAATAAAAATTATTGACATCAATCAACTAATAGAGTATAGAGCATTTTATAATAAGAAGATTTGGGGCCCAATAACTTTTATAATTGGAGTTTAATATTTATAAATTTGATTAACGGTATTAGCTACTTCCGCCTAATTAATTATAAATTTCAATTAATTTATTAATAAACATTCAATTAATACGGTTAAAATTTTAAAACATCCAGAAAATTTCCATGTAAAAATTACCATTTTCGGTGCCATAAAACTCGATGTCATTTTTCTATTATCCTCCTGCTCTTAAACAGATTCTCAAATCCATTCTAGCAAATTTACTCTATTTTCTTTATTAGGGTCAAGAAAATGGCGTCAAAAATTATTTATCAATTATCTATATTAAATATTTTCAATTATTATTATTTATTTTATCCATTTTACCTAAAAGCCAAAATTTATAATTAAATAAAAATTTGAAGGTTGTTGGCCGTGAGGCACTTCTCTATTTGGCCTATGTTCTCTGCGAGAATTATGGGAAAAATGAATATTTGACAAAAATGATCAACGAAACACGAATCCATTTGATGCCTTCAATGAATCCGGACGGGTATGAAATGGACAGACCCGGCGATCGAATTGGATATTTGGTGGGTTCGATGAATGGTTTTATGCTAAATTATTGGCATACAATTATCACAATATAAAATTAATTCACAATTTAAAGGGTCGTTCCAATGCGGACAACGTTGATTTGAATAGGAATTTCCCGGCCAGATATCCATTTCATAAAGAGGCATCCGGCGGCACTTCACCTGAGCCGGAAACGCGTGCCGTCATGAAATGGCTTCTGCAATATCCATTTGTATTGTCCGCCAATTTGCATGGTGGTTCCCTAGTCGCCAATTATCCATATGATGATTCGGACACTGGACAGGATGGAATGTGAGCAAAATTTAATAAAAAATTGAATAAAAATAAGTATTTTAAAAATTGAGATTTATTGTTTTCATCATACTATTCTCAATAATGTTTTTTATATGATAGAAGGATTCGGATATATTAGGTGCAGAACGCAGGGCATTTTCAGTATCTAAGCCACTTTTTTAGTCTTAGTTCAAAAAGGAAGCAATTAATTCAGAAAGGCGATATGCAATTAAGAAACTTTGAATGTCTTCTAAAAAGTGAATTATAAATATTTTAAAAAATTTATAAAATAAACGGCTTTTCTTCATTGTCAAAGACATAAATTTTAATGCTAATTTCATAAAAAGTTTCATTAAAATCATTTTGGGATTTCCATAAGAAGACATTCACAATTTGGCTGCTTTCTTTTTGAACTATGAGAAAAAGAATAGTATTGATATTGACAGGTAATGAAATTCCCTTACCGTAAAGGTGACATTTTGAATTAATAAAATATTCAAAAAAATTCGATTAAAATTGTCGAACATTCGCAGATATACGCCAAGTGCCGATGATAAATTATTCGTCCAACTTTCCTATCAATATGCACGTGCCCACACAAATATGTGGAAAACTGGCCGTCGATGTGGACTGTCCGATAATGGCGATGTTTTTCTGCATGGAATAACTAATGGGGCTGGATGGTAAATCAAAATAATTTGGAGGCCAATTGAATTCAATTTTGCTATTCTTTATTAGGTATCATTTGGCCGGTGGAATGCAAGATTGGCAATATTTGCATTCAAATTCGCTTGAAATTACCATTGAAATGGGCTGCTTTAAATTCCCTTATGTAAGTGGAATAAAAGGAACGGTTAAAATAATTGGAAAAAACTGAGATTGATCAGAAAACTTATTAAAATTATATTGTTAAATCAATCGACTAGCATTTTTATCAATTTTTCTAATAATTAAGTTAAATCAGTGAAATCAAATTTACTGTATTGCGAAACTAGCAAAATCCTCTCTGATTATTGGTCAGTAAATGCCAGATTTACCCAAATTTAAAAATTCCAAATAAGATCTGAGAGCTGAATTATAATTTAAATTTTGCTTAAAACCAATTCCTAAAAATTGACATATATCAGCCAGCTCCGCATAATCCGACTCCGGCATCGAGTTCTAATTTAGCACTTAAACAACAATTGGATAAAATTATATATTATTAATTATTAAATGAAAAAAACCATTAAATTGTATTTATAAAATAATATTTTAATTTTTTATCCTCTCTCTGCAGGACGACATGATCCCCACACTTTGGAATCAGCACAAATTTTCGTTGCTTTCATTCATGGATGCAGTGCACAGCGGAATAAAAGGTGTTGTGCATGATGCGAGTGGGCAAAAGCCGGTGAATGGAGCCGAAATTTCAATTGTGGAGGGTGGCACTGGAAAAGCGGTGCAAACCACACTGCTGGGCGAATATTGGCGACTTTTGCCCCCAGGCAATTATACAGTAAGTCCATCGATTGAATCAACCAATAATCAAAGGGGACAGAACAGTCCAACTTTTCTCTGGACCAATTTGTCGGCATTTCTGTTAACTCATTAAAGAATTAACCAACTTGGATGAATTTAGTGTCAATTTAAAGAGCAGAATGTTACCTATTTAATAAAATTAATCTTCTTTAAAATTGATGGAATTGTGTCCATAAAACAATTAAAAATGACCTTATTATTATGGATTATCGGCATTTTTATTGTTGTTATTGGCGTAATTAAATTAATATCATCAGAATGATTGCTGCTTTTTAATTTGATAATAAACACATTTAAATTGGATCAGTCCTTGAATCAGTTATTTTAAATGATAACAAGTCGGGCGTAATTAATTTTTCATTGAATTGAATAAACAAATGAGAAAATGCCCAACAAAAATTGATCATTTTTCATTTCTATTTTCAGCTCCAAATCACGCATAAAAACTACAAGCCGCAAAATGTGACCGTTGAAGTGGATTCGGGCCCAGCCAAAATTGTGAATGTCACATTGAAGGAAATGGAATGCGATGGAGAGGATATTCCAAACAAACAAATATTCATTCGAGGAAATGGCCCATTGAAATTGCTGCTCATTGGCATTGACCCATCCGGCAGAGAATTGTTGAGCAGATTGGCCAATCACACTTGTCCAATTGATGCAGGCAAAGAGCCAGCATTGGTCAGTTTTTAGGGGGAATACGGCATTTTCTAACAATCTTTATTTCCACTCATTTTGGCATATTCCAGGCACAAATTCTCCGCGAACGTGTTCGTTTGCATATTTTGGCGGAATATTCTCAGGCCAGTGTATTGCCATATATGCAATCCGCAAATGCCGACGCACTTTTGATTTTCTCATCCGGTCCACCTCATTCGGTGGTTTTCAATGCCGGCGAGAATACTCCACGTCTTTTTGAACAACACAAATTCGATGAAAGCCTTCAGAAGTGAGTTTGAAATTAATTGGAATTTTTTATATTAAATATTTTTGTAATTTAATTATGAAATTTAATGAGCGCCTAATGTAACTGAAAAATGCTAGGTCGAATGGAAATGGACATGGGTTAATTTAATAGGGTTGCGGGTTCGTTTCTGAATGACGGAAATAATTTTTTTTCATTTTTAATGTCCATAAATTAATTTTTAAGCCTCGAAGGGGCTAGGACCAATAAGAAAAGACAAATTTTAGCTAAAAACTCATCATTTAGAGGACTGCCTATTAAAATTTGTTTAAAAATTCCAAAAAATGAATAAAATCCTTTTTCACAGAGCATTCACCCCAATTGGCTCGACAAATTTGCCGGACGAATCGAAAATGGCTAATAAAAAGAAAGAAGAAGGACAAAATAAGGAAACCGAAACAGCGGAGAAAGGTTCAAAAGAAGGTGAAGGGACGGCGATGGCACATTGCGAGGACAAATTGGGCCAAACAAAAACGGC
This sequence comes from Pratylenchus scribneri, assembly GCA_030063045.1. NCBI lineage: Eukaryota > Metazoa > Nematoda > Chromadorea > Rhabditida > Pratylenchidae > Pratylenchus > Pratylenchus scribneri. The sequence continues at coordinate 1,437,521 of JAQSEB010000058.1, read as the reverse complement.
GGCAATGGTCGATGGAATGGGCCTTGGCCAAATGTTCCAATTGGGCATTGGCATTGGATGTGGCCATTCAACGGAAAAGGAATTGGCCATTGAAAGGTTGGATGCCGCATTGACAGCCATCATTGAGGTGATCATCCAACAGAGAATGAAAATGGAGACAGAAAATATTGCCAAAAATTTGGTGCCGAAGGCAAATTTGGTTTTGGCTAAATGGCTTTAGTTTTTCTTTTTTGGTTATTTTTATTTTTGGCAGGATTTCCACTCTTTCCCCTTCATTCCATAGTATCCCAAAAAGGACCCATTTTTAGTTAAATTTAATTTTTTTAAAGCTAACACAATTTTTTCTAGTCAATTTTGCTTGTTTAGATTTAGCTTTTTCCGCTTTTTATAAAATTGTTGTTTTATTGTCATTTTTTTTAAATGAGACAATTTTGATTCAAAATTTTTGAATAAAACAAGAGGCAAAATTTGTGCTTTCTTTTTTATTTGCTTTGCTTTTTTTCATATTTATTAGTTGGTAAAAGAAATTAATAAAATGGAATTCCTTTATCAATCCTCACTACAATACTCTTAATGATGAGGATTGGAAAAGGAAAGAGAGTGGGATTGGGGCTAGGTGATGATGCCAACAGGCAGAAATATGTCAATGAATCCGATGGAATATTTCCAAGATATTTTTCGGGGAATATCCAAGTACAGTATTTTCTTGGAATTTAGAAGCCATCTTCCTCATTATTCCACCAATTATTGTAATTTAAAAGGTCGAATTTGAACCCAAATGTAAATATGGAAAATTGGAATAGGCGACATGGATTAATTCAAATTTATTTATTTTTCCAGACAATGTTGAACATTTTACGCCGCGATCAGGTCAAAGAATTCTCTGTACTGCCTTCAATTGCCCCAACCGACCATTTCAGTCCAGCACAAGTGCAAACGGTTAGAAATGGTCATAAAATGGTCCTATTTTTTGATTCAATAGGTAACCCAATATGGCTATGAGCGACTGGATAAATCGTCGATTTGTTCAACAAAAGTGATCGAAGTGGCCGGAATGAAGTTGCGAGCAATTGGCACACACAAAGGACCGCACACGCTGATTATGGCTGTGGAAATGGTACAAAATTAGAGTATATTTTAGAGCCAATTTTAGGAAAAATGCTGCCAAATAAAATAGAGAATTTTGGGCATTAATATAATTCCATATTTTAAAATGTCCAATAATCCATATCTCACCAAAAATTTGCCTTAGAAAACTGAATCCCTTGTCTATCATTTGGGTGCCCGTCTTTGTGAACAAGGCCCATCGAATGGGCCGGGCACAACGCCCGCATATTTGGAGGAGGAAAGCAGACAAATTCAGCGAATTTTGACCCATTCAACAATCATTTTGGCCCCGGACATTCCACAGTCAGTTTTTTTGGTTGGCCAATTTTCATTGCCATTTTCAGCACCCAATTGAATTGCCATGATTACAATACAATTTCCCCATTTATTCCATTGCTCACACAAATCCTCGAGGCCATACCCGAAATTGATTTTGTCGTTGTTTTGGCCACTGGCGGACTCAAAGTGAGAGAGTGCATAAATTTGCATTGATATTTTTATATTTTATCATTAATGAAATAAATAATTATTTTTGGCAAGAAAATTAGCAATGCATAAAACCAAATTGAAGAGAAATTTAAAAATAGTATTAGTTTTTGGTTATTGCTCGAATTAGGGTGGAGGAAAGATTTTAAAAGAAGTAATATTTGACCTAGTTTTATGGCCACAAAACGACAATATTTCTGTCCCAAATTTTATACGGTAATCAAATATTTACGGAATAAAAATGAAAAGGGAAAAATAGCTGTGCCTAAGGTTAAATTCAAAAATAGAATTAACAAAAGTCAATATTTGCGGGAATTTAACTTGCAAAAAAAACTCAAGTGTAGACCATTCTTTTTTGATCTTTACCGCGTCCTTTTATTCAATTTGACCATAAATTGAATTCAATTTTCAAATTAAATCCCATTCCAAAAAAAGGTTCGATTCATTGATGTAATGCGGCCAGGCCATGATTTGGGAATAAACAAAAATGGAACGGTGGTGGCCTCATTCCCTTCGATGGAAAGAAGCCAATCACAAAGTGCGAACGAAGATGGGGAAGATGCAAGGGAATTGGCCGAATTGGCCAAAGGAAATTGGACGGTGAATCCATTCGCATTGGCCAAACAATATTCACAAGGACATGAACAAATTAAACAGGTGAAATAAATGGGAAATTGGGGGTAAATGGTAGTGGAAATTGATGACATTTCCAAGACGATCATTTTTATTATTTTATGGAGTAATTTTATAAAAAGATAATATAGACAATTTGAATTAAATGAAGAGGCCCTTTTATTAAAGATAGAGAATGGTATGTTCAAAAAAAATCAGAAAAGTTTTTCCCAAAATATCTCTCAAATTCCCCTAATCAGAGCCCCAAGGATATGTGCGCCACAAATCGACCCTCAACCCCGGTGTTGGCCGAATTCCATTGGTCAATGGAAAGGGAGAAATGGGCGGCGGCACCGGACGCATTGTTGGTCCAAGTTGGATGTTGCTATGAGGGCCAGGGCATTTCCCATTTATTCGACGAAAATCGACGCCCACTTTTGGCCCTTTTGGAACGGCGTTTACAGGGCATTTCGGGCACAGTGCGCGACATGTCCGGCGATCGATTGGCTGGTGCCACAATTTCGGTTTGGCCAATTGACGGTCGAAAAGATGGCAGCAGATTGGCCAAAACCACCAAAAATGGCCAATTCCATTTGGCCCTGGAACCTGACAAATATCGGGCATTGGTTTCCGCTGAAGAATTCGACCCAATGAGTGCAACATTTTCGGTGAGAATGGCAAAGCTTATTCAAAATAATTTTCGAATTAATTAGATTTCATTGAGCCATTCAACAGTGAAAGATTTTGCCTTGCATCGGCCATTCCGAATGAGCTGGGAACGAAGTTTGGCGGCTGCTTTCATTGCATTGGCAATGCTTTCACTCTCATTGGTCAGTTTCCATTTTATTCGCCCTTAATTTCCCAATTCAAGTTTTGTTTATGCAAATCGATGCGTGGTTGGAAAAAGCGGAACAAATCATCGACGACAGGAAATGTCCAAAATGGGGGAAGGCGAAGGAAGGATGGCTTCGAACGGGTCCCTTTAAAGGTGAGAGATGAGAGTAAAGAGAAAGGGAATATCACTTTGAATTTATTTCTCAAAATTTAATTTGTGTACATTCAAATTTGCTCCACCCAGCTATTTTATAGCTTAATGAATATTTTAATTTTTATGGTAGAGAAATTTAGAATTTGAGCTAAAATTTTGAGGAAACCAACAATTTTGATTTTGTCAATTTCGCTCAGTTTATCCCCCTTTGGTACTTTTGGCTTATTATTTTTTTCAATGCATTTTGGACATATTAAATTAGTGGTGTATTTATGATTTTAAAAAATGTGAGAAAATCACAAAAATTTTGAGAATTTAAAAAAAATAAAATGAATTATTTTTTCTGATTATGTAAAAATTCAAATTTTTAAAGGATTATCAATCTGGTGAATCAGAGGATGAAGAAGATGAAGTGCTGGATGTAATCATCAATCAGCGAGCATTGTTGTCAAAAATGGAGGATGGCGGCGGCAAAGGAGCCAATGGCTAACAAATTTATTGTCTTTTCAATCCTCATTTGAATAAACCGGTGTTGTGGCCGTCAAATTCAACATGGAAGAAAAACATTGTTGCCCCTTTCCATCCCACCCCGTTGAATTCCATTTTCCTTAACATTTCCCTCTCTTCTTTTTTACCACTTTTTTCCTCCATCCATTATTCCCCTCGGGTTTATTGTGTTATTCATTTTTCCCTTTGTCCTATTGTACTTGTCAACAATTCGTCGCTGAATTAATTTTAAAATAAAAATATACCAAAATTTCGATATATCATTTTCATGTCTATAAATTTATGAATGATTTCCAACAATGATATTTGCGCACAATTTGCAAAGCCTTTCTTCTCTCCCTGTTTCCATACCAATTTTTTGTAATTTTTAAATTTTAATATAAAATTAAATAAAATTTTATCATCACTATTTTTGGCTCAAATAATCGGCTTATTAAAATGTTAATTATGGAATTTTGACAAAAAGTTGGTTTTTTGGTGTCATTTTATCCTATTTTCGGTTATTTTAAGCAAATCAATTTCGGTTTCTAAATTCATCAATTTTCTTAATCCTAAACAGACTTTGATCTACTCTCTACCATCTACCTAATTTTAGTTCAGGTTCAGGCTTAAGAATCCTCTGTGACAAATGGTTGGGAGACAATGAAATAATTAATCACCATTTTCTATCTCCTCAAATGCAAGAGAAATGAATGGGAGAGGATAAATGAAGATCAGCCTTAACCTTAAAGCATTTCACTGGTGCTGATACAGTACTTTCCGCCTTTCTTATAAATCAAGGAGAGAACGGCTCAACGTGCCCACGGCATTATTCAGGCCAAAAATGGCCTTCCATTCAATCTTTATTCAATTATGACTTTTTCCTAATTATTTGATTGATTCTTTTTTTCATTATTTGTAAAATATTTGTGTATAAAATGTATGTTTCAATAACGAATAAAATATATATGATTTTGGTTTTATTAAATACAATTATTAAAAATTTTTGGCCAATCCATCGAATTAATGAGTAATTTTGATATAAAAGATTGATTCAATTTAGTGATGGCTTGGACTTTCTCTAAGCCATACAAAATATTTTAATTTTTCCTTTTTTTGGGTTTGTTTTCCTCTTTGCTGTTCCAAATTCTCATCCCCAAATCCAATTGACCTTCCTATTAGTAATTCGCCTAATTGGCTTTCCTTCCTTTTGAAGGCACATCAACCCTCCATATATTTTCAAGGGGGCCATGTGCCAATTTGGCCACGGCGTAAAACGTAATTGAGAGGGGTGCAATGGCCTTGGCCCAAGGCTTCACAAGGGACCACTGTTAAGAGGTGGGGGACACAATTTGGCCATGAGGCCAACATCCGGATGAAGGGTCGAAATGAGCGCAGCATTGGAAGCAAATTGTGGAAGGGGGGGGGGGGGGGAGGGCATCGGTTGTCGCGCCCAATTTATTTATTCATTTGTTTCCACCCCCTCTCCCACTTGGCCTTTCCCTTGTGGCCTCATATTCCGACTTCCGACCAACTGGCCATTGGTCATTTTCCTTTCCAATTTCTTTCGGCAGAGGACATTTTTGACAAAGAGCTTTCAAATCATTCAAATCTTCCCCGTATGAATTGGTTAATTTCCAATTATTTGAGGAAATTTATTTTTATTTTTTTTCTATTATTTGGCTGGCGTATATTTTAAAAGCTATTATTAAATTAATAAGGAATTTGGCATTGGCAAAGAATTTACAAAAATGCCTAAAAATATCCATTAATAATTTGACTATATTTAATTTCCAATTTGGTAAAAATTTAATCTTTTTTACCTCTACGCAAGCATTGAATAAACTGAAATAAAATTAAATATTTCCATTAAAATATGTTAGCTTTTGGCCTTTTGCCGTAAAGGGCGCAAAGCCCTTTCCTGTTTGCCTCATTTTTCACTTCCTTTTCCCATTTTCGAGTCGATTGTTTTGCCCTGTTTGAATATTTTTGCCAGAGAATAGGACTGGTGGCCAAATTATACCAATCCATTCGAGACCAAATGTGCGCGAGTCGGGAAATCAAAGAAGGCAAAAAGGTAATGGAAAAATAAAAGGGTTTACTTTTCTAAATGAAAATTCCAAAAAATGAAAGTAAATCTCCCTATAAATTTCCATATTATATTCACTTCGAGAAGCAATGGCATTTTTTTCATTATTTTATGTAAAATTTTGACACATGAAATTCCAATTTTTAAATTTTCATTCTCTTTGCGCGCAACATTTCCTATTGGCCATAAATTCCCTCGCGGATCTTTTGGGCCTCACAGCCAAATAAATCACGAATTTACGTCGCCAAAAGTCCTTTCTTCCCCCATTTTCCTAAATTCAAAGGGTACTCACCCCCACATATTGGCCCTTTGGCCTTTTCCTCCTTTTTATGGCGGTTTCCCCTCCTAAATAAGAACAAAAAGAGGCCCCAATGGCCAAAGTCCATCCTTGGATTCCTTGCAAAGATCATCAAAAATCCAAGCAAAAGTCCAAAGGAATTTTCCTTCTTCCTCCCTTTCCTTTGTTTTCAAGGATTTTCCCTTGGCCTTTGCCGAATTTGTTTTGTGCTCTCCAAATTTGTGCCAAAAAATCCAAAAAAGGGTCAAAGGCGATGAGGGAAGAGGAGGCCCTTGGAAATTTCAATTTCCCCTTTGTCCCTTATTCAATTGTCCTTTTGTTTCCTGCTGGACTTCTTATTGGCCAAGGAATTTTTACCTCCTTCAAAAGACCATAAAATGGGGGGACTTGACCATTTTTCTCTCGATGAATAGTTAAAAAAAATTTTTATAATTTTCGTATTTTTAACACTGATTTGATTTTATTCCATGCCAACATTTGGAAAGCATTAAACTAATAATAGAGAATTGGCATTTATGGAACAGAAAGAGAATTTGTGAGTGCACTTTGCCCATTCAAGCATAAAAATTGACAGCGAAAATTTGGTGGCACAGATTTGAATGAGGTTGCCAAGAATTGCAAAAATAAAATGTAACTTTACTAAAATATATATTTTCGTTATGAATTGTCCGTTTTTAAAGAATAATTAATTCCAACATGTTCCAATTTTTTATCCTTTTTTGAAAATCCAGTAGCCATCCGATCCAATCAATTTTTTTTGCACAAAATTTCCCCAAAATTTAACATCGATAAAGATCAAAAATCATTGTATGTGGATTTTTTCTCAAGCATTATTCATCCGTTCTTCCATTTTTTGTCATGCTTTGCGGCATTTAAAAAAAATAAATTTCACCTTCCCATAAATAAAATATTCCCCATTCCCCAATTCTCGCTTCCATTTTTGTGATAATTTGCCCACTTTTTGGTGCCACAATTTTCCCCACATTTTGACCCAATTTTAGACCTCTGTCTTTTTTTGCCTTTATCATTCTTTTCTTTCACCTATGCCAACTTAATAATCCAAAAAACTAAAGTGGAATTTGTGCATTGATTGAGCTCATTTTTGTATAAAAATAAGAAAAAATGTGCCATATAAATAAAAAATGCATATTTGCACCTTTCCCACATATTTTTTTATTTTCCAATAAATTTGCATAGCAAATTTTATCAGCTAAACCAATTGCCATATTCTAGTGGAAATGTCGGCAAGGTAAAAAAATTAGAAAGATCCTTTTTCGTTATGCCGCCCAATGATTCAAGAAAATTATGATAGGGCGATGCGAATTTTTATATTTCTAAAAGATTTCGCTCCTTATGACCTGCCACCTGCCGAAATATTTATTTTATTTCTTGATCATAATAAAAAATGTAAAATATAAAATTAATTTATTAAATGGCCATTATTTCATTGATGACGCCTGAGGGGGGCTTTTTGATTGGGACAAAAAATATGGTAGGATAAATCAATTGTCTTCGATGAATGGCCCAAAAATGCCTGTGGGAAGGCAACTTTACTTTCAATAAATGTCGCCCCCAACTCTATCCCTGCTGCGCAGTGCGCATCCAATTTTTGACCTATTCCTCCCATTCATCGACCATTTTGGTTGCGTTGAATTGCGTCATTTTTGTGTGTTTCCCTCCAACAAAGTGTCCATTCATTCATTCATTCAGTCCATCCCCAATTCCACATTCAACACATTTTTTTATGTTTTATCCCTCCGCCGGTCAACTTTCCATTCTAAAACCGACCATTTTCCTCTGCATTTTCTCCTTGCCCTTCTCTGCAATTTCCTCGTCAATTTTTGCCCATTTTCCCCTCAAAAACTTTCGATTTGCCCCATTGACTTTTCCCTCTTCTATTGTAAAGTTTTTTTCCCGTTTTGCGCGCGCGACTACACAATTTCCTCTCAATCCCCTCAGTAACAAAATTTTATATTCCAAGAATGGCAGATTCTCGGCATTTCGATTAAGGCAATGTATATCTTTGTTCTTAAATTTTAAAATTTTCAAATAATTTTTGATATTTACATATTTTAAGACCATATAGCATTTGGCCATTTGCCTAAAGAAATCCCCAAAGTAAAGCTCAAATTAAGTCCAAATTTATGTGCTGTTCTACGCGTTATATTATTATAGTTCATTATGGTTAATTTTTACTGTCTCAAATTTCAGTATTTTTAAGTACTTTAGCTACTTTATTTTCTCAAGAAATTTTCATATTTTTCAAGGAATCCCATTCTTTAGAATATTATTATTAAATAAGGTCAATCTTTTTTAAATAGTGATTAAAACTAGAGCACAAAAAAATATAATGCAAATGGGATTTCCAAAATTTCTAATAATTTCATTTCAAAAAAAATGGTTTCAAATTCAAATAATCCATTTCCCATTCCAATTTGTGAGCTGATTAAGCAAAAATAAATAATAAGCAAATGGATATTGGGGGCCAACCCCGTCGCGCCATTTTCCAATTTCCATTTGCCTTGATTGCTTTTTTACACAAAATTCCGACGGCGACCCCCCCGCGGGGCTTTTTTGCCCTCTTTCCACTCTTTTATATGGCCATTGAATGGAAAATGGATTGGACATTCATTGACTGGATGGGAAAATGTTAAAAAAAGAAATTGATCAGAGGCCAGACTTGGCCATTCCCTTCTCAAATAAAAAATAAATTCCATCTCAATCAATCATTTTATTTTCATTTTTTTGAAATCTTTGTCAACAAGAAAAGCCACAAACCAATTCCACTTTTTCCTGACACTAACTAAACCTCAATTTTGTTTAAGGTAACCTTTAGCCTTAAGGCTTAATCCCTTTTTGGTTCAAAAAAGTATCGGCTTTTTTGTTTCCAAAAAATCAACAAATGCTTATTAATGTAAAATCATCCCTCTCTATTTTTAGTATTTTAAGCAAAAATCAAATAAAATTCAGCTCATCAGAGGATTGGCCCTCCTCGCAAATGAATTTTTCTAATCGAATGCAAATTTATTTGATTAAAAAAACGCGCAGTCTTCTTTCTATTCTGGGTTCTGTGGCCACTTTTTTTCCTTCATTTATAGCCAACCGGCGCCGCCATTTTTTGCCATTTTACAATCAAAAGGAAATTTGCACCTGCGGCAAAAATCCAAAAAATGCATTGCATTTTCTTCTCAATTTCCGGTCATTTCTTTTGACCAATTTTATGCCAGAATATTCATCCAATTCATGGCTTAATATTTATTAACTTGTCCAAATTTAAATATTTTTCCCAAATTAAATTGAGCAATTTTCCCTTTTCTCGAAAATGGCTCCATGTCTAATTTTCTCCATCAAATCAACAAAAATGTCGATTAATATATTCTCGAGAGTGTCCCCCCGTTCAATTCCCCCCATCCATCCATTCAATGGCCAATCCACCTTTTCATTTTATTATTGGCCATTTGGATGAGTCAGCCGAATGCCCCCATTTTGCCTCCGAATGATCATTTATTGAATTCTTCCATTCCATTCCCTTCACTTCTCGGTGAAATTATTTCCCGATTTTTCCCATCAAAATGGCATTTGCCCCCATTCAATTCAATATTCTTCCACATAAAATGTGACTTTTAAGCATTTTGACGAGGATGGATTGAGAAAAGTTCCCTTCAAATGGCCACATTCTGCTGTGACCATTTGGCCATTCTCCAATTCTTTTAATATTGGTCATTTCCTCCCATTCATATTCGGCCATTTTGGCTTTTGTCCAACTTCTTTTGACCATTTTTTTGCTTTTTTTCCTCCAATTTGGCCCAATAATAATTCTTTTCCCTTATTTCACGATCGTCCATTCTATTTTTTTTACTTTGAAAATTTGAGGCCAAAATATCCGAGATTAGTGGATAATGGAAATGATCATACCCAGTCGACCTTCCCTATTGACTAATTGGACAATTGTCCTTCGATCATTGTTTCTGTGCTTCCATTTTCCTCTTTTTGAAGGTGGGGGAAGCCGCCACCTCTCTATAAAATAAGATTTAATGAAGTAAACAGAGCAGCTAAAAGGGGGCTTAACAATAGAAAAAATGACCCATCCCAATTTCCTTTATTACCTATTGGCCAATAATATATCGGCTTCATAATTTTTTGGGATTTTTAATTGGATCATATCAAGGTGTAATATTACTTATTAGCATTTTTAATTCAAACGCAAATTTTTTAATTAATTTTAAATCATTAAAAACGAAGGAAATTTTAATGGCTTTTAATTAGATTTATAATTTAATAATTAATACGTTCAAATTTTGGGCCGAGGAATTTAATAATATTTTAATAAATAAACAAGTATTTTATGGCCACTAGGGCCTCAAAAATATGCAATTATGGCAAAAAAAAATTATTAAATCCTTTTTTTATCAATGCCTTTTCTTTTCCAGTTTCCACCCACATTTTCTCCATGGCCAAATTTTCATTTAATTTTTTCCACATTTCGCGCAATTCCCTCCTTTCTTTCCATTGTCCCAGCCAATCTTCAGTCTTTATTCGCAATCCCACCAAACGGATGGATGGAATTACCATTCAAAAAGACTCAATTCATTCAATTAATTCGGCCTAGGAAAGAAAAATTAATTGCAAAAAAGGCCAATTTTTTACATAAAATCATTCCTTTTCCATTCTTTTTTTTTACATTTTTCTTAATTTTTTGATTAATTTTTAAAAAACTATATTTCTCCAATCTATTCCAATTTGAGCCATACATTACATAGAATGACGTGATTTTTAAAAAATTATATTTTTTGATGATTTCCCAAGAATAAATCACACTAATTTCATTATTCCTCTCCCCCCATTTAAACACATTCATCATCATTCACATTCACCGTGACCCCCAAAAATCACCATCATTCATATTAATCATATTTTTGGGCAAAATTTGCCCATCCCCAAATTGCCAGCAAAATACAACTGATTGTCGCAAAACCCCATTAATTTTTTGTCTCCATTTTCCCGCATTTTCCCCCCTCCTTCCATTGGCCATCAAATCCACCCGTTAAATGTTTACCAGGAAAAAATAATGTGGGGTAGAGGGCATTTTTGCCAAAAACAATTTGGCACAATCCCTGCCAAATATGTATTAAAGGGACAGCAGGATCACATTTATTTATTTATTCGGCCATTCCCAAATCCCCCAAAACCATTGCCTCGCGCCTAGGGCCTAGCATCAAATGAATCTATGACGGGCATAAATGAATGGAAAAAAAATATACGTTTTTTAGAGGCAAAAAATATGTGGATAATTGTTACAGATGAATCGGATGAATATAAAATTGGCAATGTCACGCCTATGGCCAAAAAATTGAACATCTCCCTTTAAATTTGGATTTTTAGATGTATTACCTCCTCCATTTGAAAATTCGAACACATAATTTTATTAGGGCAAAATTATAAACAAAAATGTTCCAAATGTAAATGAGGTCATTTAAATGTTCCATGGCCCTGCTGTTTGCTGTGTTCCCGCACCACTGCTGGCCAAAAACCATTCCCATCTGTTTACAATTTTCCATTCAAAACAGCATAGATTCTCTATTCATTTGGCAATGTTCCCCAATAAACAAATCTGCTTGCTTACTGCTGGCCTAAATTTATTCCGAATTTATAATATGTATTCCCAGTTCCGTTTTTCCATTTTTGAACAATGGCCAATTTATTTGAGTTTTTTGGGTTAATAAAAGACCATTGTTTAAAGCTATGTAAGCCAGGACTAAAATCGCTTAAAAATAACATATTTCTGTAAAATTGGATTTCTACAATTTAAGATTTTTCCCAAATTGGATTTTCCAAATCCTCTCTTAATCTTTTTTACACATTTCATTGCGCACCATTCTTTTCTTTAAACTTGTCAAACACGAAAATGAAACATCTGGCGCCGAAAATTGCACAAAAATATTTGGCAAAAGGGGAAAATTGGGGTGGGAGGCCAAAAACCGCCAAAAAAATTAGGCCTCTTTTAGGGGAAATAAATAAATTGTGCAATCCAATATCCAATATGGGGCCGACCCTTCACCCAAATATTCTCCATTTTCCCATCAATTCATCAACACTTTATCCTCCATTTCCCCTGCAAAATGTTCCATTTCATCCGCCTCCCAAATTTGGCCCCATGTAAACACTTGAAGAACACATTTTTGGCCGACACATGTTTGGTCCGAGGGTCATCACCAACAGCTCATCAGATTATTCTCAATTTCGTCCATCCAAAATCTTCTTTCCTCCTCCTATTTTTTAATAATCGGACTAATTTGTCCAAATAGGGAAATATATTTTGCTCATTAAGTAAGTTATAAAATGATTCGACATTGAATAAAATTTAAAAATTATTCTACACAAAAACTAAATCCTCGATTTCCTTTGAAATCTTTGTGTTTTTTTTTTGCGCAAATTAAATCATAAATAATGTCATATTTAAAAATATTAATTAACATGGCATTTTTCTTACTTCGCACTATAATATTTAATAATATTCTCTTGATTTTCTCCCTTTTTAGGGATTAATCTATGCTTGGACCGTAATTCCAAATAAACATTCAAAATGCTAGTTCAGCTCTTTCCCATTTTCATTATTTTTCTGCTGACAAAAGCCGATTCAATGAATGGAGAATTCGCACCAAAAGGTAAGTTAAAGGCACACATTTTCGAATAAATTAAATATATTTTTAACAAAAAGTTGGATGGCAATGTTCGGATGATGGAATCGACATTTCGGTTCAGACGAAGCGCCCTTTCCATGGATTGGTCCAAACAAAAGGGGCAACAGGTCGAATGTCGAATTGCACATTTCAAGGCAAAGGACAAAGGGAGACCAAAATTCGGATTCCATTGATGGAAGGAAGTGGCAAAAATGGATGGTGGAAAGAATGTGGATTACATTTGGAATATGTAAGTAATTTATATTCAGGCCATTCGTTAAAAGGGGAACTGTGAGAAAGGAAGTAAAAAATTGGTCGAAATTAGTTCAGTGTTTTTAAATTTAAATGCATGCAATAATTTTCAGGCCACTTCAACACTTTGGCTCGAATTGGAATTGCGCGAACATCCTCAATTGGTACAAAGCAAAGATCGGCTATTCAATATCAGTTGCCAGGGTTGGGCAGATTCAATGGCAACAAATCAACGAAATAGCAAAGAGATGGACGAATCGGAAAATGGGTACACAATATTTCCAATCTGATTAATTAATTTAATTCCAAACATTTTACAGTCAATTTCGCCTAATTTTTCGCTCGGCCAATGCATCTAGCGTGGAGGAAATTTCGCCAACAAATCGTCTTAAATTTGGTGCCCCCTATGAATTATTGTTGTTCAGCCAATTTGAGCATCCCACAGTGCGCATTCATTCATGCAAGGCCTCCTCCTTGGATCGGACCATTCAAGTTGAGGTGAGTTAGAAGTTAGAAAACTGGGGAAAAAAAGAAAATTACGTGCAAAAATGATTGCGACATATATTCATCAGCAAAAGGTGCTGTAGCGATATTCAAACAAAAAAATGCAAAAAATGTAAAATGTTGAATTATTAAATTAATATGTAATTAATATAATAGTAAGATGGATAAATGGGAATTGTTTTATTTAAGGAGAGAAGGGATACTGTATTCAATATATACAGTATACCTTCTCTCAAATAAATTATCCCTTTTTGTCTCTCATATTTTTTTACATTTTTATTTAAATATATTCTATAATTTTATATTTTTTAAGGTTAAAACCTAAAATATTGAGAAATTTAAAATCTTAAAAAGCCATATTGACTTCTAGGTACAATAATTAAATCCCAATTATATTCCTCAAAATTTTGGGAATATTTTATTTTTAAAAGCATGTATAATCCAGGAAATAAATGGCATTTACTTTATAGACTATAGAGCAACCACCCAATTAAATTTTAAAAAATAAAATTTAAAAAATCTGACCATATCCTGTGCCCTATAATTGAGAGTGGGGCTTCTTAACTTAAATCTTCAACTTCAAATTGACCTCTTTTATTCATCTTTTTCCCCCAATCCATTTGCTTTTCCCATTGAATTGAATGTGGAGAAGCAGGGTTAACCATCGGCGCCGCGGCTGGCAGCCAATTTTCGAATCCGGAAGTCGGCGGGGTCTCCTCCAATTTTATTGTAGTCAACAATCGTGTACCTTTCTTCCCTTTTCCTCCTTCTCTTCATTCTTTTATGCTCATTATTCAGTTTTGTAATGTTGGAAATGGTGAGAAGAAGCCTCCAATCGGCCCACTCATTTTCGTCCATTCCTCCACAATCTATCCAAATACAAATTGCGCTCCAACTCTTCACAATCCATCCACCGGCTCATTTACCTCTTCAATCCCCCAACTTCCTACTTTTTCTGCACGATTATTCGCCACACTCAAATACACCAAAAAAGTCCACAAATTGTTTTCATATCGCTTTTTCCATGCTTTTCAAATAGTCAATAAATCTGCGCCTCATGGGACAATTTAATTTAGCGATGTTTTTCTTTTTAAGCATACTAGATCAATTTAGCACTGAAAATTCATTTAAAAAAAACAGATTGAGGAGCTTAAAAAAGCATTCATTGCATAATTTCAATGTAAATTAATTTTGATTTGCCCTGTAGGCATTCAATTATCAAAGTTATGCAAATTCTTTCCTAACCAGCAGTATCTAATTTTACTGTTTTTAAAAGAAAAATGTTCATTTTTCAAAAATTTTCTGATATAATTTAAATGAGCTAGACATTTTTTTTGATCTTAAAATTCATTGTTCCCTAACAAATAAAATATAGTGGTGATCGTTTTTTGTCCCTTAAAAAAATGTCCCATTGTTTCTATCCCAATTTACGCAATTTTATTGTTGGGCATAGGCAAACCCATCGTTCCGTAATTAGCGGCACTTGAGGCCGAATGAACAATCGACGCAATATTTTGACTTGATTATAAGCCAGAAATGGTCATTGAATATTGCATTTTAAGAAGGAGAAAAAAGAAGTTGAGAAATCCATTCAATCCTCTAATAAAGCCGTAAATCGACGGCAAAGAATGCAAAGATTAGCATTAAAATGCGCATACAAACATATAATTTTCATCCATGCTCAAATAATAGAGAAAAATATTTATTCGACAAATCCAATTTTATGGATACATTTTCCATTTTTTTCATAGTTAACCGACTCGGAAGGCTGCAGCCTTGATCCAGAATTGATGTCCGATTTTCGTCCAGTCACAACTCCATCATCATTTCCTCTGAATTCTTCTAAAAATTCTGCCCCTTCCCAATCATCGCCATCGCCCAAAACACCAAAAGGGCATCATCGAGTGGCGGTGGCCAATGCCAATTTCCCTTCAATGTTTCGATTCAATTTGGATTCGGGCATAACAGCATCTGCTGGTCCAGCCGATGAATTTGTACGCATTGAATGCGATGTGGAACCATGTGGGAATGAAGCAAAAGGCCAAAGGCCTTGCCAAACTCAGGTCCGTCCATTTCATTTCGAATCCAAAAGAACATGAGTGAACCAAATAAGCATTTTATAGGCCATTTAAACTTGGCCATTTTCTCTAATTATCCCATCAACTTGATCTTATTTTATTTAACATTTACATTTCAGTCGGATTGCGATTCACGTCGAGTCCGACAAAATGAAGGAATGAATGATAAACATACCCAAAGAGATCAACAACCCGGCAATAGCAGGGAGGAATTGGAATTGGTCACAAAATTGTTGGGCAATGAGGATGAAGAGACAGAAAATGATGAATCGACGGCAACGGTTGAAGAATCTTCTTCGACTGCGAATAACAAATTGAATGGCAGTAACACACCGGTTGAAAATTCTACAGGAAATATTAATGGACCACTGGTGCGTGAAAAGAAATCGAAAAACAAATGAATTACCCAGAATAATAAATCGAAATCAAAAATAAATTATTTACACATTTTGCAGGTGAAAATTCGAAATGGTGGTGGCAATGGCATTGGCACTGGGATTGGAGGATGGCATCGAGTTCGAACAATGGTGCGCGTATTCGATCCAGCCAAAAGTCAAAGGGCGGTACCAGGATGGGTGAACAATAGTGGGAGGTCGAATGATTCGCCGCAGGGCACAAAGGAAGTGAATAATTTGCCTAACAGAGCTGAAGCTGCTGAATTTTCAACAACGATGTCGACTTCGACTGATGGTAAAGCTTCGAAAAACTAATTTTCTCCTTTTAATCCCATCAAATTTCCAGCCTCCTCAACACCATTTCTGTCCGTTTTCCCTGCCCATTTTGATCGGCATCGAATTCGTCCCGGTGTACGCCATCCTAATTCATCATTGCCGCCTATTCAACGCGATGCTGCCGCCGTTGGCTCAATGCCATCATCGAATCAACAAATGGAATCCGCCTCATTCTCCCCATCCCCTCCACCATCTTCTCCATTTTCGCCTTCATCAGCCTGCATTTCCCCTGAACAATTGGTTCGACTTTACCAAATTTGCATTGGCCTATGTGCCCTTTTCCTACTCGGATGCTTCTGCAATTTTTTGCTATGTTGTTGTTTGAAAAGGCGAAATGGTGGGGGAAATGGCAACACAAAATTGCATTCTCCTTTGCGGAATAAACGAGGCAGAAGGCAACATTCGGTCTGTCTTTTTTCGAAGGTTAATTTATTCAAAAATGAATGAAACCTCACAACATTTTAAGAAATCCTCTCATTAGATTTCATCAGAGTTTTTAGCTCCAGCGAAATTCATTCCACCATTTCAAAATTATCACAAATTTGTTTTAAAAAAATATTTCAAAAAATGTTGAATACCATTCACTCAATCCTTTGCCAATCCAACATTTACCATTTTAGGTGCTGATTTCGAATGGTCCCGCTTCAAACTCAACACTCAGTTCCTCCCTTTATGGACCCGGAAATGTGATAAACCAACCGGATGGTTCGGAATCCACACAAATTGGCAGAAAATTGGAGAAGAATTCAAAAGGAGGACAACAAAATGGAGGCGGCAATGGTTTCTGGATCAGCGGAGCTGGAGTCAGTGGGGACAATGATGAACGTGAAGAATGCAGTGAAATTGGTAAAATCAAAATTTCAAGTTGAGGAGACGAATTTAAATTTATTTTCAGATTCCAATCATCAACATTTTGGCCCGATGCTTTCGAGCATTTATGGCGCATTGCCAACTGTTCAGCCACCACCAACCAATGCCAATCGACGTTCCTCAATTCATTCGTATGCTTCGGTGAAGGCTCCACATTCAACGCAACGTGGAACTCATCAATTGTTGATTGGTTCATCGACGAATCGGATGGCACCGCCACCACCAACTCAGCAACAACAACAGGTGGAAAATGGCATTGACATTAGTTGTTGGGATCAAAAATATCATCGGACAATCAAAAACAATACCATAGTATTCACTCCCGCTAATATTTTATATTTATATTTATCCGAAAAATAAGAGAAGTAAAAATCTAAAAAATATGAAATTATTTTTTAATAAGCTAACCGGAATAGAAAAAATTTTTGGCAAACATTTTCCGGAAAGGAAAAACACATTTTGGCGAATATTTTCCGGAAAAGGAAAAAACATTTTGGCGAACATTTTCCGGAAAGGGAAAACACATTTTGGCGAACATTTTCCGGAAAGGGAAAATATATTTTGGCGAACATTTTCCGGAAAGGAAAAACACATTTTGGCGAACATTTTCCGGAAAGGGAAAACACATTTTGGCGAACATTTTCCGGAAAGGGAAAACACATTTTGGCGAACATTTTAGGAAAACAAAAACACATTTTGGCGAACAATTTCTGGAAAGGAAAAACACATTTTGGCGAACATTTTCTGGAAAGGAAAAACACATTTATTAAAAAAGGCAAAATTATTCTTTGAAAAATTCATATCCAAAACACAAAAAATATGAAAAAGACAAAGAAGCCATAGCAGAAATCTTTAATGGATTGTTGGGAAAGTGGCAACCAAATTTAAAAAGAGGAATTAAGAATTAGCTTTTTAATCCAAGTTCTAATTCATAAACCATCAATTACAATAATAAAATAAACCATTTCCTTTTTAACAGGGTCATGAATTGGTACAACAAGGAATCAGCCTTTCTCCAGCACATTCCCCTTCAACAACAACTTCATCAAGCGGCGGTGGAGCATCAGGTCAACATTGTTCAAGCAGTCAACAACAATTGTTGAGCCGCACTTTTCATCCGCAACCGCAACAACAATCACAACAATTTGGGCAACAAATTAATGTCAGTTATTTTTTAGGAAATTTTATAATCAGATTTAGGAATTAACTAATAAGTTCAAGTCGCTCATTATTAATTTTCCCTTATCCGTTGGAATCTTTTATTTTATATTCCCTATAGAATAGTTTAGAAAATTTTGATTTTAACAAATTCATAGTACAATTTGGTGAACAAATTCATAATTAGATCTATACCAAATGTTCAATTTTAAGGCACCAAGCAGTTTGGCCTCATCTTCGGTGCGTTCGTCCACTCTGGGCACTCCATCCCCATCCGAGACCACCGAGCCGATTGAAGCGAGTACACCGAGGCCATGTTCCGATTTGATCCAGCAACAGCATGGTGGCGATGAGCATTTGCCACAGAATGGCGCCACAACTTTTGGAAGGCCAATGCCAAAGAATTTCCATTCGACAATGGCACAGCCAATGATTGGTGGACAATGTCTTCAGAATGAATCCTTTTCCATCCTTTGAATGAACACATTTTTATTTTATTTAAGAATTTTTAAATGTTCAAACCAAATCATTTATTTTGCGCCCTTCTTTCCATCACACCCAATAAACGGGTTTCCTTTACGATCCCATTATTTTTCCATTTCTTGGCTTTAAAAACTTAAATTTATAATTTTAATTCTATTCCTTAATTGTTCCACCCACATTTATATTTGAATAAATATGTACAATTTTTTGTCTTTTATTTTTAAAGCAAATTTCATTTCATTTTTCTATTCTTTTTTGATCAACAAAAGCATAGAGGGGTAAGGGATTAAAGGTATTAGCCGATTGGTAATCTGCAAAAAGTGAAGATGTTTACCCGTGGCTATTCGCCCAGCCAATTTTTGGATTTAGCAAAGGAGAAAATAAGGGGAGGGGAATGGATGCACTTTTTTATTCATTGCCACTTGCCAGCTTTGTTGACGAGGAGAAATACCTCGGATGGCCGACGGCAATTATTTTTATTTTCTACTCCCCTCGCGCGATTTTCCACGAAGGTCGGAAGGGTGAAGAGGGTCGTGGCGCCGTGGGGAATGATGATGATGAGTGTTTTCCAAGTTTCCTTCCACCATTTTTCCCTCATATATGTCCAGGCAGTAGCAATAGTAGAAGCAATGTTGTAAGCTGACGGCGAATTAAGTGACACCGCGCAATAGTGGCGCAGTAGCAGGTAGCAGCCGCCCACCATCGCCAGATTCCGTCAGGCGGCAACACAGCTTTTGCACCACTTTTCCCCATTCATAATTATTATTGTCATCATATTTGACATCGACACACACACAGTGGCAGCTGGCAGGTAAGCACAATGCGCAATCGACGGGGAAAGTAGCAATTGTCGCTTAAAATTGTTGCCGCGCGAACTTAGCTCGCTTGATTGCGAACAATCCCCCAAAATCACTCAAAATATTGTGCACATCCGCCGTTCGACTGTTTTTATTGTGAATGAACTTGTTAATTACCCCAAAAATCCTCCCATTTAGGCGCAATTG
This sequence comes from Pratylenchus scribneri, assembly GCA_030063045.1. NCBI lineage: Eukaryota > Metazoa > Nematoda > Chromadorea > Rhabditida > Pratylenchidae > Pratylenchus > Pratylenchus scribneri. The sequence continues at coordinate 1,417,695 of JAQSEB010000058.1, read as the reverse complement.
AATGACCTAACCTACATATTTAGTATAATTCAATCCAAATTATGAGGTAATTTGCCTATTATATTGCTTTTCCTTGTTATGCTCTTCTGTGGGAAAACAACAAATCTATCTATTTGAAATAAAAAATTGAATGATTTCCTTTTTCCATTTCATTCATTTTTAGAATAAATTAACTTGATCTTAAAAGATTTGAAGCTTTCTCTATCAAAAATTAATATTTTTTGCTATAAAATGAGAAATTTGAGATTCGTTCAACTTGGCATTGTCACTCGAGAGCGAAACTAAATTGCATATAATAATGTCTAGGTGCCTTTCCGATTTGTCCTACTGTACCCCCACTTTTTGCCTAATCACCCGTCACCCTATCAAATATCAATCAAATATTGCCCAATTTGCCTTTTTTTAAATCGACCCCCTTTTCCGTTCCTAACAATAAGAATTTTCTCCCTATTTTTATATCGAATTTTCCCGCATAATTATTTAATAAAGAATAATTTAAATTCGAGTCCATCTTTTCCCCATCCTATTCATTGGGCCACTGGGGGGGGGGGGGGGGGGGGGGGGGGATTAGGCCTCCTCTGAATTCCCGAGGCGAGAGCCTAGATTCAAATCTCACCCCAAACCATCTTTGACACTAGATTAGGACTAATAATGCATATTCACCATCGTATATTCTAAAATACATATTCCTAATCATTTTACTCATTTCCAGACGAAAATATGATCAATAAAAAACTAAATTTAATCACCTAATTTGATTTTCGACCATTTAATCAATGCTAACAAGAGCAGATGCCATATTTCTCATACTAATTCTCTTCACCATTTACAATATCGAATCTAAAGCTGAAAACATTTGCACAACTCCGCCGCCCGGCTGTTTCCTCAATTGTCCAAATGGTTATGAAAATTTTGGGACAGAGAATTGCCTATGTTTGTGCAAACAACCATCATTTTCCGCAACAGCAACATGTTTTGTAAGTGTAACAAGCAATATAATAATATATGTAAATAATATTGAAGGGTTTTGTATGCAAATCTGACGAACGTTGTGTGAATGTGAATGGAAGGGTTGGATGCATTCCGGTGACTCCAGGTGTGTTGAAAGTTTAACCAGTTAAGCCATCATAAACCACTGTGATTGTTGAATAGAACACAAATTAGAAGAATTCCTTCTAAACAATTGTTATATTAATATGTTAGGTTTCAGGGTTTAAATAAAAAAATCCGATATTTTATTATTATATTATCAAAATAAGCCAATTCCTGTCAGTCTAGTATCTAGTTTAAAAAACAAATTATTCTTATATAGAGAAAAGAATGTGGAAAAAGTTGAGCTTATCCACAAAAATAAGACTCAAATTATTACAAACTTAGTTCAGTTAAATAATTTCATTTTTTAATTTAATTAGTTTATTGAACTAATCCAATTAATTATTGTTTCAGTACATCCATTTCTGCCATCAGTACAATCATCCCTACAAATTGCCCGTCCCGTTGTACCATCGGTCATTAATTCTGGTGTTCATTTGGGTCCCAGGGAACAATACCAATCAGTGCCTTCGATAAAAGAGAAAGAAAAGGCAACGGATTCGAGCAGTCTCATTGGTGAATGTCCGCAAATTGTCAGTGGAAATTGCGATGTGCAATGCATAACCGATTCCGACTGTCCCGTGAGTTTACTGGAGAAATAGCATTTTTTGGCTAGGCTGAAATATTTGAAATCTTTTGATAAATTTGAAGATCCGGCAGAACTATCAATCACAATAATGCCTAAGGACCTTTTCCCTATTTGTCCTACTGTACCCCCAATTTTTGCCTTATCGCCCAGTCATCACTCATCATATCAATCAAAAATCAAATATTGCCGCAATCCGCCTTTTTAAACCGGCCATTTTTCCTTTCCTAAAAGACCTTTCTCCATTCATAATTTTATCACATTTTCTCGTACAATTAATAGAGAATAATTTAAATAGTCGAATTCCTTTTATCCTTATCCCCTTCATTTTGCCACTGTGTGTCTAATAAGGCCTCTCTGGTGAACTGGGGCGAGAATCGAAAGTCCAGACCCAGTTTTCCTCCCAAACACTTTATCCCTAGATTATGACTAAAAAATCTGTTTATACTTAATTCGTAAATGATATAATTCACATCAAAGATGGATGCCGGAATGCGTTGTTGCCCAAATGGATGTGGCCGGGAATGTGTTTTGGCCGTCAATGTTGTCCCATTCCAAAGTCATTTGGCCATTCGACCTTTGAAAACAGGCAAGACCATAGAGAAAGAGGACAATAATGGAGAGGAACTACCCAAAACTTCATTGGAACAATGCGAAATAAAGTAATCCCAAATTGACTTTTGGCCAAATTTATTTCACATTTTCAGATGCAAAAATTCACTTTACCAATGTCAATTAGTCGAATCCGATTGCCCAAATCCACCATGTCCGGCTGTGCCAAAATGTTTGCATCAAAATTGTTTACATTGATTGTAATTTAATTTTTCAGGTCTGATAAATCCATGTCCAACGGGTGCACCAATGAAAATGGCCAATGGGGTGACTGCCCTTTGCAAGCGGCAAACTCAATGCTGGGATGGCTTTTGGTGCCATCAGGTAGTCTTTTTTTTAATTAATCAATCATCAAAATCACATTCCAATTATATTTAGACAAAATATTCCATTCCACATTTTTCCCATTTCATCTTTTTGCCTCATAAATATAAAAATTTACTTAAATTCTTACCAATTGCTGTATTTTTGGGCCCAATTCTTTCTTATGAGGATGCTTCTTCCCATCCCATCCAAAGTCATCCAATTAATCTGGGCCCATTCTTCCTTCTAATCCAACTCGTTTTCCAAATGACAAAATTATTCCTTTTTTCCTTACTTAACATCTTCTTTTTTTCCGTCAATCTACACAATTCTTTAAGGATAGGGAAGGATGGATTTACGCAAAAAGCTGTATAAAGAAGAAAGAAAAAAACTAGGTAATTAAGAAAATAGAAATGGAAAATAAATATAAAAAATTATGTTTTTTCTAATACAGATTGGCTACCATGGCCTGGGTTTTTGTTGTCCAGCACCGAAAAAAGTGGTCAAAGTCGGCATTTGTCCAGCACAACAACAAAGAGGAAAAAATGAAGAATTGGGAAATGGAAGAGAAAATGAACAAAAATGTTTGGCCGAATGTAAATCCGATGGAGATTGTGGATTGGTGGAGAAATGCTGCTTTAATGGATGTGGACTGAGTTGCCGGCGAACAAAATTGGGGGAAGGCAGAGGAAATGAAAGGGAAGAGGAGGAGGAAGGAGGGAATGAACGAGAATTTGGGCAAACAATGACACCAAAACATGGAATTGGAACGGAGGAACAAGGAGGCGATTTGGCATTAATAAAAAGACCGGTTCGTCCAATTTTTAATTAAATAGTTATACTTTGGAATAGGCCATTAAAATTAAATATTCTATCAATCAATTTTAATTTATAAATATGTGGCCTAAAATAATTGGAATATTTGCTATAGGAGAAAGAAAGAAAAAGAAATAATCAAATGATTTTGCCTCAGGGAAAATTCATTCTATCTCAAATACAGTATTCCCTCTCCCTCTTCCTGATTTATTTTACAGTATAAATGAGGCAGGGAAAAATCTTCCGCCTTTTCCCTTCTGTTGGGCATTCCAATAATTTTTCCTCCACTATGTCATTCTTTTAGCCATAGCTAAATAAAGAAGTAACCAATTCCGGAAGGTAGTATGTTATTCTTTACTAATTATAGTCATTTTAAAATACAAAATTTACAAAGTTTTAAATTTTAGAAAATTTCTCCCTTTTTAATTTTCTGATCCTTTTCATTAAAAAGATACTCTTGATGGCAACCAAAAACTTTCCAATTTATTTCAGCAATCTGCCAATTGGAAAGGAGGAAGCCAAGAAGGAATAATTGTTGGGAAGAAATCAACAATAAAATGTCCAATTTTGAGTGAAAAACAACGAAACCAATTGGATTGTTCAGCAGCGACTGGGACTGATGAATGCAAAATGGATTCAGATTGTTCCGGACATTTGAAATGTTGTTCAGGTGCAACAATTCTATTAGTCATAAAATCTAGGGCTAATAAGATGATTTGGGGGAGAACTGGACACTAAAAGCTTGGCCTGGGCTCTAATCCCGGACATTCGCCGGAGGCCTAAGCCCACAATGGCCCAATGAATTTTTCGAGTGCGGGAAAATGTGATTAAAATGTGAAGGAAGAAACGCCTTTTAAGAAAGGAAAAAGGTCGATTTAAAAAGGCCGATTGGGGCAAAATTTGATTGATTGAGTGACGGGGCGATGCAAAACAAAAAGTGGGGGTACAGTAGGACAAATAGGAAAGGCTCTTATGAGAGATTGTTGGCATTTGGCATTGAGAAATTCATATAAATTTTAATAAGGAATGATTTTGGTTTTTTATATTTTATTTCTGCATTCCAAATCATAAAAAATTTTATTAACTTTATAAATTCCCAAAATAATTATCTCATACTTTTTTACTGATTTTAATTGAATAACATTTTTAATATTATTTTTAAACTCTATTTTTGTATTTTAATTTAATTATTTAAATATATTTATTTAAAGATGGCTGCCAAATGCGATGCATTTACATTCCACCATCTCAAACCGCCGAAGGGTCCCATCAAAATGGAATTTCGGAGGAAAGTAGTGGCAGCCAATCTCCGGCAGAAGAAAGGCGACCCGCAGAAGGTATCGAAAATGGTTTCTCAACCATTATTTTTATAATTCAGTGAACATTTAGGAAACAATTTAGCAAATTAAAGGCAAAATATAAGCTCTAAAAACTCATAAAAAAACATTAAATTAGAAGAAAACTTGAATAAGTAATATTAATATAAATATTCTATTGTTTAATCCAAATAAATAAATAAACTCATCAATTTTAAAGAAAATTTAATAAAAATGACCGGTGGACATAATGGACAAGAAGAAGAGGAATTTGGACAGAATCGAGAGAATGGAAACAAAATTGGAATATGCCCAAAATGGGGCCAAGAAAATCGACAACAATTTTGTGATGGGCGGAAAAAATGGGCAGAGGAGGAGGAGGATGAATGCCAAAATGGCAAGTTTTTTGAGGGGAATTTTGGCTTTACAACACCCAAAAATTGTTGAATTCTTTTTGAATTTTTTACAGACAATTAATTTTAATTTATTAATTTCTGAACCTTATATTCATAATTTTAATATTTTCACTCACTTTCTTAGATTTGGACTGTGGTGGCCTTCAAAAATGTTGTTTGGATGGTTGTGGTAGTCGCCGAATTTGCCAATTTCCTTCAATTTCCAGTGAATGTCTTTCCCAACGAATGGCGGCTGAAATTCTGTCAAAATTCAGCAAACACAATCGAAATCGGGGATTCAAAGTTAACACTATAAATTAAATAAATAATAAATCCGCCATCATTTTTAGCCAAAATGTGATTCAGAAGGCCATTTCCTTCCCATCCAACGATCTTCGGATGGATTCAATTGGTGTGTGGATTCAAGGGGAATGGAATTGCCGGGCACTCGATTGCCAAATTCACATTTTAATGGATGCGAACAAAGAAAAATTTGTCCATTCATTGAATGCCCACTGAAATGTCCATTCGGGTTCGTTCATAAAATCACCCATTTTTGAACATTAATTTTAGCCATCAAATGGACGGAATTGGCTGCCCTCAATGCATTTGCAAAGATTCACCCTGCCGCGGAATTCAATGCCCGGAAAGTAATGTTTGTCGAATGGCAGAGAGGAAATGTTTGAATTTGGACGGAAATGGTCAAAATGATGGACAATCCAAATCCAACATAGTGAATTGTCTCATCCCAGAATGTATGAATTTTTAATTTTAATTAATTTTAAACAATTAAAACACTGACAAAAAAGGAATTATAGATAATTAATTCCCCACTGGATTCGCCCATGACCCTATTTTAAAGAATTATGAATAATTTAGACACTAAAATACCAAATTTTTGACAACATTTTGTAATATAAATTCCCAAAAGGTGTGCTGAACATTTGTCTTCAAGGCGATCCACTTGAGGACACGGAAACGGGCGCAATGCTTCGATGCGATGAGGAGAGGGGACGAAAATGTCCACCTGGATATTATTGCCATAAATTGGGAATTGGCGATGCCGGATATTGTTGCGCCGGACTTGGTCAGGGAAATTCATTGATTTAGGGTCATTTTAAATATTTATCATTTTGACCTTTTTATTTCCACAAATTTTATGCCTAATTTCTTTTGCCAAATTAAGTGCTCCAATCGGAATTATGGCCATCCGCCTCGAAATGTCCATCAATGCCAAATTTGGCCTATAAACGGAAGAAAAAGAAGAAAACAGAAAATGAAGATGGCCAAATCAGATTTGGTTCAATAAAGCAGGCAATTGGGTGCCGATTTAGCCGGGAATGCGGCGAAGGAAATGGCAAAATTTGTTGCTTCAATGGATGGGCAACCGAATGCACAAAAATTGGTGGCAGAAATGAAGAAGGAAAAGTGGAAACAATGGACAATGATGAAGAAAGGGCTGATGAAAAGAGGGAAAATCAACGAATAAAAACCGCAACAATGACAACAAATATGCCCGATGATGATTCGCCTCGAATTTCTGCTGGTGATTTTGGAACAACTGAAACATTTGGTTGGTTATTTGATTTTTCGAAAATTTATAATCAAAAATTCAAGAAAATTTTTATTTTTTATATTAAAAATAAATTATTTACTTTTTCAGAAAGAAATGATGGCATTGCTAAAATTGCTTCCGGCCCCTGTCCATCATATCTCCGAAATGTCAGTAATCCAGGTTGCACAAACAATTGCCAAAATGATGCAGATTGTGCCAAAAGGAATGGCCAAATGCGTTGCTGCCAAGTTGGATGCGGCCAACAATGCCATTTCCCTGAACGATTGAGCCCGTATGCTACTTATGGATATTAATTTAAGGAATCAGCCACTTTTTATATTATATTTAAATTAATTAATTAAATTATTTAATTTAAAATTATTTCATTAATTTTAATGAAGATGTGTCCATTTATTGGCAACAACTTTTCGTGAAGTGGACAAATTGGCAAAAATGCCGGAAACATTGGGCCGACCAACAGTGCAATGTACACCGGAAGGCCTTTTCCATCCAATTCAATTTGATGCAATTTCTGGGCAAGTTTTAATTTTTACTTATTAAAATTTCTCCAACGATTTAAAATGAGGAAAATACATGACAATAATATCGGAGGGCCTTTTCCTATTTGTCTTACTGTACCCCCACTTTTTGCCTAATCGCCCCGTCACCCTATCAATCAAATATTGCCTCAATCTGCCTTTTAGATTTAAGTAGACCCTTTCCTTTCCTTAAGTTTTTCCCTTCACTTTTTTTTATCACATTTTCCCTCACAATAATAAAGAATAATTTAGGGTCGAATTCTCCTTACTTATTATTATTACATTAATTGGACCACTGGAGATTTAGGCTTCCAGTGAAGGCTTGGCGCTGCCTAGAGTAAGACTAATAATACAAATATTTAAAAACGATCTCAATCAATTTTAATTTCTAAATATTTTTCCAGCCAATATTGGTGTGTGGATCAATTAAATGGCATTGAACAACCAGGGACGAGGATTTCCTCCTCTCCAGTTGGATCGGCATTGCCCGACTGTTCCATTCGGCATCAATGCAAAATTGAATGCCCCAAAGAAAAGATGGAAAGATGCGAACATGGATTGAGGCTGGACCACCGGTTTTTGGAATTTTATTCAATTTTTTTTAATGGAAATAAATATAAATTTAGGGGATGCCCTACGGATGAACGATGCGAATGTCGAAATTCTTGCGATGTTTGTTTTTTAAGTTTTTTAATGTTTATTTTTAATTTTGCAGGACTTCAAATGTTCATTGCCGGACAGCGAAATTTGCATTCTCAAATCAGTCAAATGTGTGATGGCACCAATCGAAGGCAAAACCAACAATGTTGCCTGTCCATCCGTCCCAATTTGTTTGAATTTTTTCATTCAAATTTGAAATATTTCCCTCAAATAAATTTGAAGGTGTCCCAAATGTTTGCCGCCAACAAACACCCAAAATGGAATTGGCCAACAAAAAAGCATGTTTATCGGATTCAGAATGTATTGGAAATGGAAATACGGCAGAATGTCGACCAATTAATGATCCAATTGAGCGGATTGGACTTTGTTGCCAACATGAAGGTTAATTATTGATTAAAATTGGAATTAAATTATAAAAATTAAATAATAAAAATAAATTATGTAACATATGGGCATTAATCAGACAACGTACTGCTTAGCATAGTGGCAGGGTCCTTGTTTTTAAGCTGTAGACTGGCTGGGTTCGATTCCCACTGGTGGCAAATGTTTTTTTTCATTAAAATTTTCAATTAGTGATGAAAGAAAGTTCGAATTCTATTAATAAAAAATTTTATAATATTATTTTTAATTTTCAGAACGTCAATTGGAGCAACCTCTGATCGATCCAACTTCATCATTGAATGAGCCGGCCATCATCAACGGCGGCATTCAACCTCATCATCATTCTCATTCTCATACGGTCGAAACGAGGCAGGGAATTTGTCCGGCAAGAATTATTAGCGGAAATGAAGGAATGGCCAATGAATGTTTGGATGAATGCAAAAAGGATTCACAATGTGCCGGCATTCAAAAATGTTGCCCAATGGAAGGAGGAGGATGTAGTCGATGTGTTCAGCCATTGTTGGCAACAAGTTTGTGATTTGCTTTGGAATTTAGAAAAAAATATTAGTAAAAAATTCCATTACTTAATTTTAAAATTAGTATTTATTTGAAAAAAAAGACCCAACAATAATGTGAATAAATATTTAAATTAATATATTATTATTTTCCAGACTGCCAAAACCTCCTTTCCACCCTTCAATCCATGGATTCAGCCCGAATTCATCATTTCCTGCCGCCTCCAATTTGTGATCGCCGGGGCACTTTTGAGCGGATTCAATGCGATGGCCAAGCATTTTGTTGGTGTGTTGATTCACAAATGGGAAGGCCAATTTTGGGGACACGAAAATTGCAACCAATCGGCGATTTTTGCTCAGGTTCGATTTATTTTCCAAGGAAATTTCCCCCTCTAATTCATTCGATTTATTTTGTTTGGATACCGTATTTCTTCTATTAGTAACTCCGGGGTTATTAATTTTCAGAGACCCTCCGGGTGACAACTATTCTGAATTTTTTGTAACAAAAAAATACTTATTTCGACTTAATTTCACCTCTAAATTGGTTAGTTTTGACTTAAATTTTTTTTCGATGGAGGTTACTAATAGAGCGGGGGTTTCTAATAGAAGAAATACGGTATATTAAAAAATTAATTAAATTATGATTTTTTTTCAAAACATTTCCAATTAAAATTCACACAAATTTAGACCGTAAAACGTGCCCAATTTTCTGTCCACAACGCCGCCTCCTTGAATGTCCATTTGGGGTAGAAATGGACTTGGATGGATGTCCACTCACTTCCGAATGCCGTTGCCGGACACTTTGTGAACAAGTTCGATGCCCGGAGGGCGAAATATGCCTTTTGAGTGCCAGGGATTGTCAGGAAAGGGAACAAAACGAGGAGGCCATTTGCTTACCAATGCCAACATGTCAGAATTAATTTGGCATTTTTAAATGAGCCATTTTTGAACATTAAATATTATTTTATACAATTTTTGAAGGTCAACGTTCCCCTTGCGGTGGCCTCCTTCAGCCCGCTTTGGGTCCCAACTCAAAATTGCCATTGCATTGTTTCCTCACAAATGGAGCCGAAACTCAATTGGCCGACCAATTATGCCCAAATGGATTCAGATGTGTTCGGCCAATTCATCATTTATATGGACAAAAACAACAACCGCAGGATGGGGCCCAGGGCATTTGCTGTCCTTTGGATGAAGAAGAGGAGGCAACGATGGAAATGAGAGAAAATGGACAAAATAATCAAGTTGATTTTATCATTTTAGGTATAATTAAATTTTTAAAATAATTTTATAGAGTTAAAAAATGTAAATTTATTTTTTTTTATTAATACTTTATTAGACCTAACTCCTAATCCTAAACTAGGGCTAAAGGTGATTTGAGGCGAGGGCTGGGTCTGGGTTATGGGCTCTCACCCAAGTGCAGGCCTACACCGGGAGCTTTTAAACTCCCAGTGGACCAATGAAAGGGTTGGGCTTAAGGGGAACTTGATTTTAAATTATTTTTATTAATTGTGCTTAAAAAAGTGATAAAAATGTGAAGGGAGAAAAGCCACAATAAGAGAGGAAATGAAAAATGATTTGTTTAAAAAGGCAGAATGAGGCAATATTTGATTGATAGGTGGACGGGGCGAAGCAAAACAAAAAGTGGGGGTACAGTAGGACAAATAGGAAAGGCCCTTATGAGGATATTGTTGGCAATTGGCATTTAACATACTTATTAGTCGAATAATTGATCATTTTGGAGAATCAAATTAATAAAAAATTTAAGTAAAAATTATTTTCGTCTTTTATTAGGGACAAATCCATGTTTTTTGGCAATGAATCAAGGCCGAGCCGAAGGCTGTGATCGAAAAATGGAATTGCGCTTTTTCCATGATTTTAGCCAACAAAGTTGCGAGGTAATTTTAAATTATTTTATTCTAAGCATAAAATAAATTAATTTTGAAATTAATTTATTTGTTAATATTTCTAGGAATTTGTATTCTCCGGTTGTGGCGGAAATTCCAACAATTTTCGTTCGCGTGCAGAATGCGAACAACAATGTTTGGGAGGAACACAAAAACAGCAGGATGAGAAGGAAATGTTCAGCATGGGATTCACTTTGATTCCGCCACAGGGCCATAAAATTGAAGGCGGCAGAATGGACGAAGATAGAAGTGAATTTGACAGGAGAGAATTGGAAAGGTATCCTTCTAATTAACATATCAAATTAAGAATGAAAAAAAATTCAATTTTTTAGGTAATTAATTATTAATTACAAAATGAAATTAATTGTTAAATTATTTAATCCTCATAATTTATTCAATTTCATTTCAGCTCCCTTCGTTCATATTTACGTGAAAATTTCAATCTCGACAATACCCAAATTCGCGATGTTCATTTTGGCCCAATCGATGGAACAAACAACAATTCAAACCACATTCAATTCAGCATTTTGGCCAAGGATGCCCGCCGCAAGGCCAAAAGCATTTCGGACGCGGTTCAAATTATTCTCGCAAAATATTCCATCATTTTTAGTTTGCATCCGGCCAATTCCAATTTCCTCACCAAAATCAACTTTTTCGGGCCCAACCGGACACATGGTTCGCACGGCAAATCCCGTTGACTTCATCAATTGAGGGCAGTGAAAATTCCGACAAAAATGCGAAAAGTGCCCTCTTTTGGGGTAAATTTTTTGAAAAAATTTTAATTTTAAATTATTTTAATTTCCAGTCATTTTGACTGCCTCAATCTTCTTTTCCCTCGTCGTTTTGATGGTCCTTTGCTGCGGATATGTTCGTTTTTATTTATTCTTTTTTTAAAATAAAAAATATTTTAAAATAAATTTTAAAATTATTTAAAAAAATATTTGAAAAATTAATATCAAATCATTTTTCAGGCGTTCCTTTACGAAAGGTCCCATTCCCAAAGCAGCGGAGGCAGTGTCTGCTTCTCGCCAAGTCCACAAATTGGGGCAATCCATCATCATTGGTCACCTTTGCCCAACAGGAAAAATGTAAGCAATTGAAGGGTTTTTTGACGATTTAATAATTTTGAAAAGGTATTTATTAGCTTTAATCTAGGGCTAAAATTGTTTGGGGCAAAATCTGGGCTTACTTAAGCTCGAGCATTCGCCGGAGGTCTTAAGCCCTTGGGTGGCCCAGGGAAACCTGACTTTTATTAATTGTGCTGGAAAATGATGATAACCAGGGATGGGTTCGATGTTTCGATTTTTTCGTTTCGATGTCGATTTTCGGTCATTTTTGGCATCGAAATTTCGTTTTTCGGTTTCGAAAAATTTTTTGACTCCCCGAAATTTCTATTTTCGATTTCGATTTTTTATTTTGGGCAATCGAACCCATCCCTGATGATAACAGAACATCGCAAAAATGATAGAAAAGTGAACATTTTGGTAGAAAATGAGCGAATTTAAAAAGAAGCTTGGGGCAAAATATGATTGAAAATGAGGAGTGATATTTGGGCAAAAAGTGGAGAATATGGTAGGGAAAATAATTGGCACTTGGCATTTTGGAAAAAAATAGATTTAATTATTGTTTTAGAATAAATGTATAAATTTCGAACCCTCTATTTTAAAAAAAAATGTAACCCATTAAAGTATTTGATATTCAAATTCCCAAAAATCGGAACCATTGAAGTTGGCCATTCCCTTTATTTTTAATAATTAATAATTTTATTCCCTCATAGGCGGATCCACTTTCCACAGAAGAAATTCACCGAATGAGGGCGAATGCCGCCGGTGGAGGAGGAGGCCAACTTCTAACCCCGATGCCATCTTCAACATCAACGGCTTCAGCTTCCACCCATTTGCCAGTCCAACAAACAACAATAATTGCGCCCAAAATTATTTCGGAAGATGAGGCCAGAATGGGGGAGAGAAGAAGGGGAGGAGGAATAAATCAAACGGCCAAAACAACTTTGTATTATTAATTAATAAATATTCGCCATTTAAATCGAATTTATCATTTTCAATTTTTATAATTTAATTCGTATAATCGTATAAAGTATTTGCATTTAATTGTTTGTTTTTTCAAATATTAGACCTTAATGAAAATTATAAGTAAATTTTGAATATTATCGATTGGTATTGATTTGTTGATTTTACCGAATAAATAAATAAATTTATTAATTTTTTATTGATTTTTTAAAAATAAATGAATTAATTGAATGAGAAATTCTGCCTTTTAATTTGATATTTGGCCACCCATTTATAGGGTATGAGAGGGATTTAACCCCTGATTAGGCCTATATTAGAATTTTTCAGGATTTTTAATTGTATCGAATTCGCCATCATTTTTACAGATGATAAATTTTATAGTCGATGTATTCTTTATTTTTTTAAATTATATTGGTTTGTCTGGGTGAGGTCCCTCATTTTGCAGGGCTTCTTAGTCCAATTCTATAAATTCTTCATTAATTTCGAGCTCTTCAATAAGTTTTTCATCAAATTCTTCTTTTTCTTCTTCAATTCCAAGAATTCTTTCAAATTCTTATTTTCTCTTTGTATTTCTCTGATTCGATCGGCTTCTTCATAAAGTTTTTGCATAGCTCTCTATTTTCACATATTTTTCATGGTATAAGTATAAGTACAAAAATGTGAAAATAGCATTCCTTAAACCACTGTAAGCACATCATCTTCTTCTCCACAGTATACATGCCCCAGGCAAAAATCACTTTAGAATTGAGTATGAATTTTTGAAGAAAAAGAAGTCATCAAAATTCAAAAATTTTATTAATATATTTTTATGTAATGTAAAATAAAATTAAATAAATTTATCTTTTTAAATATTTTATATACAACAAAAATATAATTTAATTAGTGTTTAATTTTAATTGTATTCATCCTCCTTGTCTGGCAACCAAATAGGAAACACTGGTCACCACCGAATCATTCGGATTCACTCTCGCCTTTCGTCGATTTTTCCACCACTGATTGACCATAAATGCGAGGCCCCGGCCAAATCGGGATTCGCCCAGCCGGTAGATGACAATATTGCCAAAACATTTTGTGAGGAACAATTGGGCGGTGAGCAATTTGAGTTGGAAAAGTCGATATGGGGCCAACAAATGGAGGCAAAGTAGAGCAGATTGTGGCGCAGCGATGCAGAAAAGGCAGGACAAAAGAATCCATTTGATTTTTCTGCAAAATGAAACCATTTTTTAATAAAATTTTTATTTTATTTTGTTTTTGATAATTAAGTGGCCCATTTTAAGATTTTTAGGACAAACCATGGTTATTAAAATTAATATATTTAAAGGGCCAAAATTCTAATATTAATGCTTTAAACCATATTTTCTCCAACTGACCTGATTTTCCTCTTTTCGCTGAGCACTTTGTTCCGATTGCCGCCAAATCGACGAAGGGCTTGTTCCTGATGGATGAGAATGGCAGCAATGAGGCAAAAAAGGCAGCCAAATAATTGAGGGACAATGACGAGACCATTGGAAATCCAACTGAAAAAAATTAAATTATTTAAGGAAATTTATTTTTTGGTCGACTAACCCATAATCAATTCCGTAAGCCCAGGTAACTTCGCAGCTAAAATGCACTGGTTCATCCGGTGACACGTACATTGCATTGGTGTAGGCAATTCCGGCGGAGAATAGGGCAAAAAAGAGGGTAAAAACATTGATGGGGCCTTTCCTGCAAAAAATGACAAATTAAATATTATAATTTATTAAATTAAGTGGTTAAATATTTGAAAAATTCTGATTTTTATATTAAATTATTTTTTAATCCATAAAAAATTTTTAAAAATGTAAATTTTTAAGAAAGGAACTTGATAAAAAAATAAAGGGGGTTGGATTCGAACCAGAAACTTAGTGGTAGAAATTGAGGAGATTACCATTGAGCTAAACAGGTCATGAGCTGCAAACTCCCATTTTATTTGTTAATGTTAATATTCTATTCTTTTCAAGATTAAATATTTTTCTACGTTTTGACATAATTCTTAAAATTCTTGAATTAATTAAAATAATTCTTATATAATTTGAAAAAAAAACAGAAAATTGCCTAATGATAAATTATCATAAAATTAAACGCATAATTCTTAATCATTTTAATAAATTTTTTAATTCAAACGAAATTAAAATGTTACCTGACTCGAATTGAGCGAAACCAAAGTGGATAGCAAACAAACAGAAGCCGTTCTAAACCCATAATGAAGACGAGAATTGCGGCCCATTGCCGGCAAATGAGCAAAATGAATAAATATGGCCTCTGGCCAGTGCAATCAGCCACTGTATAATTGGCAAGGGCAGCAGATTGGGAATGATTGGATGGCAATGGAGGCAAAGATGGAGGATTGTTCTGGGTGTACAGGGAAGGTTCCTCTGAAAAATATATAAAAATTAAATTAGGAATGTTGGATTTATTATTAAAAGAAAATTTATTTAATTAATTTAATATTAATAATTGTATTTATAAAAAATAAATTCCTAAAAAATTAAAATTATTTAAATTTTTAAAAAAACGAACGAAATCGAAATGCGGAAGTGGAATCTAGAACATATCCCAATGCAATGAGAACATCAATTATTAGTTGAGTTCGCCACATTGATGTGTGCGGATTGTAACAATCGCAGTCGGAGAATGAATAAATACAAAGGATGAAATTGAGGAGGAGGGCGGCACAGGCAAAGGCCAATTGGAGACGGTAGGTCAGGAAAAAGGACCAATGTTGGTCGGCAAAAATCTACAAAAAAATATGAATAATTAGTAAAATAATGTATTTATTTTTTTAGAAATTTTTAAATGAATTAATAAGATAGAAAATGGCTTAAATTATTTTTTACTTAATTTAATAAAAGTATTTTTGTTTGAATGAAAATTTTGATTTAAAATTGTTTGATTTATAATAAAAATTTGGAATTAAAAAAATATGTAAATTAATTTATTTTTAATGATATTTTTAATTAAAAATAAAATTTAAAAATTTGGAAAACTCACAAAATCAACAAAAGGTTGAAGGAATGGAGATTCATGGGCCATTGAAGAAGTCATTCACAATGGAAGAAAATGATGGAACGAGGATGACGCCACAAGGAATATTGAGGCAAAATATGCAGTGGAATTGGAGGTGTCAAAAAGGGAAAGGAGGCCGACGAAAATAGCCGGCAACAATTTTCCTTTTTTCTCCCTTTTATGTGTGCCAATTTGTGTAATAATTGAATTTTCGTTTGCGGCAAAAAAATTGATTGAATTTGTAGCCTTTTTCGGATGATTTGATTTGTTGATGTGCAAAATTAGGGAAGGAATTCGGTCTGGTAAATTTTTGTATTTTTAAAAAATATTAAATTCTTTATGAGGAAAAAAGTTCCCCCCTTAAAATTAAAATCAATAATGTTTTTGGCATTTTTTTGCTGCAATTTAAGAGGAGAAAAAGGAAAATAAAAGGGAGGAACGCAAAAATGGAATAGGAAGGTGGTATTTTTATTGGTAAACATTTTTTGGTTAGAAAATGGGCAAAATTGAATGTTCAAAAATGTGAAAAATAAAAGAAGCCAGACTTGTTGGCCAATGAACGGGGGGGGGGGGGGGGGGGGGAGGGGGAGGGGGCAACCCTAAAATTAGGATATTTATTCCCCCCTTTGTATCGAAGGCCGCCGCATATTTTTTAATTGGTGCTTTTTCCCATCAATATTATTATTATATGGATTGAAAAGATAAATAAATATATAGGAAGGGGAAAATTGGTTTTAAAATTAAAGGCAGATGTTTGGAATTTGGGCTATGGAAAACCAAAAATCGAATTCTATTTCTAATATAAATTTTTATTCCTTTCCATAAACATTTTTGAATTTTATAAAATCCTTTTTCTCAGCCCTATAATAATTAAATATTTTCGCTTTTCGGCTGCTTTTATTAACTTTAAAAGTGAAAATTCTTTTCTTTATATGCTAATGTCTAATGTGGATTTTTTAATTTTTCATAAAATTGAACTCATTTCCGTATAATATTTTTTGCAAAAAACATAAGTATGGATTCATATAAATTTATTAGAAATGTATGGCTTCCCCTCCACCCATTCAATACAACATACTTTTATATTATTTGATGGGGGCGGAGGATTAATTAAAGGGGTTAATCCTTTCCTTTTGTTTGTTGGTATTTGGAATAAATTAAAGGAATTTCGGTTCTGCCACTGCATTTGATTCATTTTTAAGGTAAATTCTCTTTTTCCATAAATTTTTTTATTCAACAATCAAAATTAAAAATGTGTGAAATTCGCATTTAGAAATGGTAAGGGCGGAAACTCAAAGAGAAAAGTAAGAAATTTGGCCGATAATAATTAGTGATGGATAAATGAAAATTCAATGAATTCATTCATCAATGCATAATCGGCGGAAGGATGAACTTTTTGAACCCGTTCATTCAATGATTTTTGATTTAATTGGTCCCAACCAAAATATTTGCCTATTCCGCTTCATTTTCCTATCTAATCCGTTAATTAGTAGGCTGCTATTCGCAGTTTTTATTTTGATCCTTTCTCCATTAAATTAGCATTATGCTTGATCGCCCCCTAATTGTATTCAGTGCTTAATTATTTTTTAAGGGGAAAATAATGATCGAATAGAAAAAACAAAATTGGGGAAGACATTAATTAAAGGTGAGGAATTAATAGGAAAAATACATATATAATTAGTTATTATTCCAACCAAATGAATTTATGATGAGAAGATTAAGGGATTTCACCCCCAAAATTAAATAAAACAATATTGAGTAATAAAATTGCCGGACTTTTATCCAAAAAATAGTTTGTTGGGGAATGATGTGTGGGGAAAAGGCTCAAATGGTTGTTGGTTTTGTACAAAAATTGATGGCCATAATAATGAAACCATTTCGAATATGGGAAATTATGTGAAATGAAATCAATTTTTGTGAAATGCAACAAAATTGCATTCCCAAAATTGGCCAAACTTTCAAGGAAAAGTTCGCTGTCCCCCAAAGTAAATACAAAAATTTTTAAAAATTCATTCATAAAATGTGAATAAATTTTGATAACCAACAAATTCTATGGGAAAATGGTTGAGGCCTTAAAAATCTTGAAATGAATAGAAAAATGCCATTGACGCATTTTATGGGGGAATGGCGTGTTTGGAATGGGCTCTTTATTTAATTGAGAGGGAATTTTGGGGTTTGATTCTGGCAATTGTTGTTGATTTTGAGAAACTTGTGGGAAAATATTTATTTTGGTGGGGAATGATTTTGCCTAAACATTGTTTGATAGTGTTACCCAAAACGCATCAACATAGTATAAAAAAAATTAAATCGTCATTTTCCCGTTCAAGGGCCAAAAATCTGCTGTGAATGAATGGTCATCGGATAAATCCGGGATAAGGGATGGATATCAATGGATTGGAAGAGTGTGAGAATTATCTGTGTTAAAATTTAAAAAAAATCTAAATGAAATATTGTAAGTGTCAATGCCTCTGTGGAATATTTCCAATGGTAAATTTGTCCAAATTTGAAGTGCAAACATGGTTAGAAAAACAAAGTTTAATTGGATTAAACTTTGATGAAAATAATTTAAGCAGAACAGACAAAGAAAATGATATGGAGTTGAAAAATTTGGGTGGAAGTCGTTGTCGAACCATCGCATTGGGGCCCCTTTGCAGCCGGTGCCGTTAACCATTCGGCCATTCCACCACCGAGAGTGTGGCTTTTGCTTTTGGGCCATATTCTTTTCATTTCGTTCCTTGGCCCTTCTTCCTCTTTTCTCCTTAGCCATAACACTCCTCTCCTCCGGCAAGTGTCGCCCTCGACACTTTTTTCTGTTGTCTATTGTCCAACCGTTTGCTGCCAGCCAGGAAACAGCAAACTGATATTATTGGTCCTTGCTTCTAGCCGCCAGATGCCGACCACCAAACAACTGACTGTTCTTACTAGAAGCAATGGCTTTTCGTTGTCTTGGCCCATTGGTCTTCATTTCTTCTTCTTCTCTTCCACCCGTCAATTCTCGCTGCTCCACTCAGCGAATATAGGTTGTAGGTTCTCTATAGCCAATATAGCTATAGGCCAAAGGGTCGCCATGATATGGAGTTGAAAAATTTGGGTGGAAGTCGTTGTCGAACCATCGCATTGGGGCCCCTTTGCAGCCGGTGCCGTTAACCATTCGGCCATTCCACCACCGAGAGTGTGGCTTTTGCTTTTGGGCCATATTCTTTTCATTTCGTTCCTTGGCCCTTCTTCCTCTTTTCTCCTTAGCCATAACAGAAAATATTAAGCAAATTTTAATTGGTGGTGAATGAATTTGGTACAAAAATGTAAGAAAAATGAGAGTGAGGAAGGTTTGTGGCCATGGAGATTTTTATTAAAATATTTTGGGCATATAATTTGTAATTCTGTCAAAATTCATTAAAGAATTTTTGGGAATGGTAAAACAGGTGAAAAATTGAGGATTTGGTTTATGATTTGTGTGTTGGGACAATTTTTATTGGCGTCAATTGGGGAATTGAAGGGATGGTCAAATTTTCCACCTGTGCTAAAATGAGTGCCCCAAAAGTGGACGAGATGATTAAATGAGGAAACCCAGGGAAATGTTTTTGGGTTCATTTTCCCAAAATGTGTCCCAAAAAGAGGAATGGCTAATAAAAAAAATTGGGACGGCTGATATTTTTATGGCATTTAGCATAAAAATGCCTAAATTAGAAAAAATGGGAAAATTTATTTGAGAATAAATAAATCAGCTGCACAAGAAAGTAATTTTCTCCTTCCCAATTTGGGTGTTTATTTGGATGGTTTTATGCGCTAAAATGTGAACAAATGCGTCATTTATTTATGGACCTATTTTTCACAAAGTCCATTCTTTCGGGAATTCGCCAATAAATTGGCCTTCTCCTATAATATTTGAATGATTATTTCCTTTTTTAATGACCATAGAGGGTTATGGAGGTGGCTAGACAAATTGGTGGCCGGTGTGCGCATTTTGGTCAACAATTCCTCAAAAAAAGAATTGAAAAATAAAAGGCACAAAAATGGGTAATGAAGGGGAATGGAATGAAAGTTTTCGGGAGGCAATATTGAGGGCGAGACATTGGCGTGTTTTTTAATTAACCGAAAACGGCGTGGCGTAAAATTGCGCAAAATGTACTCAAATAAAAGGCCAAATGGATGAAAGGATGGGGGAGGGGGAAGAATAATTAAAAATTCGTGCACTTTTGCGGCGATTTCCCCCTTTGAAACGATATTCTCTATGACTGGGATTTTTCAGAATTTGCGTGTGTCGTCAATATAAAAATGGGTCATTTTAAAAAATAATAATGAAATGAGTGGAAAAGGAGGGAAAAGGTTCTTTTAAAATGCAAAAATATGCGCGAAAAGGTGGCCTTTGTTTTCCTTGAAATTTGCGGCATTGAATAAATTGGAAGAAAAAGGGCAAAACATAATTTAATGGAAATTTGATTTTAGTAAAAGGAAAAAATCGGCGAGTATCGCCGTATGAATTATGACTTTTTTTAGTGGAATTTATGTTCTAATAATTGGAAAAAGCATTTTGAGACGGCGGAAAATGAGCGGAATTGAGAGAAATTTAGAGCGGAAAAATTGGATTTTTAATTTTTCCTCGAATTTCTGCATTCCGTCTCAAATTTTTGTAAAATTTTAGAGGGAAAATGAATTAATTATAAAAGTAATTTAAACTCAATTTAAGTAGAAAAATTGGTGACTTTGACTTTTTGAATAATAAAAGTGTGCTAATATTATTAATTAAAATAAAGCACACTTATTCATCCAATTTGCCCCCATTTCCGAGTATTCTCTTCATTCATTAATTTTGACATTGAATGGGAAGAAAATAAAAGGAATTGGAGGAATTGATTGTGAATGTGGGAAAATATTAAAATTTGTTGCCAACTAGAAAATGGCGCCATTCGGAAAAGATGGATTTTGTCATGGGAAAACTTTAAAATGGTTTGAAAATGAGACCCCCAGAATGGGAGGGAAATATTTTACTAATTCCAAGAAATAGGTGTGAGAAGTTTGGTAATTTCGTGCTTTTCCTGACCTTAAAAACAATTGAAAATTGGGCCACGAATTTTAGTGGATTTGATTGAGATTGAAAGGAGAAAGTGGGCATTTACGTCATTTGGCTCGCAATCGGCAAAATGCGAATGGTGGCCAAATGTCAACCAATATTTGGTTTCAACTGAGTGAGAGTTAACATTAGTGGAATTGAAGGCCTCTTTAGGCAAAATGTTGAGAGGTGTTTGATTTGATTACATTCATTCATGAGAGAAATCCACAAGAAGAGTTGAGTAGGGAGATGTTTTTAGCCATTGGAGTGGAAACTCGAAAATCATTCTACTATGCCAAAATTGTGGACAATAAACAAAATCATAAAGCTTGATTTTTAATTTGATATCACGCAAGCAGCGGAATTTTAGTGTTACAGCCATTTTTTGTACCGAAAATGAGCAAGTGTATTATGAATCATGATTCAGATAAATGTAAAGGAGGGGAAGTGAAAAAATGAATTGGATTGAAAAAAAATGTAGCAAAAAGCATACTAAGAATGAGTTTTTAAGAGGAATATTTAGGAAATACAATTTGGTCTTTGGCGCGTATTCGAATAAAAGGAAAAATTGAACAATAATATTTATTGCTAATTTATGTGAGGGAATAATGGATGAGGGCATAATCTGTAGATCACATTTTAGAGTGTTCTAAATAAATTGATGGCATTTTGCCGAGGAGTAAATTGTCCGAATAATTTGAGTATTTAAAAATGCCATTTTTGCAAAATGAATGAATTTAAATGGAGTAATCCATGTAAATAAAATGGCTGCGCGTAATTTTGTCCAAAGTAAATGTTTTTGTCGCATTTTTGTTAACATTTTTGTATAATGACAAATTTACATTTTTTAGCATCCATTACTAAAAAATTACGATGTCCGCATTATTTTTAATCATCCTGTTTTTTAGCATCGATGTCGATGCTCTATAAGTGGGTAATGAAGTGCGCAATTCGGGTAGAAAATGAGAGCTTCCTCCTCCCTTGAATTGTGTGGGCGTGGGTGTGGAGCATTTAATGTCAAGTCAACCTGCAATGCGAGTTAATTTTTCAAAAAATCAAATTTTTAAACAATTTTACTTGGAAATCAGCCAAAATGATTATCAATTACATAAATGATAATCAACTATATCAAAAATTCGGCCAAATTTTTTGATTTTTTTGGATTCTGAATTTTTAAATATATTATATCTATATATGGGGTATTTAAGGGGTTTGAAACATTTTATGGCCTAGGTTTTGAACTTTTTGGAATTTTTTTGATTCCATCGTATTCTCCATTTAATTCTACAGGCGAACGTCAATTTATTTTTATTCAATTCATCCATATTGATTTTTTATGATTTTTAATATATTATATCTATATATAGGGTATTTAAGGGGTTTGAAACATTTTATGGCCTAGGTTTTGAACTTTTTGAAATTTTTTTAATTCCATCGTATTCTCCATCTAATTCTACAGGAGAACGTCAATTTATTTTTATTCTATTCATCTATATTGATTTTTTCTGAATTTTTAAATATATTATATCTATATATAGGGTATTTAAGGGGTTTGAAACATTTTATGGCCTAGGTTTTGAACTTTTTGGAATTTTTTTGATTCCATCGTATTCTCCATCTAATTTTACAGGCGAACGTCAATTTATTTTTATTCAATTCATCCATATTGATTTTTTATGATTTTTAAATATATTATATCTATATATAGGGTATTTAAGGGGTTTGAAACATTTTATGGCCTAGGTTTTGAACTATTTGGAATTTTTTTAATTCCATCGTATTCTCCATCTAATTCTACAGGAGAACGTCAATTTATTTTTATTCTATTCATCTATATTGATTTTTTCTGAATTTTTAAATATATTATATCTATATATAGGGTATTTAAGGGGTTTGAAACATTTTATGGCCTAGGTTTTGAACTTTTTGGAATTTTTTTAATTCCATCGTATTCTCCATCAAATTCTACAGGCGAACGTCAATTTATTTTTATTCTATTCATCTATATTGATTTTTTCTGAATTTTTAAATATATTATATCTATATATAGGGTATTTAAGGGGTTTGAAACATTTTATGGCCTAGGTTTTGAACTTTTTGGAATTTTTTTAATTCCATCGTATTCTCCATTTAATTCTACAGGCGAACGTCAATTTATTTTTATTCAATTCATCTATATTGATTTTTTCTGAATTTTTAAATATATTATATCTATATATAGGGTATTTAAGGGGTTTGAAACATTTTATGGCCTAGGTTTTGAACTTTTTGGAATTTTTTTAATTCCATCGTATTCTCCATTTAATTCTACAGGCGAACGTCAATTTATTTTTATTCAATTCATCTATATTGATTTTTTCTGAATTTTTAAATATATTTTATCTATATATAGGGTATTTAAGGGGTTTGAAACATTTTATGGCCTAGGTTTTGAACTTTTTTGAATTTTTTTAATTCCATGTTATTCTTCATTTAATTCTACAGGCGAACGTCAATTTATTTTTATTCTATTCATCTATATTGATTTTTTCTGAATTTTTAAATATATTATATCTATATATAGGGTATTTAAGGGGTTTGAAACATTTTATGGCCTAGGTTTTGAACTTTTTGGAATTTTTTTAATTCCATCGTATTCTCCATCAAATTCTACAGGCGAAGGTCAATTTATTTTTATTCAATTCATCTATATTGATTTTTTCTGAATTTTTAAATATATTTTATCTATATATAGGGTATTTAAGGGGTTTGAAACATTTTATGGCCTAGGTTTTGAACTTTTTTGAATTTTTTTAATTCCATGTTATTCTTCATTTAATTCTACAGGCGAACGTCAATTTATTTTTATTCAATTCATCCATATTGATTTTTTATGATTTTTTAAATATATTATATCTATATATAGGGTATTTAAGGGGTTTGAAACATTTTATGGCCTAGGTTTTGAACTTTTTGGAATTTTTTTAATTCCATCGTATTCTCCATCAAATTCTACAGGCGAAGGTCAATTTATTTTTATTCAATTCATCTATATTGATTTTTTCTGAATTTTTAAATATATTATATCTATATATAGGGTATTTAAGGGGTTTGAAACATTTTATGGCCTAGGTTTTGAACTTTTTTGAATTTTTTTAATTCCATGTTATTCTTCATTTAATTCTACAGGCGAACGTCAATTTATTTTTATTCTATTCATCTATATTGATTTTTTCTGAATTTTTAAATATATTTTATCTATATATAGGGTATTTAAGGGGTTTGAAGATTTTATGGCCTAGGTTTTGAACTTTTTGGAATTTTTTTAATTCCATCATATTCTCCATTTAATTCTACAGGCGAACGTCAATTTATTTTTATTCAATACATCCATATTGATTTTTTAAATATATTAATTATATCTATATATAGGGTATTAAGGGGTTTGAAACATTTTATGGCCTAGGTTTTGAACTTTTTGGAATTTTTTTAATTCCATGTTATTCTTCATTTAATTCTACAGGCGAACGTCAATTTATTTTTATTCAATTCATCCATATTGATTTTTTATGATTTTTTAAATATATTATATCTATATATAGGGTATTTAAGGGGTTTGAAACATTTTATGGCCTAGGTTTTGAACTTTTTTGAATTTTTTTAATTCCATGTTATTCTTCATTTAATTCTACAGGCGAACGTCAATTTATTTTTATTCAATTCATCCATATTGATTTTTTATGATTTTTTAAATATATTATATCTATATATAGGGTATTTAAGGGGTTTGAAACATTTTATGGCCTAGGTTTTGAACTTTTTTGAATTTTTTTAATTCCATGTTATTCTTCATTTAATTCTACAGGCGAACGTCAATTTATTTTTATTCAATTCATCCATATTGATTTTTTATGATTTTTTAAATATATTATATCTATATATAGGGTATTTAAGGGGTTTGAAACATTTTATGGCCTAGGTTTTGAACTTTTTTGAATTTTTTTAATTCCATGTTATTCTTCATTTAATTCTACAGGCGAACGTCAATTTATTTTTATTCAATTCATCCATATTGATTTTTTATGATTTTTTAAATATATTATATCTATATATAGGGTATTTAAGGGGTTTGAAACATTTTATGGCCTAGGTTTTGAACTTTTTGGAATTTTTTTAATTCCATCGTATTCTTCATTTAATTCTACAGGCGAACGTCAATTTATTTTTATTCAATACATCCATATTGATTTTTTAAATATATTAATTATATCTATATATAGGGTATTTAAGGGGTTTGAAACATTTTATGGCCTAGGTTTTGAACTTTTTGGAATTTTTTTAATTCCATCGTATTCTTCATTTAATTCTACAGGCGAACGTCAATTTATTTTTATTCAATACATCCATATTGATTTTTTAAATATATTAATTATATCTATATATAGGGTATTTAAGGGGTTTGAAACATTTTATGGCCTAGGTTTTGAACTTTTTGGAATTTTTTTAATTCCATCGTATTCTCCATTTAATTCTACAGGCGAACGTCAATTTATTTTTATTCAATTCATCTATATTGATTTTTTCTGAATTTTTAAATATATTTTATCTATATATAGGGTATTTAAGGGGTTTGAAACATTTTATGGCCTAGGTTTTGAACTTTTTTGAATTTTTTTAATTCCATCGTATTCTCCATTTAATTCTACAGGCGAACGTCAATTTATTTTTATTCTATTCATCTATATTGATTTTTTCTGAATTTTTAAATATATTATATCTATATATAGGGTATTAAGGGGTTTGAAACATTTTATGGCCTAGGTTTTGAACTTTTTTGAATTTTTTTAATTCCATGTTATTCTTCATTTAATTCTACAGGCGAACGTCAATTTATTTTTATTCTATTCATCTATATTGATTTTTTCTGAATTTTTAAATATATTATATCTATATATAGGGTATTTAAGGGGTTTGAAACATTTTATGGCCTAGGTTTTGAACTTTTTTGAATTTTTTTAATTCCATGTTATTCTTCATTTAATTCTACAGGCGAACGTCAATTTATTTTTATTCTATTCATCTATATTGATTTTTTCTGAATTTTTAAATATATTATATCTATATATAGGGTATTTAAGGGGTTTGAAACATTTTATGGCCTAGGTTTTGAACTTTTTGGAATTTTTTTAATTCCATCGTATTCTCCATTTAATTCTACAGGCGAACGTCAATTTATTTTTATTCTATTCATCTATATTGATTTTTTCTGAATTTTTAAATATATTATATCTATATATAGGGTATTTAAGGGGTTTGAAACATTTTATGGCCTAGGTTTTGAACTTTTTGAATTTTTTTAATTCCATCGTATTCTCCATCAAATTCTACAGGCGAACGTCAATTTATTTTTATTCTATTCATCTATATTGATTTTTTCTGAATTTTTAAATATATTATATCTATATATAGGGTATTTAAGGGGTTTGAAACATTTTATGGCCTAGGTTTTGAACTTTTTGGAATTTTTTTAATTCCATCGTATTCTCCATTTAATTCTACAGGCGAACGTCAATTTATTTTTATTCTATTCATCTATATTGATTTTTTCTGAATTTTTAAATATATTATATCTATATATAGGGTATTTAAGGGGTTTGAAACATTTTATGGCCTAGGTTTTGAACTTTTTAGAATTTTTTTAATTCCATCATATTCTCCATTTAATTCTACAGGCGAACGTCAATTTATTTTTATTCAATACATCCATATTGATTTTTTAAATATATTAATTATATCTATATATAGGGTATTAAGGGGTTTGAAACATTTTATGGCCTAGGTTTTGAACTTTTTTGAATTTTTTTAATTCCATGTTATTCTTCATTTAATTCTACAAGCGAACGTCAATTTATTTTTATTCAATTCATCCATATTGATTTTTTATGATTTTTTAAATATATTATATCTATATATAGGGTATTTAAGGGGTTTGAAACATTTTATGGCCTAGGTTTTGAACTTTTTGGAATTTTTTTAATTCCATCGTATTCTCCATTTAATTCTACAGGCGAACGTCAATTTATTTTTATTCAATTCATCTATATTGATTTTTTCTGAATTTTTAAATATATTTTATCTATATATAGGGTATTTAAGGGGTTTGAAACATTTTATGGCCTAGGTTTTGAACTTTTTTGAATTTTTTTAATTCCATGTTATTCTTCATTTAATTATACAGGCGAACGTCAATTTATTTTTATTCTATTCATCTATATTGATTTTTTCTGAATTTTTAAATATATTATATCTATATATAGGGTATTTAAGGGGTTTGAAACATTTTATGGCCTAGGTTTTGAACTTTTTGGAATTTTTTTAATTCCATCGTATTCTCCATCAAATTCTACAGGCGAACGTCAATTTATTTTTATTCTATTCATCTATATTGATTTTTTCTGAATTTTTAAATATATTATATCTATATATAGGGTATTTAAGGGGTTTGAAACATTTTATGGCCTAGGTTTTGAACTTTTTGTAATTTTTTTAATTCCATCGTATTCTTCATTTAATTCTACAGGCGAACGTCAATTTATTTTTATTCTATTCATCTATATTGATTTTTTCTGAATTTTTAAATATATTATATCTATATATAGGGTATTTAAGGGGTTTGAAACATTTTATGGCCTAGGTTTTGAACTTTTTGGAATTTTTTTAATTCCATCGTATTCTCCATCAAATTCTACAGGCGAACGTCAATTTATTTTTATTCTATTCATCTATATTGATTTTTTCTGAATTTTTAAATATATTATATCTATATATAGGGTATTTAAGGGGTTTGAAACATTTTATGGCCTAGGTTTTGAACTTTTTGGAATTTTTTTAATTCCATCGTATTCTTCATTTAATTCTACAGGCGAACGTCAATTTATTTTTATTCTATTCATCTATATTGATTTTTTATGATTTTTTAAATATATTATATCTATATATAGGGTATTTAAGGGGTTTGAAACATTTTATGGCCTAGGTTTTGAACTTTTTGGAATTTTTTTAATTCCATCATATTCTCCATTTAATTCTACAGGCGAACGTCAATTTATTTTTATTCAATACATCCATATTGATTTTTTAAATATATTAATTATATCTATATATAGGGTATTAAGGGGTTTGAAACATTTTATGGCCTAGGTTTTGAACTTTTTAGAATTTTTTTAATTCCATCATATTCTCCATTTAATTCTACAGGCGAACGTCAATTTATTTTTATTCAATACATCCATATTGATTTTTTAAATATATTAATTATATCTATATATAGGGTATTAAGGGGTTTGAAACATTTTATGGCCTAGGTTTTGAACTTTTTGGAATTTTTTTAATTCCATCATATTCTCCATTTAATTCTACAGGCGAACGTCAATTTATTTTTATTCAATACATCCATATTGATTTTTTAAATATATTAATTATATCTATATATAGGGTATTTAAGGGGTTTGAAACATTTTATGGCCTAGGTTTTGAACTTTTTAGAATTTTTTTAATTCCATCGTATTCTTCATTTAATTCTACAGGCGAACGTCAATTTATTTTTATTCTATTCATCTATATTGATTTTTTCTGAATTTTTAAATATATTATATCTATATATAGGGTATTTAAGGGGTTTGAAACATTTTATGGCCTAGGTTTTGAACTTTTTGGAATTTTTTTAATTCCATCGTATTCTTCATTTAATTCTACAGGCGAACGTCAATTTATTTTTATTCTATTCATCTATATTGATTTTTTCTGAATTTTTAAATATATTATATCTATATATAGGGTATTTAAGGGGTTTGAAACATTTTATGGCCTAGGTTTTGAACTTTTTAGAATTTTTTTAATTCCATCGTATTCTTCATTTAATTCTACAGGCGAACGTCAATTTATTTTTATTCTATTCATCTATATTGATTTTTTCTGAATTTTTAAATATATTTTATCTATATATAGGATATTTAAGGGGTTTGAAACATTTTATGGCCTAGGTTTTGAACTTTTTAGAATTTTTTTAATTCCATGTTATTCTTCATTTAATTCTACAGGCGAACGTCAATTTATTTTTATTCTATTCATCCATATTGATTTTTTAAATATATTAATTATATCTATATATAGGGTATTTAAGGGGTTTGAAACATTTTATGGCCTAGGTTTTGAACTTTTTGGAATTTTTTTAATTCCATCGTATTCTTCATTTAATTCTACAGGCGAACGTCAATTTATTTTTATTCTATTCATCTATATTGATTTTTTATGATTTTTTAAATATATTATATCTATATATAGGGTATTTAAGGGGTTTGAAACATTTTATGGCCTAGGTTTTGAACTTTTTGGAATTTTTTTAATTCCATCGTATTCTTCATTTAATTCTACAGGCGAACGTCAATTTATTTTTATTCAATACATCCATATTGATTTTTTAAATATATTAATTATATCTATATATAGGGTATTTAAGGGGTTTGAAACATTTTATGGCCTAGGTTTTGAACTTTTTGGAATTTTTTTAATTCCATCGTATTCTTCATTTAATTCTACAGGCGAATGTCAATTTATTTTTATTCAATACATCCATATTGATTTTTTAAATATATTAATTATATCTATATATAGGGTATTTAAGGGGTTTGAAACATTTTATGGCCTAGGTTTTGAACTTTTTGGAATTTTTTTAATTCCATCGTATTCTTCATTTAATTCTACAGGCGAACGTCAATTTATTTTTATTCTATTCATCTATATTGATTTTTTATGATTTTTTAAATATATTATATCTATATATAGGGTATTTAAGGGGTTTGAAACATTTTATGGCCTAGGTTTTGAACTTTTTGGAATTTTTTTAATTCCATCATATTCTCCATTTAATTCTACAGGCGAACGTCAATTTATTTTTATTCAATACATCCATATTGATTTTTTAAATATATTAATTATATCTATATATAGGGTATTTAAGGGGTTTGAAACATTTTATGGCCTAGGTTTTGAACTTTTTAGAATTTTTTTAATTCCATCATATTCTCCATTTAATTCTACAGGCGAACGTCAATTTATTTTTATTCAATACATCCATATTGATTTTTTAAATATATTAATTATATCTATATATAGGGTATTAAGGGGTTTGAAACATTTTATGGCCTAGGTTTTGAACTTTTTAGAATTTTTTTAATTCCATCATATTCTCCATTTAATTCTACAGGCGAACGTCAATTTATTTTTATTCAATACATCCATATTGATTTTTTAAATATATTAATTATATCTATATATAGGGTATTAAGGGGTTTGAAACATTTTATGGCCTAGGTTTTGAACTTTTTAGAATTTTTTTAATTCCATCATATTCTCCATTTAATTCTACAGGCGAACGTCAATTTATTTTTATTCAATACATCCATATTGATTTTTTAAATATATTAATTATATCTATATATAGGGTATTTAAGGGGTTTGAAACATTTTATGGCCTAGGTTTTGAACTTTTTAGAATTTTTTTAATTCCATCGTATTCTTCATTTAATTCTACAGGCGAACGTCAATTTATTTTTATTCAATTCATCCATATTGATTTTTTATGATTTTTTAAATATATTATATCTATATATAGGGTATTTAAGGGGTTTGAAACATTTTATGGCCTAGGTTTTGAACTTTTTGGAATTTTTTTAATTCCATCGTATTCTTCATTTAATTCTACAGGCGAACGTCAATTTATTTTTATTCTATTCATCTATATTGATTTTTTCTGAATTTTTAAATATATTATATCTATATATAGGGTATTTAAGGGGTTTGAAACATTTTATGGCCTAGGTTTTGAACTTTTTGGAATTTTTTTAATTCCATCGTATTCTTCATTTAATTCTACAGGCGAACGTCAATTTATTTTTATTCAATTCATCCATATTGATTTTTTCTGAATTTTTAAATATATTATATCTATATATAGGGTATTTAAGGGGTTTGAAACATTTTATGGCCTAGGTTTTGAACTTTTTAGAATTTTTTTAATTCCATCGTATTCTCCATTTAATTCTACAGGCGAACGTCAATTTATTTTTATTCTATTCATCCATATTGATTTTTTCTGAATTTTTAAATATATTTTATCTATATATAGGGTATTTAAGGGGTTTGAAACATTTTATGGCCTAGGTTTTGAACTTTTTAGAATTTTTTTAATTCCATGTTATTCTTCATTTAATTCTACAGGCGAACGTCAATTTATTTTTATTCTATTCATCCATATTGATTTTTTAAATATATTAATTATATCTATATATAGGGTATTTAAGGGGTTTGAAACATTTTATGGCCTAGGTTTTGAACTTTTTGGAATTTTTTTAATTCCATCGTATTCTCCATTTAATTCTACAGGCGAACGTCAATTTATTTTTATTCAATTCATCTATATTGATTTTTTCTGAATTTTTAAATATATTATATCTATATATAGGGTATTTAAGGGGTTTGAAGATTTTATGGCCTAGGTTTTGAACTTTTTGGAATTTTTTTAATTCCATCATATTCTCCATTTAATTCTACAGGCGAACGTCAATTTATTTTTATTCAATACATCCATATTGATTTTTTAAATATATTAATTATATCTATATATAGGGTATTAAGGGGTTTGAAACATTTTATGGCCTAGGTTTTGAACTTTTTGGAATTTTTTTAATTCCATGTTATTCTTCATTTAATTCTACAGGCGAACGTCAATTTATTTTTATTCAATTCATCCATATTGATTTTTTCTGAATTTTTAAATATATTTTATCTATATATAGGGTATTTAAGGGGTTTGAAACATTTTATGGCCTAGGTTTTGAACTTTTTTGAATTTTTTTAATTCCATCGTATTCTCCATTTAATTCTACAGGCGAACGTCAATTTATTTTTATCCAATTCATCCATATTGATTTTTTATGATTTTTTAAATATATTATATCTATATATAGGGTATTTAAGGGGTTTGAAACATTTTATGGCCTAGGTTTTGAACTTTTTGGAATTTTTTTAATTCCATGTTATTCTTCATTTAATTCTACAGGCGAACGTCAATTTATTTTTATTCAATTCATCCATATTGATTTTTTCTGAATTTTTAAATATATTTTATCTATATATAGGGTATTTAAGGGGTTTGAAACATTTTATGGCCTAGGTTTTGAACTTTTTTGAATTTTTTTAATTCCATGTTATTCTTCATTTAATTCTACAGGCGAACGTCAATTTATTTTTATTCAATTCATCCATATTGATTTTTTCTGAATTTTTAAATATATTATATCTATATATAGGGTATTTAAGGGGTTTGAAACATTTTATGGCCTAGGTTTTGAACTTTTTGGAATTTTTTTAATTCCATGTTATTCTTCATTTAATTCTACAGGCGAACGTCAATTTATTTTTATTCAATTCATCCATATTGATTTTTTATGATTTTTTAAATATATTATATCTATATATAGGGTATTTAAGGGGTTTGAAACATTTTATGGCCTAGGTTTTGAACTTTTTGGAATTTTTTTAATTCCATGTTATTCTTCATTTAATTCTACAGGCGAACGTCAATTTATTTTTATTCAATTCATCCATATTGATTTTTTATGATTTTTTAAATATATTATATCTATATATAGGGTATTTAAGGGGTTTGAAACATTTTATGGCCTAGGTTTTGAACTTTTTGGAATTTTTTTAATTCCATCGTATTCTTCATTTAATTCTACAGGCGAACGTCAATTTATTTTTATTCAATTCATCCATATTGATTTTTTCTGAATTTTTAAATATATTTTATCTATATATAGGGTATTTAAGGGGTTTGAAACATTTTATGGCCTAGGTTTTGAACTTTTTTGAATTTTTTTAATTCCATCGTATTCTCCATTTAATTCTACAGGTGAACGTCAATTTATTTTTATTCAATTCATCCATATTGATTTTTTATGATTTTTTAAATATATTATATCTATATATAGGGTATTTAAGGGGTTTGAAACATTTTATGGCCTAGGTTTTGAACTTTTTGGAATTTTTTTAATTCCATGTTATTCTTCATTTAATTCTACAGGCGAACGTCAATTTATTTTTATTCAATTCATCCATATTGATTTTTTATGATTTTTTAAATATATTATATCTATATATAGGGTATTTAAGGGGTTTGAAACATTTTATGGCCTAGGTTTTGAACTTTTTTGAATTTTTTTAATTCCATGTTATTCTTCATTTAATTCTACAGGCGAACGTCAATTTATTTTTATTCAATTCATCCATATTGATTTTTTCTGAATTTTTAAATATATTATATCTATATATAGGGTATTTAAGGGGTTTGAAACATTTTATGGCCTAGGTTTTGAACTTTTTGGAATTTTTTTAATTCCATGTTATTCTTCATTTAATTCTACAGGCGAACGTCAATTTATTTTTATTCAATTCATCTATATTAATTTTTTATGATTTTTTAAATATATTATATCTATATATAGGGTATTTAAGGGGTTTGAAACATTTTATGGCCTAGGTTTTGAACTTTTTGGAATTTTTTTAATTCCATCGTATTCTCCATCAAATTCTACAGGCGAACGTCAATTTATTTTTATTCAATTCATCTATATTAATTTTTTATGATTTTTTAAATATATTATATCTATATATAGGGTATTTAAGGGGTTTGAAACATTTTATGGCCTAGGTTTTGAACTTTTTTGAATTTTTTAATTCCATATTATTCTTCATTTAATTCTACAGGCGAACGTCAATTTATTTTTATTCAATTCATCTATATTAATTTTTTATGATTTTTTAAATATATTATATCTATATATAGGGTATTTAAGGGGTTTGAAACATTTTATGGCCTAGGTTTTGAACTTTTTGGAATTTTTTTAATTCCATCGTATTCTCCATCAAATTCTACAGGCGAACGTCAATTTATTTTTATTCAATTC
The DNA here is from genome assembly GCA_030063045.1 of Pratylenchus scribneri. Taxonomy (NCBI): domain Eukaryota; kingdom Metazoa; phylum Nematoda; class Chromadorea; order Rhabditida; family Pratylenchidae; genus Pratylenchus; species Pratylenchus scribneri. The sequence continues at coordinate 1,383,907 of JAQSEB010000058.1, read as the reverse complement.
ATCCATATTGATTTTTTCTGAATTTTTAAATATATTTTATCTATATATAGGGTATTTAAGGGGTTTGAAACATTTTATGGCCTAGGTTTTGAACTTTTTTGAATTTTTTTAATTCCATCGTATTCTCCATTTAATTCTACAGGCGAACGTCAATTTATTTTTATCCAATTCATCCATATTGATTTTTTATGATTTTTTAAATATATTATATCTATATATAGGGTATTTAAGGGGTTTGAAACATTTTATGGCCTAGGTTTTGAACTTTTTGGAATTTTTTTAATTCCATGTTATTCTTCATTTAATTCTACAGGCGAACGTCAATTTATTTTTATTCAATTCATCCATATTGATTTTTTCTGAATTTTTAAATATATTTTATCTATATATAGGGTATTTAAGGGGTTTGAAACATTTTATGGCCTAGGTTTTGAACTTTTTTGAATTTTTTTAATTCCATGTTATTCTTCATTTAATTCTACAGGCGAACGTCAATTTATTTTTATTCAATTCATCCATATTGATTTTTTCTGAATTTTTAAATATATTATATCTATATATAGGGTATTTAAGGGGTTTGAAACATTTTATGGCCTAGGTTTTGAACTTTTTGGAATTTTTTTAATTCCATGTTATTCTTCATTTAATTCTACAGGCGAACGTCAATTTATTTTTATTCAATTCATCCATATTGATTTTTTATGATTTTTTAAATATATTATATCTATATATAGGGTATTTAAGGGGTTTGAAACATTTTATGGCCTAGGTTTTGAACTTTTTGGAATTTTTTTAATTCCATCGTATTCTCCATCAAATTCTACAGGCGAACGTCAATTTATTTTTATTCAATTCATCTATATTAATTTTTTATGATTTTTTAAATATATTATATCTATATATAGGGTATTTAAGGGGTTTGAAACATTTTATGGCCTAGGTTTTGAACTTTTTTGAATTTTTTTAATTCCATGTTATTCTTCATTTAATTCTACAGGCGAACGTCAATTTATTTTTATTCAATTCATCTATATTAATTTTTTATGATTTTTTAAATATATTATATCTATATATAGGGTATTTAAGGGGTTTGAAACATTTTATGGCCTAGGTTTTGAACTTTTTGGAATTTTTTTAATTCCATCGTATTCTCCATCAAATTCTACAGGCGAACGTCAACTTATTTTTATTCAATTCATCCATATTGATTTTTTATGATTTTTTAAATATATTATATCTATATATAGGGTATTTAAGGGGTTTGAAACATTTTATGGCCTAGGTTTTGAACTTTTTGGAATTTTTTTAATTCCATCGTATTCTCCATCAAATTCTACAGGCGAATGTCAATTTATTTTTATTTAATTCATCCATATTGATTTTTTATGATTTTTTAATATATTATATCAATATATAGGGTATTTAAGGGGTTTGAAACATTTTATGGCCTAGGTTTTGTACTTTTTTGAATTTTTTTAATTCCATCGTATTCTTCATCAAATTCTACAGGCGAACGTCAATTTATTTTTATTTAATTCATCCATATTGATTTTTTATGATTTTTTAATATATTATATCTATATATAGGGTATTTAAGGGGTTTGAAACATTTTATGGCCTAGGTTTTGAACTTTTTGGAATTTTTTTAATTCCATCGTATTCTCCATCAAATTCTACAGGCGAACGTCAATTTATTTTTATTCAATTCATCCATATTGATTTTTTATGAATTTTTAAATATATTATATCTATATATAGGGTATTTAAGGGATTTGAAACATTTTATGGCCTAGGTTTTGAACTTTTTGGAATTTTTTTAATTCCATCGTATTCTCCATCAAATTCTACAGGCGAACGTCAATTTATTTTTATTCAATTCATCTATATTGATTTTTTATGATTTTTTAAATATATTATATCTATATATAGGGTATTTAAGGGATTTGAAACATTTTATGGCCTAGGTTTTGAACTTTTTGGAATTTTTTTAATTCCATCGTATTCTCCATCAAATTCTACAGGCGAAGGTCAACTTATTTTTATTCAATTCATCTATATTGATTTTTTATGATTTTTTAAATATATTATATCTATATATAGGGTATTTAAGGGATTTGAAACATTTTATGGCCTAGGTTTTGAACTTTTTGGAATTTTTTTAATTCCATCGTATTCTCCATCAAATTCTACAGGCGAAGGTCAACTTATTTTTATTCAATTCATCTATATTGATTTTTTATGATTTTTTAAATATATTAATTATATCTATATATAGGGTATTTAAGGGGTTTGAAACATTTTATGGCCTAGGTTTTGAACTTTTTGGAATTTTTTTAATTCCATCGTATTCTCCATCAAATTCTACAGGCGAACGTCAATTTATTTTTATTTAATTCATCCATATTGATTTTTTATGATTTTTTAATATATTATATCAATATATAGGGTATTTAAGGGGTTTGAAACATTTTATGGCCTAGGTTTTGTACTTTTTTGAATTTTTTTAATTCCATCGTATTCTTCATCAAATTCTACAGGCGAACGTCAATTTATTTTTATTTAATTCATCCATATTGATTTTTTATGATTTTTTAATATATTATATCTATATATAGGGTATTTAAGGGGTTTGAAACATTTTATGGCCTAGGTTTTGAACTTTTTGGAATTTTTTTAATTCCATCGTATTCTCCATCAAATTCTACAGGCGAACGTCAATTTATTTTTATTCAATTCATCCATATTGATTTTTTATGAATTTTTAAATATATTATATCTATATATAGGGTATTTAAGGGATTTGAAACATTTTATGGCCTAGGTTTTGAACTTTTTGGAATTTTTTTAATTCCATCGTATTCTCCATCAAATTCTACAGGCGAACGTCAATTTATTTTTATTCAATTCATCTATATTGATTTTTTATGATTTTTTAAATATATTATATCTATATATAGGGTATTTAAGGGATTTGAAACATTTTATGGCCTAGGTTTTGAACTTTTTGGAATTTTTTTAATTCCATCGTATTCTCCATCAAATTCTACAGGCGAAGGTCAACTTATTTTTATTCAATTCATCTATATTGATTTTTTATGATTTTTTAAATATATTATATCTATATATAGGGTATTTAAGGGATTTGAAACATTTTATGGCCTAGGTTTTGAACTTTTTGGAATTTTTTTAATTCCATCGTATTCTCCATCAAATTCTACAGGCGAAGGTCAACTTATTTTTATTCAATTCATCTATATTGATTTTTTATGATTTTTTAAATATATTAATTATATCTATATATAGGGTATTTAAGGGGTTTGAAACATTTTATGGCCTAGGTTTTGAACTTTTTGGAATTTTTTTAATTCCATCGTATTCTCCATCAAATTCTACAGGCGAATGTCAATTTATTTTTATTCAATTCATCTATATTGATTTTTTATGATTTTTTAAATATATTAATTATATCTATATATGGGGTATTAAGGGGTTTGAAACATTTTATGGCCTAGGTTTTGAACTTTTTTGAATTTTTTTTATTCCATGTTATTCTTCATTTAATTCTACAGGCGAACGTCAATTTATTTTTATTCTATTCATCTATATTGATTTTTTCTGAATTTTTAAATATATTTTATCTATATATAGGGTATTTAAGGGGTTTGAAACATTTTATGGCCTAGGTTTTGAACTTTTTAGAATTTTTTTAATTCCATGTTATTCTTCATTTAATTCTACAGGCGAACGTCAATTTATTTTTATTCTATTCATCTATATTGATTTTTTCTGAATTTTTAAATATATTAATTATATCTATATATAGGGTATTTAAGGGGTTTGAAACATTTTATGGCCTAGGTTTTGAACTTTTTGGAATTTTTTTAATTCCATGTTATTCTTCATTTAATTCTACAGGCGAACGTCAATTTATTTTTATTCAATTCATCCATATTAATTTTTTATGATTTTTTAAATATATTAATTATATCTATATATAGGGTATTTAAGGGGTTTGAAACATTTTATGGCCTAGGTTTTGAACTTTTTGGAATTTTTTTAATTCCATCGTATTCTCCATTTAATTTTACAGGCGAACGTCAATTTATTTTTATTCAATTCATCCATATTGATTTTTTATGATTTTTTAAATATATTATATCTATATATAGGGTATTTAAGGGGTTTGAAACATTTTATGGCCTAGGTTTTGAACTTTTTGGAATTTTTTTAATTCCATGTTATTCTTCATTTAATTCTACAGGCGAACGTCAATTTATTTTTATTCAATTCATCAATATTAATTTTTTATGATTTTTTAAATATATTATATCTATATATAGGGTATTTAAGGGGTTTGAAACATTTTATGACCTAGGTTTTGAACTTTTTGGAATTTTTTTAATTCCATCGTATTCTTCATTTAATTCTACAGGCGAACGTCAATTTATTTTTATTCAATACATCCATATTGATTTTTTAAATATATTAATTATATCTATATATAGGGTATTTAAGGGGTTTGAAACATTTTATGGCCTAGGTTTTGAACTTTTTAGAATTTTTTTAATTCCATCGTATTCTCCATTTAATTCTACAGGCGAACGTCAATTTATTTTTATTCTATTCATCTATATTGATTTTTTCTGAATTTTTAAATATATTAATTATATCTATATATAGGGTATTTAAGGGGTTTGAAACATTTTATGGCCTAGGTTTTGAACTTTTTGGAATTTTTTTAATTCCATCGTATTCTAAATTTAATTCTACAGGCGAACGTCAATTTATTTTTATTCAATTCATCCATATTGATTTTTTATGTTTTTTTAATATATTATATCTATATATAGGGTATTTAAGGGGTTTGAAACATTTTATGTGTTTTCCCTTTCTAGAAAATGTTCGCCAAAATGTGTTTTTCCTTTCCGGAAAATTTTCGCCGAAATGTTTTTTTTCTTTCCGGAAAATTTTCGCCGAAATGTGTTTTTTTTCTTTCCGGAAAATTTTCGCCGAAATGTTTTTTTTCTTTCCGGAAAATTTTCGCCGAAATGTGTTTTTTTTCTTTCCGGAAAATTTTCGCCGAAATGTTTTTTTTCTTTCCGGAAAATTTTCGCCGAAATGTGTTTTTTTTCTTTCCGGAAAATTTTCGCCGAAATGTGTTTTTTTTCTTTCCGGAAAATTTTCGCCGAAATGTTTTTTTTCTTTCCGGAAAATTTTCGCCGAAATGTGTTTTTTTTCTTTCCGGAAAATTTTCGCCGAAATGTTTTTTTTCTTTCCGGAAAATTTTCGCCGAAATGTGTTTTTTTTCTTTCCGGAAAATTTTCGCCGAAATGTTTTTTTTCTTTCCGGAAAATTTTCGCCGAAATGTGTTTTTTTTCTTTCCGGAAAATTTTCGCCGAAATGTTTTTTTTCTTTCCGGAAAATTTTCGCCGAAATGTGTTTTTTTTCTTTCCGGAAAATTTTCGCCGAAATGTGTTTTTTTTCTTTCCGGAAAATTTTCGCCGAAATGTTTTTTTTCTTTCCGGAAAATTTTCGCCGAAATGTGTTTTTTTTCTTTCCGGAAAATTTTCGCCGAAATGTTTTTTTTCTTTCCGGAAAATTTTCGCCGAAATATGTTTTTTTTCTTTCCGGAAAATAATTTGCACAATTAAAAACTTTTGAAAATGTTGTGATGAATTTTGGAAAAATATTGGATGGGAGGAATTAGGTGTGAATGAAAAAAAAATAGAATCAAAAATTGGGGTTCATTTTACAAAAGAAAGGTAAGGAGAAATATTGAGTTTGGTTAAAAAATTTTTTTTCTATTAATTAGCCCCGTAGCCCGTATTTCATAGTGTAATTCTGGCAGTAATGAACGACGTGGTTTTTCTTCCATATTTAAAAATGTTGTTATCTTCTTTTGTCAATTAATCTTCTAAAATGCTTTAATTTCTTTTGATTAAATACGTTTTGTGGATCGATTTATTGATTATATTTGTTTAATTTATTTTGATTATAAATAAAAATTTATTCAAAAAACATTTATTCCAATTTAGCCAATAAAATGTGTCAAATAATTTGATTCAGGAATTTAAATTTTAAAATTGGATAAATGAGATAATATTGATTGGATCTGAGCAAATTATGTCAACAAATGGTAAAATAAATATAACAGAAATATGGCATGGCAAAGTTCACAGGGAAAATTGTATTAATTAAATTTGACAATAAGAATGAGTAAATTGAATGGAAATGGATGGACATTGATTGGAATTGGACATGGGCCGGGATGTTCTGTTTGTTCATTATTGCCTTGAATGAGTCTTCTATGCAAGTGCCATGTGCCTAATGATGAATGGTTGTACTGGTCGATGTCGATGGCCCTGCTGGAATTAAAGTGTCATCATTTCCATTGTCTTCTTCCTTCAGTGTTTTTGTCGTTTCATTGATGGTGGAGATGGCAGTCTAAATTTTGATATAAATTTTTGCTCATTTTTAAGTAATTAAAATTGTATTTAAGTGAATTAATTTATTAATATTTAAATTTTTATCCAAAAGATTTATCAATTTTTTTAGACTTTAAGTTTTTCCTCTAATTTCTCTATGAAATTTGTAATTGTATAGGAATTTTTGAGAAATTATACCGTAAACCAAAGTTAAAAATAGTTCTTATATTCTAACCCATAACATAATTCCAAATAAGGATAAAGGACATTTAAAATAATCCTAATAATTTTACCTTTTGATCACTTTCGTCCTTGCTGTTTGTTGTCTCCTCCTTCTCCGCCGCTTCTTCTTCTTCGTCGCCATCCAAAATTGTGCCCAATCGTACCAAAAGTTGGCCATCCAATTGGCTTCGTTTTTTGTTATTGTTTTTGTCCACCACAATTTTGTTGTTTCCAATTGAATTCAGTGGTCCATTTTTCTTCGGTGGAGGAGGAGGCGGATGGCGATGAGTTTTCTTGGTTTTCGGTTTTGATTTGTCCACAATGTCAACAACCTAAAAAAACATTTTATGGATTTTTTGGTATTCTTTTTTTTTAAATTTTTCAAATTTTAATGTGCATATTTTTCGTTTATTTTGATTGGTCAAAAAGTTAGAATGCACCTTTTGGAGTGTTTGATGGTCGCTTGCCTGAAGGGCCTGAATGCATTGGTCCAATATTTTCTGCCGTTGTTCCTTTCCGGCCCAGAAGTCGAGTTCAGCTTTTTGCAAAGCATTTTGGAGGGCCATCTTTTCGTCCTGAAATTTTTGAGAAGTCGATGATTCCGTAAAAAAGAATGACCTGAAGTCGTTGAATTTCCGCGGCATTTTTTGCATTTTGTTCCTTCTGTTTTCGAATTTGTTCCTCCAATTCGGCCCTTCGCGCTGCGTCCAAATCGGCCACACAAAGTTGTTGAAGAACTTTGGCATTCAAAATGTTGGCTAAAAATTATAAATTTAATATTAAACAAATCAATATTAATTATAAATGAAATTTAGCAGTGCTATTAAACCAGTCCAATTATAAATGAATTTATGGACTATTTTTGACCAACCCTGTTCCATTGCGACTTTTAATTCTTTGCTTCTTTTGGCTTCCATTCCAAATTCCAAACGAATTTGCTGAATTTCATCCTCTGCCCATTCATCGATTTGTCCTCTTCCATTTTCCTTTGATTGATCCATTTTCGTAGTTAGTTGGTTAAATATTTGTTGAACTATTAAAAATGCATTAAATTAAATATTCCACATTTCAATCACAAAAATAATTAATAAATATTCACATTTTTGTTTATTAACAAATTAAAAATTTTTATAAAAATAAAATTTAATCAAAACTTTATATTTTTAAATCTAATAAAAGGGAATGAATTTCGTAAATTATTTTAAAAAATATTCTCATTGGGAAAATAATAAAAATTTAAGGTCATGGTTCCGGGTTTTCATTCGTTCTCGAATCATTTTCGTTGGGTGCCAATTATTTATTCTTTTGCATTTATAATCAACTGCTTTTGTTTGGGATCATCGAATCGGTCCATTGTTTGAACGGAATTTAGCATCAAAAAGCCAAATGACAAAACCTAAAAATAATGAATGTAAATATTTAAAAAAGTAATTTAATAAATTTTTGAGATCTCTGGGTTTTAAAATTTCCCCATTATCCCGTCAAATCAGTTCCCAATATTTTTATCCCATTTTTAATATCAAAAACTAACCCCAATCAGTAATAATGCCACAATAACGCCCATCCAAGTGCCAATGCTGAACAGTGGGGCACAATCGTTGACTCGGAAACCGAATCGGGCATAATTTTTGCCACCTTCCTTCTCCTGCGATGTGGCATTCAATTGCATCTAAATAATAAATTGATTTAAATTTTGCATTTTCATTATTGAATAGTTAATTTTTTTGGTACTAATGGAATTTGTCCTATATGAGAGCAAAGATGAAGAGGAGGGGAGAGCGGAGAGGATGATGAAGAACAAGATGATGAGGATGAAGATAAATATAATGATGAAGATGTTGAAGTTGAAAAAGATCCCTCATCTTCATACTTCATCATCATCCCGCTCATCCTTTCCCGTACTCAGGGGACAAATTCCATTACTACCATTTTTTTTAAATAATCATTTAAAAAATGGCAAAAAACCTGAATATTGTTGAGAGTGACTCCGACTGCATAATTTTTGTTTTCCTCTGTGGCCCAAACAATTGGATTTGTCCGGGCACATGAATAGGCATAATCCTTGAACCCGTTGATATTCCATGCCGGCATATGTTTGTCCGCAAAATTCCAATCTTTGCCTTGACCGGTCACCAATTTGGCACCAGAGCCGATTTTCTGCAAAAATAGTCAAAAATATTTATCCAAAAAATAAATTAAACCGGAAGTCCCGTCGCTGCTCCATCGCTCAATTGGATTTCGTTTACGGTCGCATCGACCAATTTCCAAAAGGCCGGTTGGGTGAAATTGAAAATGAGACTGCAAAATAATTGATTTAAAATATTTAACATATTTGGAACAAAACCTGATATCCACTTTGGAAACCTTGAAAATAACTCTGCTCTCATCCTTTCGGACCAAATCGCTGGAATAATAGCCGGGCACATCGTTGGCATTGACTGTCAAATCAACTCTAAAAAACACAATTTTATGGACAAAATTTTCAAGGTTAAATTCTTAAGGTCTAATTCTCATCTCAAGGTTGCGTTGACTCAATGAAAATTTTATAATCCAATGTCAAATCAATGAAAAATAACTAACGTGAATGAGTTGCCAACATTGCTCCCTTCTTTTGGGCAATCAAAACTCCCCGAAAATCCTTTTGTATTGGTCATGTTCAAAGTTGCCCAGGCCGATTGCTTTTTTTCCTTGAAATCGTAGAGCACAACTGACATTGATTCGGCATAAAAGAGGCATGGTTTCTTTTGGTCGATGATTTCAATTTTGTATATTTCTTTGTCTCCTTCCTTTTCCATTTTTCCTTGCGGAATAACAATTGGCAATTGTCCCTGAACTTTGTCGGCACTATCGAAATGGACCTCGACTCCCCTGGAAAATGGTTGGCCATGGCCACTTTTGTTGAGTCAAATATTTGCATTAATTAAATTTACCTGATATTAGCCAATAAAAAAGTTGAGAAGAAAATGGCGGAAATTTGTAGAAGGAATAATGCCCTCGGAGGCCTAATGCTTTTCGATGTTTTATTTGTCATTTTGAACTGAAGCTGAAAAACATTTAAAGAATTTTAATTAAATTATATAAAGTGGCAAAGAAACAATAAAATGATGAAGATTATTTAATAAAAATTAAGTTGAGTTTAAAGACTATTTTTATGCCCATTAATCACTTAATTTTGATTGAATTGCTCGTAAAAAATTAAATGGAAATCGAGAAATTTTGTTTGCGACTGCCGCGCCGCTCGCAATCTAGGAAAAAGGAAAGGGAATCGAGTGAAGTGAAGCGTTAAAGTGAGTGAGAGCCGAGAGATAGAAAGAACAGTGAGAGAAGAGATAAAAGTGCGAGATTAAAGATCGAAAATTAAAAACACAATGCCAAACTATATTTTAATAAAAATCAAAATAATAAATACAGTACATAAGATGAACTTCAGCAGCATGCGCAAATGGCATTTTCGGCATTTGTCAAATCTCAAATGACAAAATTTATTAAGATATTGACATTTTACTTTAAAAAATTCCACATTAATTAATTTATAAGAAAACAAAATTTTATTCATCAGAAAAAAACCAAATTTATTTATAAAAACAGAGAAAATCAGTGACAAAATTCAACATTGTTGTAATAAGACTAGAATACAAAAAAACGTAATAATTGGGGCGATTAACATGTTTGATATTTGACTAGATACAATGAAAAATTCTGCAATTATTATTTATAATTAATTTACCATTTTTATACCGGTAATTGTGATTCAAAGAAATATGATCAAAAAAATAAATGAAAGGATGAATATAGAAATTAAAATGTCTGAAAAATAAATGTATGATTGATAATGTAAAAAAATGCAAATCAATTCGAGAATAATTATGAGTCTAATTTTGTATATTTTTCACATCAACATAAGGAATTGAAGTGGGCAATATGCAAATGTTCCGTGCTCATTACGAATTAACACACGGCCATCATCTCGAAGCGAATTTGGCTGCACAAAAACCACCTGAATTTCGGGTCAAAATTAAAATTACAAATCATTTTTTTGGATACTTGCCTGATCCCTATAAAGACGCAATTTTTGCTCAACCAAATTGCAATTTTGCAGCAAACGCATTGGTTGTTCCTGGGGTTGGAAAGCGGCAACACAGGTGCTGGGGAATGTGTACAACTGTTCCAAGCGGTCATTGACCTAAAGAAGAGGATATATTAATAAAATATTTGGAAAAGGATTCGTTTACCCGAAATCCATGTTTCCAATCCGGGTCACCATTGTCCACCACGACGAGTCGGTCGCCCAAATAAAGTTGGCATTCGCCGTAAATATATTCATGAATGACCACATGTGTCCCAATTGGCAATTGCCGGGGTGTGGTTGTGGCCGATGTGGTTGAGGGTGGTGTTGTGGAGGTGGCCAAAATGCTGGTTGTTGCGGATCCAATTTGGGCGACGGCTGCTGATTGGCCATTGGATTGGCCCATCAATGGGAGTGGGGCAACAATTGCGGCTACAGGGGGCATCATTGCGGTTGCGGATGTGGCTGCTAAAAATGAGAAGAATGAAGGGTAAATAAATATGATGGCAAATTCAAAATAATAATAATATGATATATTTACAAATGAAATTGTCAGTTCTTTTATTAAAATATTCCATGAATCTTTTTAAAATTAGTAGGCCTGTGGAATGTATTTTTTGCCACTAAATGTCATTTTAAAAGCTTTTATATATTTGGCAAAAATTAATTAATAATAATGGTGGAATGTTCTGCTGGTGGGAGTACTACAAATTCCCCAATCCCCAATGGCCATTTGGCTTATTATATCCGTTAATTTTGTGGGGGGAATAAAAATGCCAATTTCCTCTTACTCAAATAATTGTTGAGTCAATTCTACCCACGCTATGCCCTTATATGGCCAAAATTTATACAATCATTTTTTGTATTTCTGTAGAAAATGCCATGGGGAAATTAGAAATGTTTTTATGGACGAAGTCTATGGCCAAAAAAATTGATGGGAATATTTGATGTGTGGGGTGGGCCTTGGAGAAAGTGCAAATACAAATATTGGCATTTGTTATTTTGTGGAAAATATTTCCTTGAACTTTTCGCGCATGATTGGACAGACTTCTGCTGAAAGGGTGAAGGTGGATGCAAATGTGGGGAAAGGGCAAAATTGAAAGGTGAAATAATGTCTGGCGGCGGCGGCACCTTTTTGCCACCCCCAAACAATATATAGCCAGAGGGGCGCAATAAAAAATTGGACTTTCGGCATTCTGGAGGAAATGGCCCAAACACGAGGCCAAATGAATTGGCCGCAAACAAACATTGTGGGGGTGGGAAGGCAAATAAACCGAATCCAGCAGATAAATGGAGAATGGCGCCATTTGATAGATTGGCACACAAATGGGGGTGGAGGTGGAGGGAATTGGTGCATGCAAATTAGCTGCAAAATTATTCCCACTGGGACAAGCATTTGCTTAAAATATTTGTTTTTTGCACTCTTTTTGGTTTGATTTTTGCAGAAATATGTATAAAAAGGAGTCTAGACGCGCGAATAACCTTCACAGGCAAAAGAATATTACTTATATTTATGTTGGATTTACTTAAATTTTTAGTTATTTATAAATGAATACTTAAAGGAACATAAAAATGGGTAAAAAAATTGTGATTTGGATGGGAAAGGGGTGGGGAATAAGTGAAAGTCATTAGTTGAATCGAGATATGCTAACGGGGAAAGCTGCCCTAAATCCTTGAGTGGTTTTGAATACTCATTCAAGTTTAGAATGGGGGAATAAGCGGGGGCGCAAAAGGTTGTCCGAATGCTCAAAATATGCTTAATACTTTTAGAGGCACTTGAAATATTGACGGTGGCAGGCGGTGTGCCCTTTTTATGATTGGCTACGATCCCCCAAAACGCAAAACCACACGTGATTTTGGATGGAACTTTGAAAGATCGAACTCATCTAATTATTGCAATTATACCAACAAGCTCTATCATGTGTTCTTTATGAAATTCTATTACTTAAAATTGGTTAAATATTTTAAAGATATACTAAATTTAGCACTGAATTTGGCTATTCATAAGATTTAAGCAATTTTTATCTTATACAGTATTATTTTTTAATAATATTCCCCATCTACTGACCATTTCCTCCATTTGTTTGTGGCAAAATTCGAGCGGATTGTGGTGCCGTTGCCTGTTGTTGGGGTGGAGCCGGTGGCAAACGACGGAATGGACGGCCGGATGGCGGCGAAACACTGCGTTCCAGAGCGTCTTCGAAACTGTCGCCGGAGTTGGCGAAACCACGGGCCGATCGAATTGGCTTGCTTCCTACAAAATATTAAAGGGGAATTTATTAGGGAAATACAAAACTTTTTGACAAAAAATTTGCCTATAAATATTCTTTGACCAAAATTCAAAAAAAATCATTTTGCGCAACTGCCTTTTTAATGGCTAAATTAAAAATGGTAACTATAAAAATCACCCGAAATTCTAATAATTTCATTTTCTTGACCAAAACTCACTATAATATTGGTTTCGACCAAGTCCGGCCTGTACTGGTGCTGGCATCCCATCACAATCCAACGACAAGGATTTCATTTTCTCCGACAATTTTGGACGTCGACCGCCAGAAATGCCGTTTCCCTGGCCAGGTTTTTGAGGGTGAATTCCGCCAGCGGCCGAAGATTGTCCAATTTGACCACCTGCTCCTCCGGTTGTTGTTGTTTGGCCTCCGATTCCGCCTATACCTGAAGAGAAATATTAAATTAATTGGAATTCGGGAATTAATTATCGCAGATATTGAAAATTTAATGAGAATTATAAATATCAAATATAATTTGTTAATAATTTTGGTTTTTAATGTTTAATTGATGGGAATTTGGATTGTTGAACAGAATATAGAAATCAGAATTAGGCAAAACACATTTACAATTACAAATCAGAATTAGGCAAAACACATTTACAATTACAAATCAGAATTAGGCAAAACACATTTACAATTACAAATCAGAATTAGGCAAAACACATTTACAATTACAAATCAGAATTAGGCAAAACACATTTACAATTACAAATCAGAATTAGGCAAAACACATTTACAATTACAAATCAGAATTAGGCAAAACACATTTACAATTACAAATTAGAATTAGGCAAAACACATTTACAATTACAAATCAGAATTAGGCAAAACACATTTACAATTACAAATCAGAACTAGGCAAAACACATTTACAATTACAAATCAGAATTAGGCAAAACACATTTACAAATCAGAATGGGGCAAAAACACAATTACAAATCAGAATGGGGCAAAACACAATTACAAATCAGAATGGGGCAAAACACAATTACAAATCAGAATGGGGCAAAACACAATTACAAATCAGAATGGGGCAAAAACACAATTACAATTACAAATCAGAACTGGCAAAACACAATTACAAATCAGAATAGTGCAAAAACACATTTACAATTACAAATCAGAATAAAGGCAAAAACACATTTACAATTACAAATTAGAATATTGCAAAAACACATTTACAATTACAAATCAGAATTGGCAAAACACAATTACAAATCAGAATAGTGCAAAAACACATTTACAATTACAAATCAGAATAGTGCAAAAACACATTTACAATTACAAATCAGAATAGTGCAAAAACACTTTTACAATTACAAATCAGAATAGTGCAAAAACACATTTACAATTACAAATCAGAATAAAGGCAAAAACACATTTACAATTACAAATCAGAATTGGCAAAACACAATTACAAATCAGAATTTTTTCTTTTAATTTATTGTATTTAGAGTAGGAGATGAAAACATATAATAATATTGGGCTTATTTCGAAAAAGCTTTTATGTGGGGGAGGAAATATATGTTACACATTTTGCTTAATAAACCGTATGGCATACCGGTCTAATGGATTCGTAATAATTCAATTCTCAATTCTGTTTAAATAAGTGACATATTTTTGTACAATTCTATCCTAAAGGTCAATTAACCTTCCTTCAAGAATAATTCCCTCAAATTTTGAAATGGTAGATAGGAAATTTTAAAATTATTTCCTGTTTAATTCTATGCATTGAATAACTCCTAATAATTTTCAGTATTCATAAAAGGTCACAATTCCCATTCCCCAGGCTCATAAGTCTCCATTCATTTTCAACCATAGAATAGAAGGGTGGTTGTTTGGTTAGTTGGTCTCCCGGGGGAACCAGCAAAAAAACAAATGAATGGATAAATAGATGTGAGGGTGGATGGAATGGATGATGATGTGAATTTGGAATGAAATAAAAGTGACCCCCTTCTGCCGTGTTTGGTTGAATGCCGTGAAAAAAAAAGTCGGTAAAAATGGCGTGAATTCCACATAGAAGTCGCGAAAAAGGCTGCCAAATTGGCAAGTCCGCTCCAAACCTAACAAAGGCTTTGGGAACAATTTTAACCACGGCGGAAATTCTAATTAGCTTTCCCTTTCCCTCCCTTCTTTGTTGCGGCATTTTTGGATGTGAGGGTGGATTGGGAGTGTATAGTTTTTATGGATGGCAAATAAAGAATATTGACATTAGCATAAAGGAAAAATGGAGGAATAATGAATGGCTGGGAATTGGAATTGGGAGACAGAATGGAACCCGTTTATATTGTGGCCAATTTTAGAATAAAAATTGTAGAATTGTGGTTTAAAAATTATAAAAATATAGAAATTTGGTAAATCGTCTGGATGCAAAAAACTAATTGTAAGATGCAGGAAAGCTGGAAAGGGGACCCTTGAATTTTTTAGTAGGACTTGCAAATGAAAATTTCAATCTTCAGATTTTAATCTTTGGGCATTAATCCAAGGGGAATCTCAACTCCACTTGAGAAATAGTTCAAGGATTCGGCTTAATCCCCAAGGCCAATTTGCCTTGACATTCAAAAGTGAATTGGCCATCGATGAAAGCAATTGGCTTTAAAGGAGACTCGCACTTTTTTATTGCCAAATTGGCAATCCAAAGTGATAAAGGAGGAAATCCGCAAAAAAAGGGATTTTGAACTTTAAAGATCAATATTTATATTTATATATAAAAAATTATTTTTTGGTATGAACTTATTGACCATTTATGTAGGATTCAAAATCAAATGCTGGATTAAATCAAAAAAAGGATTAAAAAACCCTCTAAAGCTTTTGACTCTTTCGCTAACAAGACATTATGGGAAAATATTCCTTATTGAAATTTTTGGTTATGCCAATAATGTTAAGTTGTGAAGAATGATGCGCGTTTCAAAGAGAGAAGTAGGGTCAACAGAATTCTGTACCAATTTTAATATATGGCCAACGACGACCTGCTGTGGACGGTGTCGCTGGAAGCTGGCGACGATAGATGGCGGGAGGAGTTGGGGCGGTCGAGACGGAAAATGTATCGGCCCAGGCCATGACCATCATTGAGCACATCCCACGGGGAAAATGGACGGAGGTGGAGGAGGAATTAGTCGGAAAATGTAAAGGAAAGTCTGGAGAAGTGGAGACGATATACTCCTTTGTATTTGGGTTTTACCTTCCAAGAAAGAAAATTTTTGGCGGAAAAATATAGTTTTGGTGGAAATGGACCGGCAAGAATTGGTTGGACCAAAAACCGAAAATATGTTTGTTTCCTCCTCCTTCCTTGGGGAAAGTGAAACCATAGTCTATGGGAACAAATTTGGGACAATCCACAAATGGGGAAAACCTTTGCAAAACCCAATGGTCTGTGTTAAATATGCACAAAAATAAATAATTGTTGCTGAGGAGCCCCCAAAAATGGAATGGACCAATTTTGTGTGAGTCCAATTTGACTATTTTAAAACTAGAAAATATGCCAAATTTGTTCCAGATCTCCAAGCGGAAAAATGGACCTTCTAAACGAAGGAATTTTGGCGCAAAAAAAATGTCCAAAGAATTTGGGGCAAATTTAGAAGGCAAGCAAAACGCGTTGGGGTGTCTTCACGGCTGAACGCGCTTTTTTGGCCATGTCCAATTTTTTGCCCTCCGATTTTTTACGATTTCCATTTGACTTCAAGGAATTGAAATGGTCCCCCAAACAGGATTTTATGGTTTCTGCGGTCCTGGGATTTTTTGAACTTTGCCACCTCAATCCGGTCCTACTTTTCGTTGAATCTTTCAACTTTTAAGTGGCCAAAATTGGTTAAAAAATGCTCCAAAGATTAAAAGGAATAGGTAGTATTAGAACAAGCCCAGAAGCTTAAAATCATTTCACATTGAAATGTGGCCATAAAGCCTAAATGTCTTAAATTTAGAAAAATTAAGTTGATTCTTTCAATCCTCTTCAATTTGTCATTTTTATAAGGTTGACCATTTTGTATGAATCAAATTCATTGTGAATTGTTTCTTAATAATGCCCATTTTTATGAGTCAAACTCATTCAGTATTCAAATTAGCATTCATACTAACACATTTTCAAAAGCATTTTCTTTCTCTCATAATTTCCAATTGTTTCCTTGGCAAAGGGATATTTGCCTTTTCTGTGACACAAAAAAACAATATCCGGTTCAAACATCGCACACATTTTCAATGGAATATTTTGTTTTTTAGAGTCAAAATTGGGAACGGAAAATCATCCAAAAAGGGAGAATGGCACGCCAAAGTGATACCCAAATATGGCCTTTTTTCATTTATTTTGCTTCTTTGCAAAAAAATTACCAATTTTTAGCCTTGAATTTTAGAGTAAATGGCAAAATCAGTTTTTAAATGGCGCAAAAAAAAACAAATTAAAAATTCCAACTAGCCATTTTGTGAATGAAAATGAAAACAACAATTTGACCAATTAGAAAGAGAGGGGAAACATTTCGAATTAGTTGGAAAAAAATGGAAGAAAAATTGGTGGAAGTCAACAATGGTCGACCGGCTGACTATGAGTAAGAATTAAATGGAAAGTGGAAATTAATAATATTTTTGTATTGAGTTGAGGGTCCATTCATAAATGGAGGAAATGATTTTGTTTGTGTGGAGGGCATTTTCAAGTTTTAATGAAAATGGCCAAGGTGAAATGGTTGCCATGGAGAAAATGCGCCAAATGAACAAATGAGAATGAATGAATTGAATGAATAGGTAATTTTGCTTTGGAGGAAATTGTTGGGCCAAAGCACTAGACAAAATAATCTAGGGGGCGAAATAAATTATAATTTTATTGCTTTTGAAACAAAAAATGCGTGGATTTTTGGACTTTGGAAATGGCATAATTAAAAGACCTCCCGTAGTGATTTTTTTGTTGTTTCAGTCTGGTAAAAATAATTGGATGGAAAAAAGACAAAATAATTTATAAAGTCTCGGAAAAGGGATTTTACAGGGGAAAAGAAAGACTGTTAATTGAGGCAAAAGACCATTAGGAATTATCGGCTTGAATGAATTCGAAATCGGATGGATTAAACGGAGTGGATTGCGCGCATTTGTCCTCTTTTATATTATAAACATGGGGAAATAAACAGTGAAGAGGAAAATCGGATTTGGCTGGACCGGATTTGAGTCATTCATTCAGTCAATATGGCCAGTGGGAATAATACTAATTTTTGAAAATGACCTAAGTGTGGACAGTCTTTTTTATGTTTTTTGTGCCATTTAAAAAGAACGAGAATAATAGTTAATAATGCAGAAATAAAAGATTCATTGGATTTAGAATTTTGTATTTTTTCAATCAGCAGATTTGCAATTTATTTCGGAATTTTATTATTTGTAATTTTTGTATTTAAAAATATTTACAATATTCCTAGAGTGCCTTTCTCACTTTTAATTCATTTTCCCTCGCATTGCCCCAAAATTCATTTCCAATTCTCGGTATATTTTCGGCCATTGTCCAATTCATCAGAGGATTTTTCCCCATTCATTGGCAATTCCTAACCACACAGAGAATTCAAGAATTTCCATTCATCAAATAAATCCACCCTCGCCTCATAAAAAATTCACTAAAAATATGAATGAATGCCTTCTATGGCTTTTTTTAATATTCTTGAATAGAAAATTTGTTTTGAGAAAATTGAAAAGAAAAAAATTGGGAAAAATAAGAAGTAAAAAAATTCAAATTGAAATAAAAAGAAAATAATTTTAAATTTTTTAAATAAAATATTCTACACACCGTGTAAATGTGGTGTCGAACCAATCAAACGAGAACGGGAACTGCCAATGTCACCGGCAAAGCCACCCGAATAGCCGGAATCTTGCAAACTGGTTTGGCTCAAATTTCGAGGACTTGGAGTTGCCGAATCAAAAAGATGTCCGGTGTTTGGATTGACCAATGCACATTGGGAATTGCGGCGACTTCCTACAAAAAACATTGGGAATATATTTTAGGAATTTTATGGATTATTTTTGATCTTTTAAATGAATTTTGTATATCAAAATATTTCTTTTCTCACCTGTTCGACTTCCATTTCCATTTCCGCCATTTGTTGATCCTCCATTTCCGGTGCCATATTTTGCCGTTGCCTGTTTCAATGCCAAATACACGGGATCGATGAGTTCTTCTGAAAGTTCAAAATAAATAAACACTTTAAATTAATTTAAAATTATAAATTTATAATTCCCCCTCAAATATTTCCATCAAACAAATTCGTCATTTCCTTCCTCTCTTTCGTACATTTTCTTGAGTGTATTAAATTTCCATCGAAAATGTGGGAGGAAATTGAATTTATAAATAATGGGAAAAACATTTCCGGGAAATATATTTTCTAGTTTCCATTCCCGGTAAAAGTGCTAAAATGGAAAATATTCCCTAGAATAACAAATACAAATTAACAGGGAAAACCTCATCAAAAACCATAAATGGTTCTTTAAAATGAAAAATAAATAAATTCCTCACAATCAGTGTTTTAGTAAAGATAAAAGCACCCAAAAAAGTGCACATTTGATTCGAGTATATTAAGAAAATGATTAAATTTTTACCTATTTTGTAATTAAATTTTCATCCAAATTCTTTAACCCTTTTCTGCAAAATCTAACTGAATTTCTTCTACACTGAATAATATGTCATTGTCGAGGGATTAGATTACACTTTTTTGGGGCCATTACAATGTTTGGTCCATTGGGAAAATTTTATGAGGTTATAATTAAATGAAGTGAAATAATGTTTGAAAAAATCTCTCATCATGTTTAAGAGGAAATGTTGAAAAGTTGGGCCACAATATTGGGTTATTAAAATTTGAATATTCCCTGCAGCAATTTATGAATTGCTAAAATTTGACTCCATTATTAAATTTGACTCCATTATTCTTTTTTGGTCCCAATTTTTAATCCACTACTATTTTTGTTCCTCTGACTCACCTTCACCCTGTTGGCCGCCCATTGTACGGGTTGGGGTCGACTCATTGGATCCGGAGAAGCTGCTGCCCCGGCTGCCTCCTTCCCCACTTGGATAATGATGTCTCTGAAATCGACTGGCCAAATCAGATTGGGGACATCGGCGAAGGTGAATTCGGCGTTCCACCCCTCTAGTGCTATGCCCCCCACCGCTGCCACCACCGCCGCTTGCATTTAGGCCGCCGCGCAAAACAATTGCCTCTGGCGAATATAATTCCCCAGCGGAAATGCCAACATCCGGATGACGATGGGCCGTATTTGTGCCGTAAAATTGTTGGGAATGATGGCCAAAAGCGCCAAAATCTTCGTCAGGCCCAACACTGCCTTTTCGAAATGTGGCCGGACTATTCCTGTCGGACGGAGGTGTTCCCATCGCATTCTGTTGGACGCATCCAAATTTTCGTTGCTGAAATCGTGGTGACCCATGCGATGAAGCACTGCCCAAACTGCTTTGGCTAATCAACGGGGGCAATTGACGCCGGGGACGGGGCGGAGTGCCAGTAGAAATTGCGTTTGTTGTTGATGGAATTGTGCCATTCAACATTGGCTGGGATGGAATTTTTTGTGTGGCAATGGAACTGAATCGATGATTTACAAAACGTTGTTGTGGAAAATGTTCAAATGCCGAATTTGAATTGGATGGTTGTGGGCGATACGATGATGGATTCGGTGGTGAACTCTCTTGTTGACTGTCGGAATGGCAAAGTTGTGGTTGAGAACGACGATGATAGTTTGGGGCATTTGGCAAATGATGACCTTTCTGATTTTGATGGTCAATTGCAGCCAAATGGCTTCCACTGCCGGAATCCCATCGAAAATTGGTCCTTCCCGTGGATGGACCCCAATTTTGGGAGCTGCTGGCCTTGAAGAACATTGGCAAAGGCCAATGTTGATCCAAATGGCCACTTTCCCCATTGCCAGTGATGGCATCATCCGGCAATTTCTGATGTTGTAAGCTGGCACGGCGAACGGGTGGTTGTGAACCGGGTCCTAATAAATATTGACTGGATGTTGGGTTTTGTTGGTAATGTTGGGCGATAGAATATGATGATTGTTGTGGTTGATGTGTATGGGACAATTGTTGTTGTTGTTGTTGTTGCCGAAAAGCCCATGGGATTGGACCTTCGGACGACTTGCGCAATGCAGTGGCCATTTTGAATGT
This sequence comes from Pratylenchus scribneri, assembly GCA_030063045.1. Lineage (NCBI taxonomy): Eukaryota > Metazoa > Nematoda > Chromadorea > Rhabditida > Pratylenchidae > Pratylenchus > Pratylenchus scribneri. Next base: position 1,362,772 of record JAQSEB010000058.1, on the reverse strand, counting down.
GATTAATTCGGATTTGGATGGATAGATTAATGGCGCATCAAATAGTCTCGAAGTGTAAAAGCTCCAACCAAAATAAATGTGGCTATTTCTTTTCAGCTGAACATTTTATTGAATTAATTTTTCTAGTATTGCGAGTTTTTGACCAAAGAATATAGCAGAGTAAAAAATCCCAAGTTATAGTTTTATCCACTTTGAGAAATAATTAATTTGGTGATTATAAAAATAGGAACACGGAATGGCATGCGGAACAATTCGGATAAAACTATAAATGAAGGAAATAATATTGCCAACACAACAAGAATGAAGGCAAAATTGGAAGAATCGAAAAATATGGGAGGCAAATTGTTCAAGGAAATTAAAAAAAGGTGTACATAGGGACATATAAATGGACAAATTACTATTTTAGGCCAAAATTGGTGATATTTGGAGAACATTTTCAATTGGAAGTGGGTAAAGAAAAAAATCCCAATCCCATGGGCATAATTGACGAAAGGAAACTGAAAAAAAGGACAAGAGGGAAACCATTAACATTAAATCTAATAAAAATTCTAAAATAGGACAAATTTCATTTCTAAACAAGTTAAAATTAATGCCATTTAATCTCGGGACTCACTTTTAAATGCAAATTGTTTTGGAAGAAGAAATACACAGAATAATTTAGAAAAGGAGACGTCTGGTTTACAATTTTCACCCAAATTTACATAAAAAATTGGCTGGGATGGCTAAAAAAATTGTCTCTGGGAAAATTGAGTGTGAGAAAAAAATCCAATCAAAAATAGTTTTTCAATTTTCACATCAATGTGGATTGTGAACCTTCGAGAGTTGTTATGTCCCCTTTTTTGCCATTTGCAGTGAATAAAAGGATTTTTGGTGCGCCGAAAAAGTTTTTTCGCGGTTGAGTGTGCCAGCCTCCATAAGAATACATAATTAAATGGGTAAAACATTTTTGTGGGATGTGCCTAGACAACGATTTGGGGGCAGTGGCGAATGCCGGGAATGAACCATATTAGGCCCTTACAATTTTATGGAAATGTGGAAAAACTTTTCAGCTGAAAAGAAGGAAGGAAGCTCGATGAGAAGTTAGATAGCCTCGACCTCTTGGGTGGCACGGCAATTGCCAATGGAAATACAGCTGAATTTGAGGGTGGGAGGAATAGGAGGAATTCGGGCTTTTGGCCCCATTTTCCTATAAAAAGCGGCTGGATGGAAAAGGAATGAAATCCTGAAAGAGGATGAACCCCAAAATTTGCGGAAAGAATGGCCAATGGACACGCACATCAACGGCGGGCATTGCCAAAATGGAAAGGCGTATTAGTGGGCTACTGATGAGAATTGAATAAGATGTGAAGGATGTGAGGGTGGAGAATGATGGAATGGTTACCCAAAAAAGGTGGCCAAATTGGATAGGACTGCGCCTAAGGCGTTGAAAAAAAAAAGTAAGTATTCGAATGGCATTGGAAGGATTTGTTGGGTGGAAAATGAGATATGAAATATGATGGAGGAAATTGAAATATGAGAAATTATTTATTATTGAGAGGAAGGAGGGGGAGATTTGTGGTGTGGCATTTCCCACGTTTGTTCGGATGAGGAATTTTGGACAGAAAATGGAAATGTTTTGTGCATGTGAAAATTAGCCGGCTTAAATTTAGCCAGTGAAATTATTTTTATTGTATTTTTAAGGGAGAAAAAAAGCTTGAGAAAGTGGCCTAAAATTCGTGAATTAAATTTTGAACCAAATTATGCTTTCGTTCAGGTTTAATATAGTTTGAATTCAGCCAATCTTATCTTTTTTTGCTATTTATATTTATTGCTTCCTTATTAGGAAGTTTAGTGAATTTGGAAATTAAATATTTCCAGATTTTTTTTCAAATGAGAAATATTTTTTTATAATGCTTAATTAATAAATAAAGCCTAAAATATGGAAAAAAGGAGATTGAACCTTTCCATTAAAAATTCTTTGCTATACCTAATTTTGATGTAAATTTGAATCGAAAATTTTCTCCCATAAAAAAGCAAAAAATCAACCCAAATTGTCTGAGGCATTTTTTGTTTTTGTTCATTTCCTTTTTCGGCATACAATTTTATTAAGTTGGAAAGGAACTTGCCAATTTGAATTAATAATATTCATTCAAATATATTCATTCGCATTGTGACAGATGGATTGGCCGTCAAAAATGGACGCGCGGTGGAATTGCGCAAACGGAAATGGGAACAACACGAAAAGTGCCCGAGGCACTGGATATGGCGGCTTTTTATTAGGTGTTGGAAAATGTAAAGTTGAGAAGGAAAGAAAGGCGTGAGAATATCCAAATGTGAAGGAAGAAATCCAATCCATTTTAATTTTGAAAATGTTGAGGGAAAAGTTTGTGGAATGGAAAGAAACCTAAAAATGATGATTAATGGATTTTTGTTGGATTAAATTTGTCAAGGGATTTGGGATTAATTTTCGAGACTTTTAGAAACCTATTTGGTTGGAATGCCGTTACCAAATTTTTTTGTGCCATCGATGGATTTGGACATGGATTTGTGAATAAATAGAGAAGTAAACAAAAAATGAATTGTGCGGCATTTTATGCCCTCTATTTTATGTGTTTTTGCTGCCAATATTCGTGAAGAATGTGTCAAATTGAAAATAAGATGGGAGAATGGGTTAATTTGTAGGAAATATTGGCACATCCAATCCATCCATCCATCCACTTTTTCCAATTTAATTCCCCCGGAAGGGCTTCCTTCCCATCTTTACCGCGTGATGCTTTTTTGACATTTGAGCCGTCCAATTTTCCTCATTTTTATCGGTGGATGGGGATGTGCAAATGAATGGCCCCGGCGGATGGAAATTTTGATGAAAATGAAGAGAGAAGATGCAAATTCACCGTTCATCACCGACGGTTGCAATATTGCCTCCGGGATGGATGGATGGATGGGATGCCCTCTAAAAGTGCCATTTCCACGGGAAAAGTGTCATTTTCCGGTGGCTCTTTTGTCTGCCAATGACGCTTTTTTTCATCAAAAATGATAGGAAAAAGTGGGGGGGGTCAAATGTTAATTAATAAATTTGCAGGAAAAAATGTGCGGAAAATTTCAATGTAGAAAGACCTTCGATGGGCTAACTCAAAATAGACCGTAATAAATGGCTAAAAAGATGCCGAAATGGAAAAAATTTCAACAATTCGTGGGGGAGAACTTCTTTTTGTTTTCCAGTGGGCCGAAAGAAATGAATGGAATAATTTAGGAATTTGTTTTTTGTTCCCTCTTTGTATTTGAATGCGCATGCATGGATGGAATTGAATGAATGAATATGGAAGATTTTTAATGGGAAATTGGCCAAGTGGAATTGGTTGGAATTGGAAGTTGGAAACATAAAAAGGAAATGGAGGAGAAAAAAAGCGAAAATGCGAAAATAGTCCAAAGAATTGGCCAATAAAAAAATGGAATTGATGGGATGGATTGTGAATTGGCCCAATAGGCAAAAAGCAACTTGTTCATTTTCTTATTCCCTTTTTATACATTATGGCATTTGCCAAATTTTTCAATATTTAACGGATATTAAAGAGATCATTGCGCGCAAATTTTTTGCTGATTAGCTCTTTTTTGCTTAAATGAATTTTTGATCCTATGGATGGAATTTGTTTTTAACTCAAATGCAAAAATATGGAAAAAAGAGAACGGAGAAAAGATTAAAACAGCTGGGACAAATTAATGAATAGAGAACTAATAAATATTGGCGGCGAATGGCAAAGGCCATTTCAAAAGAAATTATACAAAAAAATATGTGAAAGAATGGCTTTAAAAATGGAAATTTTTCACCTAAATTGCCCAATTCCAATTCATTCATTTTTGTTTCTTTTGAATAAATGGTCGACCGACTTTTTGGTGGCAGCCGAAAAAAAAGTCAAAAATGGAAGGCCATAATTTTTAATTGCTTCCCTTCTTTTCCCTAAAAAGAAAGCAGCTGCTGCTTTTTGGTCTGGGCTGGGGGCAATTTTGGCCAATTTTAATAAGTCGCGAAAATTGCGGGAAAAGGAAATAATTTCGGACCAAAAATCAACATTTCTTTTATTGTGATTCTTAAATAGGGTAAAAGCCAAAAATTGTTTGAGAGGGAAAATAAATTGTTGCCGGCAATTTTCGGCAACAAAATTTTTCTCAAATTTTGATTAATTATGTCTATGTAGAGATGTATGGCCATTTTTATGCCATGGATAATTTTTTTTTTTTGAATTTTTTCTCTTTCGAATCATTTTTAGGTGAATTTTTAGGCATTTTTTGGTTCTTTTTTTTGGAATTTCTTCAAGAATAAAATGTATGGATGAACTGAACCAATTTTGAGAAGGAAAACTTCCAATTTGTAAGTTTTTCTAAACAAATTAAATTTTGTTTTAGCAAATTGCTCCGAAAACCGCCGAAATATCCCAGCAAATTTTCCTTCTAATTTTCGGCTCACTTCCAATTTGGTCCCAGGAGAATAATTTAATCTAATTAAAGGGGCCGCCTAATGGCATTTTCTTTAGGCTCAATGACCAAAAAAATTGGATAAAAAATTTGCGCAAATTTTGCAGCCAAAAAGGGAAGGAAGAAAAATTTGGATACATTACTGGCAAATTATAATAAAATGATACGTGAAATTGAAATTTTTGACATTTTTGGGGGTTTAATGAGGAGGCAAATTTCCATGCATTCTTTGGTCTTTTGAAATGAACCATCCCCCGCAAATGTGGAGAGGAAAATTGGCCCTTTGGGATTGTGGCAAAGGAAAAAGGCAAGAATGGACCTTCATAAAACAAAGGCCCCATTTAACAATGAAAATGAGGGAGTTTGAGGGTGTGAATTGAATGGGAAATGAGCAGCCATTTTGAAAGAAGGTAGAAAGAACCAGAAATTTTTGACGGAATTTTGAAGGCTTGTTTATAGATAGATGAATTTCAGGGATTGAATACTAAATCTGCGTGTTAGTTTGATTCCTATAAAATTTACTGTGTGCTGTATGAATTCTCTTGACCCTAGTAGAAGCTGCCCCGTTATGGGGTGGAACAAGGAACACACAACACATTCAGTCATCTTTCGGTTGTAGATCCAGATGTAGATGTGTCGTATTTTTGTAAAGTTTGTGTTGTCTATTGTTTTGGAGATTTGTATAGAACAGAAATGGCGACTTTTAATAATTCTTAATCTTCCAGCAGCTTATAATGCACGCGAAGCAAATTCAACCAGCGGTGGTGGCAGTTGGTGCGCGATTTATTTTAAAAAACCAAATTCCACTAATAGAGATTAATCAACTACTTTTTCCTAATTACTAATAAAAATAGCTGGCAAAACTCGTCTTTTGTGACCCACCTTTGGCATATTGCGCCATCGAGTCATGGATTGGACAACACGGAAGGCGGATGTCCATTTCTTGGCCGGACCACTTTTTGGACGTTTCATCGTGGCCATCATAATGTTCCCACTGGTGGTCGAGTCTTTCTACAAAGGCAAATTTAGAGGAAATATTTTATTTGTTTTTGGTTTTCTTCAATTTTTCTTCAAAAAACACATCAGTATTAAATAATATTAATTCCAAAATTTTTGATCAAAATTTAAGAAAAAAATTGTGTTTTAAGAATCAATTAGCCTCATGAAAAAGAGAAGAAAAAATCCGAATTTAAAACAGACTTCTTTAAGATTCATATCTTGCCAATGCATTAAAGCTTATGTTAGCCTTAACTTAATCCTATAAGGCCAGCATTTTTTATGGCCTTAAAAGCTACGATATTTCTAAAGCAGAAGTAAATTAATAACTTATTTGTAAATTTTCGAAAAAAAACTGTTTAAATGATGGCCAATCCTCCTTTTCAAATAAATTTATTAGGTATTTTGCCCACCTTTTGTGCGGCCACCGTATCGCCCGTCTCCTCCGTTGGGACTACATCCAATTGCTGATCCTCCAAAATCACTTCGTGTTGTCGCATTTTCTTCTCACTGCTTTTTGTCAATTTCTCTTCAAATTTCTTCAAATTTTGTTGCTGTTTTTGTCTTTGTTGGCTGCTCGGAGACAATTTTGGTGCAACTTTTGCCAATGCCGACAATTGTTGTCCTTTTTGTCTCTTTTTTGGGGAATTCGGCGCCGAATTTGGATTGTTTGGATTATTTTGTGTGGAAGTCAACAAAAGGGCAGTGGCACTTCGAATGCGCTGCAAAGGTTTCAATGGAATTAGGGGTGGAGGTTTGACTTTGGATGAGGGCATATTTTGATGGGAATTTTTTACGAATGAATTTAAGATTTTTGTTGCCGAGCGGAATATTCAAATGGATTGGGGTAAAAATGGGAAAATGTGGCAAATGAGAAGCCAAACAGAGGAGAGGCAAAATATTTGGGGGAAAAATGGAGGCAATTTGGTAATTTTTTCCGGCGCCAATCTGAGGATTATGGAAGTGCGCGGAGGAGGCTGGGGGATGACGAAAATGGCCCGGGAAGAGGGGATGGAGGGGTAATTGGGGACGCATTTTGAAGGGGAAATGGCACTGGCACTTCGCCCGGATTAGTACACCAAAACTTCTTTAATGGACTATGGGATTTGGATGGACATTGGATATGGAGATGATGGGATTGTTGATGGAATTGGGCACCAAAAAAACACTTTAAGGGATAAAGATGTGGATTGGAATTAATGTATGGATTAATAATCGCATTGGCGTGTAAATTGGCTAATTTTGCTTTTTTAACTTTTGAAATTGGTTGAAAATGTGAACCAATAAAAGGAGAAATTTTAGCCAAAATTGGCAAAAAAACTATTTAATTAAAAAATAATTGGTCACATTTTTCTTGCCAATAATTATATCCAAATGGGACAGTATAATTATTCCTAACTATTTTCCGTAAAACTAAAAATTGAGCAGGAAATGATGTGAGGGAATATTATAAAATTTTCATTCCTCCCTCGTTTATTTTATTCCCAATCAGCCCCAATTTAATGGCGGTGGTCATGCCAAAATTGGTGCTTTGCTTGCTTCATTAAATATTGGTCCACTTTTCCATTGGTACAATTTTTGCCGCTTTTTCTACCAATTCAACTATAATGTGGCCAAGAGTGGATGAAAGGGTGGAGGAATGCGCGGCGCGCAGTCTCATCAAAAAACAACTTTTTTATGTTATTTATTATTTATTGTCCAATATTTTCTCGTGTTTTGGTCATTTTATTATTCTGGCTTCTCTATAATTTCCTATTTCCTCCCATCTTTCATGCCAATTTTGAGGCATCAATTCTGGCTAAAAAATGTATGGGTTGGACAGAAATCAGAAAATATGAATGCCATTTAAGCAGGTGAATGAAAGGCTTGAATATGAAAGGCTATAATTAGGAAGGAAAACCCTGGAATTTGGTGCTTCAAATAGGAAATTGGTTCAATTTTTGATGAATTATTTGAGGATTCAAAATTGCTGAAATTTTTTGTTCTAAAATCATAAATTATTGCCTCAAAATATATGAAGAATAAATTGTTCAGCCCAAAATAATTCTTAAATTAATTCCAAAAGGCTATTTAATGCCAATGATATTGTTGGTTTTTCTGTTAGCCGAATTAATAAAAATGATTTGGGGAAATTGTGTGGATTTGACATGTTTTGGAGGCGGGGTACTGATGCCTATGTTGCGATAGTGCCTGAGGGGTTAGGATTTATTATTTCTAAATATCTTATTTACATAAATGATTAAAAATTGAAGGAGAAAATATGGAATTTTTTTTTAATAATTTCCCGAAACATTTTTTCATATTTTACCGTATAACCTCTTTTAATTAATTACCCACCTTTTAGGATAGTTGAAAAATAATTCCCCATGGGAATTAAAAGTAATTCCCCATGGGGAATTAAAAGAGATTATATGGTAGTTGAGATTGAATCACCCTCCCGTTGTCCCGTACTTTTGGGAAAAGAATATTAGTAAATGACGTGGATTAAATCTGGCAGGTCAGTTGAAGTGAAAAACTAATAAGCCTCGCCTCTTACGCTCAAATGGCAATTTTTTGTGGCATTTCCGCCAACTCTGTGTTGGGCACACCCATTCATGGCATAAATTAATCAAAATAATTGATGGCCGCCCGTGCCCGTCTATCAATTAAGCATGCAAAAATGCAGCGCGGCAAAAAAATGGGGCCTGCATATTTTATAGTTTTTATGCTGCTATAATGTCATGGAAGACTTGATAGCTTCATCATATTTAAATTCGGGTGAAATAAAATTATTGAGAAAAGGTAAAGAATTCTCTGTGCCTAAAAACCTGCTGAAATTGTTGCCATTGAGTTTTGTGTTTTATTGGCCAAATTTGGATAAAAGGAAGGGATTTCTTTTTGAACGGAGAGAAGGGTAAATTTAATTTAAAAATGGTCAAAAGTGGCGATGAAAATTGTTTACAAAAAATAAATAACACAATAAGAAAAATTTGGGCGATGACTAGAAAGGGATCCTCTTAAATTTATTTTTGCTTTTCAAATTTTGCCGACCATTCATTCATTTTAACACCTGTGTTTCGGTGTGTCCATCATCATTTTTTGATGATTATTCCCAGCCGATTAGTGTCTGGCAAAAACAACAAAAATAATAAATAATAATGGAGGAAGGGGAATTTTGATGAGGCGAAAACAACAACCACCACAAGGCCAAATGGACAGCCGGAAGAAGGAAAATGAGGGTGGAATGAAAGGAGGAAGAGGGTGGTCACAAATATAAGTCCCTTTTCGACCCTTTAAATTCATGCAAAAATGCGTATTAAAGATTTTCCTGCAAATTCGGGAATAAAAATTTTTATAGGAAAAAAAATTTATGAGTTCCAGGAAAAATGATGGCAAAACAAATTAGAAATGAGAGAATTCATTCCTCCATTAATTACCATGGAATGTTTCCGGTCCTTCTGCTGCTGTTGATGATGAACAAATTTATTATTATTTTTATTGTTCCCGGATTCCTTCATTTTTTCCATTTCCGCCACAAATTGATGATGACCATTGGCCAATGATGTCGATGGGCAATATTTTCTGGCCATGGGCCGTTTATTAACAATTTGATGGGTTTTTTGCTGGGAGGAATGTTCGTCGCCGCTGCCAATGACAAACGGGAAAATACTCTGGAGGCCCATTTTTTGTTGGCGAAACTTCCTTGTTTTTTTATTGGCACAATTTGGAGAAGGATGGAATTTTTATTGAATTTTTAGAGCAATTTTGGGAACAAAAATTGCTTGAATTTTGGCCTTTTTTATGTTGGTCTTTCATTCAAATTGGCCTCGAGAAATTTCCCGCAGGGATTTCAAAGGAACTTTTTGGTGAAGGGCACCAAAAGCAGTTGAACAAATATTCGGAGGAGGCAATAAAATAAATGGGAGGAATATGCGAATAATGAAATGATGCCATCCATCATTGGTGGGTGTTTTTGGATGACATTTAAATAGGGAAAATAATAAATGAATTGGGATGGAATGATGGAATCAAATGATGTACTTTTTTACCTAATCATTTTAACTAACGTGATTTTATTCAAATTTTTAAACATTTTAATTAGCCATTTTTCTTATCCTCAAAACATTTTGTGTTCTGCTGATTAAAATTATTAATGGGCCTTTATTCTACTTGAACTTGAATGAAAAATAGCCGCCTATGTTATAAACGTTCTTTGTGCCAGTGCAGCAGCTGCAAAGAGGGAGAAAATTGGCCAATAAAAATGGTGGGCTTTTATTGGCCTCTAATTCTAATCCACCCCCACAAAAAAATCTTCCATCCTATCCTAGTATCAAATGTGGACTAAAACACATATTTTTGATTGGATTTTTTGAATTGATGCGTTCCATAAAAAATTGCCCACATTTTTGTTTGGGCCATGGATTCTTTTCAAATGAAATGCCGGCTGGTAACAAAAAGAAGCCGACGGCATATTTGGCGCTATTTTAAGCAAAATCTTTGGAGGGAGAAAAACGAAAGTAAATGGCCCCCTTCTTTGTTGATTAATTGTTGGCCCGAATAAATTTTTGCAGCGCCAGCCGCCGCCGCCTCTCAAATGATCCAAAATCCTTCACAGAAAGTGAGAGGATTTGATGTTTGGATGGAGGGGAACAAGGTTCATCGAGAATGGATGAATTGGATTGGATGGGTGAGGGTGGCGGAGGAGTTTGCGTAAATGTTCAACAATTTGAGAATTTGTTTTATTTTTGGTGGCTGAACAGCTGCCAAAATTTTGCTCTGTTGTGCCGATTATGTCTTTCACAATTGAAATGGATGGAAGGGCCGAATTGGATCAAATTCGAAAAGCGGATGAACTCATTTTGCAAAATTCAATCTACAGAAGAAGAAGGGTGAGAATTCATTTGTCCTCAAGGAACTTTGTTTGAATGAGGAGATAAAAATTGTGCCGAAAGGGAACTGATGAGGCAGACTTTGGACTGATTTGCACTCATGGCAGGGATTTATGAACAGCTGTGCTTGATTCACCCTATTTTTATTTTTCATGGCTAATTTTGCACAAATTATTGTTGAGGTTAAAGGGATATGATAGGGGCAAAAAGTATAATTTTCAGATTTTGGACATTTAATTTGACTTTTTCTCTGTTTTTTATAAGAATAGTTGCTCCAAAAAGGTAAAATATTATTAAAACATCCTTATGTTATTAGGAGCAAAAAATTATATTTTGCAAAAAATGAGAGATAAAAATGTCAAGGTTGGCATATAATTTTGAAGCTCTAATATTTTAAATCAGTCTAATTTTTGATGAGTTATTATTAAAAAAGGAAAAGCACAAAAAGAAAATCATTGGACGGGATTCAAATATAGCCACTTTATTTTGCGCATTTGGAGCCGATGAATAGAATTTTTTTAAATGAAAGAAATGAAATGAAAGGATGTTTTGGCTGTCTAGTCGCCGTGCAAAAAAATGCACTGTGATAATGACGAATGGGGTGAGGGAGGAAGGCGATCGGATCAACTGAGAAAAAGGGCCGATCCGCGATCAAAGCTGGCAACAGTTGTTTGGCGCTGTTTACACTTTTTTGTTTGCCATCAACAAAAGTGAGGGTGGGGATTTGTGAAAAGCGAAGGTGGAGATTGGAATGAAAGAATTGGGGGTAAACGGAGGGAAATGACGGCAGCATCAAAAACAATAAGGTGGTGGAATTGGTTATATGTGCGAGGGTGGAGGGTGGAGTCCCAACTGCTGCAGACGAAGTTGGACAATTGAAGGAGAGAAAAGGCAATTGGCCCATTTGGCCCCAAACTTCATTTCTTCATATTTCTACATTTCCTTGGGGAAATTTTGGGTGAAAAAGGAATATTTCCAAGGGAGAAAAAGGAGGGAATTTTGACGTGGGCGAGAAATGCCACTGGTGCTTAATTCATCTATATTCAGAAGTTGACTAAAATTGGATTGATGGAATATTTGGAGGAGTTATGATTGTGAAAATGACAATCAAAAATACGGGAAAAATTTCCCAATTTATTAGCCTTATCGTGAATTTAAATAGCTTCTGTTAATAAAAATGTGTTTTTCCTTTCCGGAAATGTTCGCCAAAATGTGTTTTTCCTTTCCGGAAAATGTTCGCCAAAATGTGTTTCTCTTTCCGGAAAATGTTCGCCAAAATGTGTTTCTCTTTCCGGAAAATGTTCGCCAAAATGTGTTTCTCTTTCCGTAAAATGTTCGCCAAAATTTCCTTTCCGGAAAATGTTCGCCAAAATGTGTTTCCCTTTCCGGAAAATGTTCGCCAAAATGTGTTTTTCCTTTCCGGAAAATGTTCGCCAAAACTTCCTTTCCGGAAAATGTTCGCCAAAATGTGTTTTTTCTTTCCGGAAAATGTTCGCCAAAATGTGTTTTCTCTTTCCGGAAAATGTTCGCCAAAATGTGTTTTCTCTTTCCGGAAAATGTTCGCCAAAATGTGTTTTTTCTTTCCGGAAAATGTTCGCCAAAATGTGTTTTTTCTTTCCGGAAAATGTTCGCCAAAATGTGTTTTCTCTTTCAGGAAAATGTTCGCCAAAATGTATTTTCGCTTTCCGAAAAATGTTCGCCAAAATGTGTTTTCTATTTCCGGAAAATGTTCGCCAAAATGTGTTTCTCTTTCCGGAAAATGTTCGCCAAAATGTGTTTTCTCTTTCCGGAAAATGTTCGCCAAAATGTGTTTTCTCTTTCCGGAAAATGTTCGCCAAAATGTGTTTTCTCTTTCCGGAAAATGTTCGCCAAAATGTTTTTTCGCTTTCCGGAAAATGTTTCGCCGAAATTTATTCTTCATGAAGGATTTAAATGTTAAACAAATTTCTTGATTTTTAAAATAAAATTTTTATCCAAAAATAATTTATTGCCTTAAATTTAAATTGAGTATTCCATTCATAAAAGATCTATCCCAAAGAAAATATTTGCCGTGTAAAGTAAGATTGGGCTTTGAAAAATTTTATTATTTAAAAGAAAAATGAACAAATTGGAAGGATATATATAATAAAGGGGTTGGGTTTGGGATTAGAATTTGGAGGGAAAAAGTAAAAGCGGACTTGGCAACAAATCAAAAACTGCTTCCAAAAAAATATCCTTAAATCCAGTAAAAATAGAAGGGATGTCAATTTCTCCTTTCTCGTTATTCCCCCACCAATCATAAGTTCAAAAGCAAGGAAAGAGGCATAATCCCCCATGCCCCATGGTCATGATTGAGAGCAGCTGATGAAGGTGGCAGGGCATTGGCCAAATTATTACAACGTCAAGTTATGTGGGCCAAATGCCCCTTTAAGCCCCGAATGAATTTGTAAAGAAAGCGAGGGTGGCACCGGCCCAAGGAATGGATGATGAGGGGATAAGGGGCATTTTGCCGGCTGGCTGCTTTTTGCTTGAGCCCAAAAGCACAAATGGCAACGTTTTGTGTGTGAGGGCGGTGGTGGACATTTGGGGGCCAAAACGAGGGTGGAGATGAAGCGAAAGGAGGGAGGAAAAGATGGACGGAAGTAAAGCAAACGGCCAAGGGAAATTGTGAGGGTGGACAAAGGGGTGGGCGAGGGAAGACCTTTGGGCCAAACCCAATATTACACAATTTGTGCCCTCCAAGAGAAACATTTGGCCGTCGGATTGTGAGGGCGTGGAAGGTGGGGGATCGGAATTTGCACACACATTATATTAGGCTGCTGAATGGAGGTTGAAGGGCAAGAGGAAAATTCCAATGAATTAAATTCGGGACGAGATCAAATGATGATGGGACCATCAAAATTTTGGCCCGAGATTTGTAAAATTGGAAATGAGTGGAATTCGGATTAAATTAATCTCAAAAGGGTGGGAACATATTTGAAAACTGAAGTAAAATTACTCAAAAAAGCTGAAAATTATCCATTTTTCCATCCTTTTCTGCTTGTGGCCAAAAATACCTTCAAAGTTCTGAGTGGAAATTCAGTTAACTTTGGCCTAATCCCGGCTTTTATAAAGTGTCGGTCATCATTTTTGCCTCAAAGCTCAAAAACAATAAAAAGGGAAGAGGGGGGAGGAAATTTGTTATTCAAGAATAGCCAAAAATGCGAAGGAGGAAGTTGTGGGCTGAATTCTGAATTGTTGATGAACCAACAGCTTCATTGTATAGAATTACTGGCTCAAAAAATTTTGTTTGGTGTCGGCCAAATTTTTTGGACGGAAAACAATAAGAAGGTGTGCACAAAAAAGGAAAATAATAAATAAGTAAAAAGTGCAGTCGTGTGAAAAAGGCAAAGGCCAAAAATGAAAAAATGTCGAACATATTTAAACAAACAAGAATATAGGAAAAAATAATTTAAATTCTAGGAAATGGTGTTTTGTTTTGAATTTTGATATATTCGTAAATGATTCCTAAATTTAGAAGAATGAATTATTTATTAATTCCAAGAAATTGTATTGTTTTGGATAAAAAAAATTCGCAAATGTTTATTAAATTTGAGGAAAATTTATTAATGGAATATGTTTTTTGATAATTTAGAAAAAGTTTTTCACTAAATTAAACCGAAATTAATTGGATAAAAACAAAAGAAAAGGAGAGAAGATTAATTGAATTTTTTCCTATCAATCCTTAATATTTTTGTCAGTTTTTTTTTAAATTTTACTCAAAAAATGCTTTAACACAACAAAATCATGTTGGAATTTGCGTGTGTGGCGTGAAATGGATTTTCCCTAATGTAAGTGCATAAATTTAAGTAGCATTGAGTACTCAAATTAAATTGAAGGGGAATGTGAGATTTTGAACGAAACCATCTGACATTGGGGGGGGGGGGGGGGGGGGGGGAGGACCATTGTTCTCCGTGGACAAAATTGGATTAGTCGGAAATTCGGAGAAATTGTCATGAAAATCCATGAACAAATAGGATGAGGGTGGAACATAGAAAGGGTTTTGAAAATTTGATTGTCCAGCGACAATTCATTTGTCTTTTGTGGAGTTTTTGAACGGAAAGAATGAAGAACTAGCCAAGGCTAATGATGGGAAGGTGTAAATTAGGGGGAGAGGAATTTGTAAGGAAATGTTCTCAATTTTGTTTGAATGGATTTGAGACAAACAAATGGAAAAATTGTGCATTTTTTGTGTGCCAAGAACAATGGGGGAAATGAATGAACTTTATGAGGAATGAAGATTGTCATGTCAACTCCCAATAAAAATCATGTTTGGAACAAGAATTTTTTTGAGTAAACATGTCCGGCGGAAATTAAGCCCCTGCCTTATGAAGGTCAATAATATATATATATTACGATTAGTTCTGATTTTTTCCAAATTTTGAGAAAATTTAATTCCCAAATAAGCCAAAATTAATTAAAATGTAAATAATTAGAAAAAAAACTTACAAAGGCATTAAATTTTGGACTCGCCCGGCTTTTGGTGGCATTGGAATTGGTGTCAATTTTTGGCATTTTTAGTAAGGAATAATAATAATATTTATGTAGAGATGGATTTTCAGCAATAAAACATGGATGGAAAATAACCAAAATTGAATATGATGGAGGATTTTGCTAGAGGGAGGACATTAAGACAGGGAAACCTTATTTATAGAGCGGAAGCCATCGGCGCGAATTAATTTTGGCCTCCCACACTCTATTGATGTTCGGCCCCGCCCGATTGCCAAGGATTTTTCCCAAAATTGCCATCAATTAGCCCTCAATTGTGTTGCCTCATTTTAGGTGCCTTTGGGTACTACCCGTGCGCGCGAAATCGCTGTTAAATGCCATTTGTGAATAAAGAGGAGGGGACCTTTTTTGTAATTATTCATTTGTGAATAAGTGATGGTAATAAATTGGGACCAAAATTGGGGAGGAAACGGAAATTAAAAATGTGTTCGCCCATTCAAATTGGCCCAATGCCCTTTTCTGATCATCCTATTTTTGGGATAAAAATAGAGGGAAGTGTGTTTTGTGCGCAAATGCCAACAATTTTACATCTATTTAGCACCAATTTTGATTGAGTCCCGTGAAAAAAGGTTGTTGGCCATTTTTGCAATTATTAAAGGGAAGGAAGGAACGTTTCATTGGCAACAATCCATAGTATTGAGGTTGGAAGAAATGCATTCTTTGCATTTTGAATTGGGATTGAGGAATTGTTTTGCTTTTTTTTATTTCAGATTTTTTTGAAATGTGGGATTGAGGTAAAGTTGGGAAGTGGCAACGGACTCGGAACATATTTTCAAATTTGTTTATTAATTAGCTAATAATAAGTGAAATTTTATTGGCTCTTTGGATGAATTGGACCGAATTTTGACTGCATATTTTTAAAAAGAATTTTGGGAATTGAATATAAATCTGCTGGTGCTGGTGTTAATATAAGTAAATGGGGAAAATGTTGGTAATTGGATTAGACTAAAATTAAATTTTTAAAAATGTTGCCTCAAATTTATTGAAAAAAAAACAATTTGATATGGAAGGAAAAAAGGAATGGAAGATGCGGAAAATGGAAAGGGAAAATGCGGGAAAAAAAACAAAAATATAATTTAATGGGAAAAGGATTAAATTTAATTGTATACTTTCAATTGTTCATTTTGTTTTTGTAATTTTGTCCCACCTCTTTTCTATTCCCACTTAAGCAAATTTGATGGAAAATGGCCGTCCTTCAATGGTGTTCGACGGCAGGCACTGTCCGGTTTCGAGTCCTCACGATATTGGCCCACTGGGCATTCACAACGGTAGCCGGCACCGTCCGCTTGGTTCACGCATTGTTTGCCCTCTGAAAATTTGTGAGGAAATTTTAAATAATTTTTAATTTAAATAGGAAAAATTTTTTCAAGGTTAGGAATTTTTCAGGGACTTAAGCAGGCACGTATTTAGGGGGGGGGGTACACGGGGTACGTACCCCCCCCCCCCCCCCCCCCATTGGGGGAAGTGGAAGAAAAAAAAAGTAAAGGGGGGACCCTTCTGTAGTCCAAAATTGGTCAAAATTTTTCGCTGCGCGGCCATTTTTGACCAAAATTTTACCCTGCGGGGCCATTTTTGACCAAAATTTTACCCTGCGGAGCCATTTTTGACCAAAATTTTACCCTGCGGAGCCATTTTTGACCAAAATTTTACCCTGCGGAGCCATTTTTGACCAAAATTTTACCCTGCGGAGCCATTTTTGACCAAAATTTTACCCTGCGGAGCCATTTTTGACCAAAATTTTACCCTGCGGAGCCATTTTTGACCAAAATTTTACCCTGCGGAGCCATTTTTGACCAAAATTTTACCCTGCGGAGCCATTTTTGACCAAAATTTTACCCTGCGGAGCCATTTTTGACCAAAATTTTACCCTGCGGAGCCATTTTTGGCCAAAATTTTACCCTGCGGGGCCAATTTTTGTTCTAAAATTTTTACTTTGGCAAATTTTTTTACATGCGTACCCCGCCTAGAAATTTTTTACATGGGTGCCCCGTGCCCCCCCCCCCCCCCATCCGAAAATCCTGGATTGGATACGTGCCTGGACTTAAGGTATTTTTATTGAAAATTTTAGCTTCTATTGGACATAAAATTTATGGCCTTAAAAAATATCAAAATAATAGAAAATAGAATTAAAAACTTTTTTGATGGAAATATTTAAAGGCCATTTTTTAAAAGTTCAACTTTTTGAACTTTTGGACAATAGAAATTGATACATATTCTGGAGGGGGTTCTTCCCTTTTTGATTGACAACATTTTAGGCATTTTTTTGCGTTGGAATGAAAACATTGGACTTTAGACAAAGTGCAAAGATGTGGGATAAGAATCTCAAGGGATTTTAAGGAACACCTACTACGGATTTGGTATTAAAATTTTCACGTTAAACTGTAAAAAAGGACAAAAAATTGGGGGATGCAGAAAATTAAATGTATTTTGGTGAGAATTTGTGTGAAATTTCTTTAATTTTCGGCGAAAAATTGGAATATCCGGAGAATGTGTAAATTTCGTCATTTTTCCTGGGAACACATTAGATTTCCTTTCATTATCAGATTGAATTTCAATTTTGCATTTTTGTAAATTGAGGAAAATTGTCCCGTTGTCCCGTCATAAACCAAAATGCACGAAAAAATGGTGGGAGAGAGCAAAAATTAATTTGTGGTCAAATTCATGGGAAGTGGGTGGTCGGTCTTGAATTTGGAAATTCCTTCAAAATTTTCCTTCCTTTTCCTTCGGAAATGAATTTATTTTGGAATCAGCAAAAGAAATGTAAAGAAACGTGGGAAAATATTTCCATTTTTTGTCAACCGCGGTAGAAATTTGGTCTTTTAAAGAATTCAAATAAAAATTATTACAAAAAAATGATTATTATTTTCTGCATTTTTTATGGCATTTTTTATTTTTTTTTGCAAAATTCCATCTGTTTATAATAGTCCAAAAAATCACTTGAAAATTGTGGACTAGGAAAGGAATTTGCCCTAAAGGTAAAATTGAGGAATTCGCCCAATGATGAAGTAAGGTACCACCAATTGGACCATTTTTAGGCCCAAATCTATTTCCCAGCAAATTCATTAATTTTCATTCCAATGATTCCGAAAAAAATTCCTCCACCCTCACAAAATGACCAATGGTCTTCCTGATTGTGAGGACATGTGGAAAATGTACCCGAGGGAAAATGTTGAGGAATGGCCAAGGGAAGGCCATTGTTGAGTACATCAAAAATGGGCCCTTAGGGCAGAGGATGATGAGATGAGGGTGGTTGAGGGAAAGGGGATGATTGTCTTGTCACGATGGTGTCAGTCGGCGCCGTCAAAAAGAGCCAATGAAAGGGTATAAGAAGCATTTTTTGAGGCTATTTTCGATAAAAATAGGGAAATTCAGAAAAAATGATTGGAGAAGCCAATTCGACTGGATAAATGATGGATTTGAGGGGATAATACTGATTTTGGATGTTACAAGAGATTACAAATTACTAAGGGGATCAGGATATAAACTAAGTAAGATATCTTTTCATCGTTCTCTGTGTCCCATCAATCATTTCCGAAAAAAAATGTCAAAATAGAGAGGTGATTTGTCCCCGTGATTTTGTCCATTAACATTAATCCCCCCGGTAAATTGTAATATCCAACAAATTTAGTGGAAAATGGACCGGAGAAAAAAGCTTGCCAAAAATTTCTAATATTTTTAAAATTAATTTTAATTTATAAAAATTTAATATTTTGAATGCAAATTCACCCACTTTCACATTCCGCATAAATGCACTCGTCCAAATCCACGCATTCCCTCACATCGAATCGGTAAATTTTTGTCCGGTCAATTTTGTGTTTGTCATCCGGAAATGGACAGGCACAGGTCAAATTCCAAAGATTTTCCTGCAAAAATTAAAATGATTCTATTTTTTGATTGGTTCCACATACCATGATGCCCAAGAAATCATCGTTGAAGGCCTCCTCCAAATCTGCAAAAAAATAAAAAAAAATAATTCGATAAAATTTTTCGGTAATTATTTTTAAAGGAACTAAAAGGCCAAAATTAATTGTAATTTTTAATATGAAGGTAAAATTCAAATTAAATATCTTTTTTTATTTTACTCTACAACATAAAATCGATAATAATAATACGGTGAATTAAATAATAAATATTCATAATCATATAGTAAAAATATTCATTATTTAAGGAAATGATGATATGGTCAATTAATGTAAATCTAAATTCCTCTCTTTCATCATCATGCAAATGCATCTCCACAATCCCTTCATTTAATAATAATCGTAACAATTCAACCAATTTCGGCAAAATACGATCTTAGTTAGAGAGCAATAAACTATTTCAAGGAGAAAATCAATTTTTAAAACAATTATTTCTATTTGCGAAAATTTATTTTAAGAACTAAAATTTTTAAACTCACAGCAATAATGGGTATTGACGGCGGCGTTTCCCTCATGAATATTCTTCTCTTCGACATTCGTCCCATTTTTATTATTGCCACTTCCTTCCTCATTTTCATTTCGGCTTTTATTTTTGGCATCTTCCAATTTTTTCTTTTCCTCCAAATGACTGTGCACAATTTCACTATACAAATGACGAACATTCTGCAAAAATAACAATATTCAAGGGCAAATTCATCAAAAGAAAATGTTCAGTAATAATTTTAAAAAAAGTCAAAAAATTTTCTAATTTTTTTTCAAAGTATTTTTATTTTTCGAATTTTCCCACCCAAATTCATTTACCAATGAGGAACAAGGTGATGCCGGACACCATCCGTCAGTCTCTGTCGATGTTTTGGATGCATTGAAGAAGCGAGTACTATTAATTCGCCCACAGCAAGGATCCGGACAAAAACTGAAAAAATTCAATAAAATTTTGTGTTTTTATGTGCTATTTTCGGTAAAAATTAATAATGAATATTTTTGGCATAGTTAAATAAAAAAAATAAACGATCCTCCTTTTTTCTGACCTGATATCGGCGCATTGGAATTCGAGTTGGTTCCAAATGTCGTCGATTGGATCCAATTGGTCCGTCGAATTTGTCCCATTTTGATTTGGCCATAATTCCGGCGATTCCGAAAATTGTCGAAATGGACTGGCCGGCCACTAAAAATTATTAAAAAAAAAATAAATTATAACAAAAATATTGTACCTGTTGATTTTGATATGGTTCGGATCCGTAACCACAAAATGGAAGTCGTTCCAAAATACTCAGACGAGTTTTAGTGAGGAAACAAAACAAATATGAGGCAGACATGTCGAAACTAAAAGGAAATTAATTAAAATTAATTAAATATTTTTACTTGAATTTTGTGTTGGAAATGCGCCGATTGAAGTCCAATTCCCTAAAATATTATAAAATTAAATTTAAATTCCAAAAATGAACTCACTCAATTTGATAAAATTCCTCATCCATTTTTTGGTCCTTCAATGGAAACATGAAAAGGGCCCTTTGTTGAATATCCGCAAAAATTAAATTCACGCAAGCCTATTTTGGGGGGAATATTAATTGACTAATAATAAAGGAAATCGAACCATAAATTCGGTCGAATTCGGCGTCGAACAATTCGAATAAATTTGTCGATGAAATGGAACGGATGGCTGCGGGAAATAACGATTGAAGCCACGATGCCCTAATAAATGAAATAATTGAAAATTATTGAGGAATGAAATGTTTACCAGTAGCCGGTGAATAGGCCCAAGTGCGATAAAGCCGTAGGAACAGAGCAATTTTGCCGAGTTTCGAAAGCAATGAACGAGCTTGAAAAATGTTGAGGCTTTCAAATGACCTGAAAAAGATGGAATTTTCTTTGAAAAAATATGCCGAATTTATTTGACTTACTTATCCAAAGTTGCAGTGAAATTTGCATCAAAAATTGTCAAATTGGGTTCATCATCTTCTTCGTTATCGTCGTCTGACCCATCTTTCGGAGTAGCATTCATCGTAGTTTGCGATATTTGTTGTTCTCCATTCTCTGCGACAATACAATTCTTTAGTAGCGACAAAAACAGAATAATTAATAAGAATAAAAGCTTCATTGGATTCCTGAAAAATTCACATAAACATAAATGTTTTTATTCATTTTTCGTTGAATTAAACCGCATATATAATTCTAAGAATCTGAATAATGATGATCCCGGATTCTGGAAAAAAATTATTGATTTTTTAGAATTCTGTTTCTTTCTGTATTAAATATAACAAAATGCCAATATAATTATGGAAAAATGACTTTTTATCCATACTGGTTTTCGCTTTTCGGCCGGCGGCCGGCTATTCGCTATTTAACGGGGGTGGATTAAAGATTAAACCGAAAAACCAATTGATGATTTTGGATTTAGCATGTTGGGAACCTTTTTAAAACTATAAAAACATAAATTTATAAACAAAAACAATAAACTAACAAAAATAAGTAGGTTTAAAAAAAGAATTTTCCGGTGAGAGCAAACACAAATTACATTTTAGCATTAGCATAACATAACATGAACCACTAATCAAAAATCAATAAAGCTTAAGCCGCTTATTTATTAAATTATATGTAAAAACGGAATATCTAATATAAAATTTATTCTTTATCTTTAGAATAAAAATGGTTACAAAAATGTATTCTTTAACTATCTTTAGAATAAGAATAAGAATGAATCCAAATCCAGTGTTCTTCTATTATCCAAACATTTTGGGCTATGCACGTATCCTGTTGGCATTCCTTTCCTTCTTTACAATGACAACAAAACCATTCCAAGCTTCATCCTATTATTTTATCAGCGCTTTTCTCGACGCTTTTGATGGATTCTTAGCAAGAAAATACAAACAAGGTTTTATTAATTTAATTTCAAAACTGATAATTCAATTGAAGAAACTCTTTTTGGCGCCATGCTGGACCAACTCACTGATCGTTGTGCATTTCTTGGTCTACTTATGGTCCTTTGCATGTTCTATCCAACCTATTTCTACTTCTTCCAATTTGTTGCTGTTCTGTAAGTCTTAAAATATTCAAAAATTATTATTTTCAATTAATTTTAGTGATATTGCTTCCCATTGGCTTCATCTACATGCAACTGTCATTTCGGGCGATGGCCATGAGATCAAGACCCACAAACAATCCAAAAATCCAATATTGAATTACTATTATACATCAAAGTAAGCCAAAAAGTATTCCAAAAAATGTTCTAATTAATCTTATTTTAGGCCATTCCTCTTTTTCATGTGTTTTGGAAATGAAGCATTTTATGGACTTTTATATTTGGCTCATTTTTGGCCTGGACCAAGCCTCTACTTCATCAGCTTTACTTATCTTTTGGCACTTTTGGCTTTCCCAATTGCGGCTCTTAAATCCGCAATCAGTTTGGTCCATTTGGCAACGGCCTCTCAAACAATTGCTGAACTCGATTTGGCCAAACAAAACCACCGAAAGCGATGAACACAAATGTGAAGAGGGAATGAAAACAAATTTAAATGATGAGCTTTGATTTATTCTCCAAATATTTTTTAGAAAAGATATTCCTTTTATTTTGTGATTGTGATCTCATCAATGTTTGTTTAGATTTTAGACTTTAGAATTGAATAAAGAATTGATTATTGAATTGTGTACATTTTTTAATGTTCCACACAATTTTATTCAAAGGTGTTCACATTTTTTCTTTCTCCGGCGGCGGTTTACTGCTCCCTTGGTGGGATATCAGGGTTTAAAATCCTTTTCCTGTTGACTGATCATTGCTTCCTCCACAATTTTATCATTCATTGAATATAGCTTTCGCTCTTAATTATTTGTCCGAAAATACTTTTTAAAAAATTTTAATTAAACCATGTTTTGCAAATTTGGTTTTGGAAATAGTTTTAAAGGGTTTTCTATCATCATCATTGGTTTAATATTCTTAGGATCGTGATTGTCAAAAATTGGTTTGGATAATTCTTTTTGAAAAGTCCGAAATATGGACATAAAATAATTCGATTAAATTTTAAATTATTATTCTCGGCACAAAAAGCCATTAATACAATAAATATGGAAAGATGTTAAATAAATAAAATTTAATAATGAGTAACAATTCTGCTCAATTCCGTCAAATCATCCAATATTTGGTATCGACTGGTGCCCAATTTCCTTGATAAATCCGTCTTCTCTTGTGTGCTCAAATGCAAATATTGGCTGACCAAAAGTCCATCAACAATGTTTTTGGCCGCACTGATTTGTTGATTTGTGCCCGTCTTTTGGGGTCGAGCCGTTCGGGAGCCACGCGGGTTCAGTCCAGCCGGTTGCGGTACATGCATATTCATCACCTTCGAGAGGATAGGGGATTTAATTATTCATAGATTAAAAATTTAGTGTTTAATTTGCTTCTCAGAAAAAAATTTTTTAAATGTCGAAAAATTGTAATGATTCAATGGTTATAGTTTGTCCTAGACACCCAAACCTTATATTTAATCGATAGATCTTGATCCTTTTCCTTTGCTAATAATTTGGCTTGGATAAATCTAATGCCAAAATAGTTTTGAACCAAAAAACGAAAACCGGTTCAACCGGTTTAAATACTCCTCAATACTGCTGATGAGTTCTGAACAAACTATGACAAATTATATACCATTCAATGTGTATTATTCTTGACCAGATCTATCGATTTAGTATAAGGTTCAAGAGTCTAGAACAAACCATTGAACCATTAAAAACTTTCGACATTTTCAATATTTTTTCGGCAAATTAAATATTTATATCCTTAAAAAATTAAACCTGTTGAAGCATATGTAGCCGCCGAAAAACTTTCTCATTCAACGGCCGCACAAATCCGAATGATCCATCCAAAGTGGCAAAAAAGCAAATATGCGTGCCCTTTTGATATTCTCCGTCCACAAAACATTCGGAAGTGTGCGATTTGATTCGGACAATGGAATTAATCATTGAGCCAATGTTCAATGCCGCCCGGATGATCAGCCGTTCGCCTCCAATTGATTCTTTCATTTCGGGTAAATAATTGAAAAGGGTGACATTGGCCAGCTCATCGGTGAGCATAAATCCCAATTGTTTATGGTCGGCGAGGAAACTGGCAGTCATTGGAGGCGGGGCCGTGGGCCGAAGATCGCGCGAGACCAGCGAAAGTGCTTTGAATTCTTCCTTCAAATTTATCGATTTATTTTGGCATTTTTAAATGTTTTTCTTTACTTGATATCGAATGAGGGAAACGGATCGGTACAAATCGCAGGCCAAAGCAAATTCCCGAAATGCGACCATATGATGGACGTAAAAATGCATATCCAAAAATGAGACTCCGTGCAATTGATTGTCCCGAAATTGCCAAATAAAAATCTGGCAAAATTTATGGAAAAATCAATAAAATCGATAATTTAAAAATTGTCAACCTTTTGGCCCATTCCCGTCAACAAAAATCCGTTGATTGCGCATAAACTTGTCACTGGTCCCTTTTGTTCTTTATCATAAATGGATTTGAGTCGATGCCGTGTGGTTGGCATTCCCTCTTCCGGCACCACTTCGATCAGCTCGAACAGAATGACCCGGCCTCGCACATAAACTTCATCTCCATAATTCAGTGCCGTTCCCAGGGCCAAATAATTTTTCACACCGGAAACTGAAATTTATATTATTTTTGAATATTTTATTTTATCTAATTTCTGTTGGACCTGTTGATTCGGAAGTGAGTAACACTTCTTCGCAGCAAGTGACCGTTTCAAATTCCTCAAATTCAAAATCGGCATTTGGCACGAATTTCCAATCCTCCGTTGAGAATAGCTAAATTTAAATGAAGGAATTTTTTCGGACCATAATTTATCGAAATTTAATTCAATTAAAATCAAATTAATTAAATTATATTTGATTTTTTAATTATACGAATTAACCTTTAGTGTGTAGGCGTCAATTTGTGGTAAAATGAAATTTTCATCGCGTTCATGTGTCTCCACTTGTTTTTCCTCATTCACAACGGTGCACACAATTTTATTCGGCCTAAATTTTTGATTTATTAATTAATGAAAAAATAAATGAAAATATTTGCCTTTTTTCGCTGTTGACCAAAGCAATTAAATCGGGTTGAAGCATGAAAAGCACATGATGGACGGTTTTGCCAATTGGAATTTTTCGAAATGGATAGGAGGCATCGTAATTGATTTCGGTCTAAAATATTTATTAAATATTTTAAGAAATTTTAATTCAAATTAATTTCTCTTTTCTTTATTCCTTATTTTTCTATTTTAAAGCAATAAATCAATAAATAATTTTCTATTTTTTGAAGTAATATAACGAATAATAATTAAATATAACATTGAAAAATAGGATAAGGAACTTACACATAGCCCAGCCACGCGTACATGATATTCAGGCTTTTTGGTCAAATAAATAAATCCATCGCGGCATTTTGCATTGTTGAATTGGGCAAATGACCAAATTTGGCCATCAATTGTCATTGGATGCAGTCGGGGTTCCCCCCTTTCCAAAAATAACATTGACGGATAGGCACCGGCCACAAAAATTCCATTTTTCTGCAAATTTTGGATGATATTTCCATAAATGACAATAAATTTGACCATATTTGAAATCCGGGTGAATGGATGGATGCATGGCCGGTGTTTTTCCTCCGCCTCCCTCACTGCCTCCACCGGTGCTCTTCCATTTTGGCCCAAAAAGCGATGCTCACGCACAACAACCGTACAGGGGAGACGGCGGAAACGAATGGCCAAATGTCCTTTAAATGACAATTTTTGACTAATTTTTTATGGAATTAAATTTAAAATCGAATTTTATTTCACCCAAAAACCAACCCGAAATTTTGTCATCAAATGGGAACAGTTCATAGAAAATGGCCATATCATCGACCAGTGCCGAGAGAATTGGCCTCCCATGATTTGGTCCAAGGCCGGTGCATTGCAATTCCACAATAATTTCTTCGGCTTTGACCGCCGATGAATCGGCCGATCTACTCTCAACGGGTTGGGGCAAAATGACCGGGGTATTCATGAAGCCTTGGTGCTGGGGTCGTTGATGTTCATCGGCATAGGCGGATTTTGCATCATTGTAAAGTACCTCGTGGGCTTGACTGAATTTTCGGACCTTAAAAAAGGAAGAAGATTATTTTCAATTTAACCCAATATCCCATTATTAAAATGTATTTACTAAAAAGGAAAATATTTAATTGGCGAAAAATAATATTAAAAATGCCGAAAAATTGCAATGGTACAGAGAAGTTTATCATAAACCCATAAACCTTATACCCAAACCCAATCGATAAATTTAAATTAGGTAGTTTTAAACCAAAAATAAAACCGGTTTAAATATCCTTTAATTTTGACTAAGCCATTAATTATATACCTATAATATTTTATTCGATGCGTTTTGATGACGAGTTTCAATGGTTTATTGTTTGGAAATGTAGAACCAAACCCCTAAACCATTACCATTATAATTATTTTGATCTTTTTTCGCTAATTTTCAATCATTTTTTGGGAAATTAAAAAAATGTTTATGATTGGATCGTTTTTCCCCACCATATAGACGAGTTGCAATTCGGGCACCGTGTAAATATACAAATTGCCATTCTCTCGGACAAAGAACAGCCAATAAGTGGGCTCAATTTTGGTTGGATCCACAATTCCATGGTCTTCCAATTCATCGTCTTCCAATGAATTTTCGCGTTGTTTTGCTTTTTGGCTATTCGGAATTTGATTTTGGCCTCCATTGATATTATTTTCGGTATTTCCATAGAGAAATTCCTCAATATCATCGGCCTCTTCCAGTTGCTGTTCGGTTGGTTCCTTTTTAATTGTTGGCTGTTCATCCTATGAAAAAAAATTAAATTAATTAAATTGTTAAAATTATTTATATCCACCTGAATTGATGAAGTGGACCGGGCGAACATTCGCCGGTCAACGGCCAATGGTGTTTCCTTGTCAATTTCCATTAATTCCCCCTGGCCATTCTCTGCATCAGTGCACATTTGGAAGTGGCCACTCAAATCTTTGTACAGGCAAATTGAGGTGATCGGCGATTTTTCGTGTTTAAGCAATTCCAACGCTGGGATCTTAAGTAAAAGTTTTATTATTTCCTAGCCAAATTTTTGTTCAAATTTAAACTTAATTTTTTATGCGAAAATTTCATAAATTTTTAAAAATTTTATATAATTTTTTTTCGAATATATTTTGTGAATTATTAAAAACCCCAAAAACCGCACATGTTGAAGCATTGGTTTTGTCCTCAATAAATGGTAGAGGAAAAATCGGCCATTCAAAGTGAGCAAAACAATGAATGGGTCCACAATGGATGCACTGATCACTGGAAAATTTGAATCAACCGTGTGCATTTCCAATTGTTGTTGTTGATCATTGCTGCCCACCAAAACTATGCTCGTTGGTGTGATCTGCGTAAAAATATTATTTTTATTTTAGATTAATAATGATTTTTGGGTTAAAATTACTTTCACTCTTATTTATTAGGGAATTAGATTACTTAATTTTTTGTCAAATTAAGAGACCTGAATTTTTACCAATGATTTAGAATAAAAATGAATTTAATTAAAACGTAAAGTAATTAACACCTTCAAAAATGACTATTAAATTCTCCATTTATTAGGTCCAATAAAATAAAAAAATTGACAAATCCTTGAAATTAATTAATTTTAAAAAATTAATGTAAAAGGACAGAATTATTATTTCATGCCTGATTATGAGTTGAATAAAAATTTTCATATTTAATTTGGTAATTTTTGGCCAAACCTGAACCAAAATTTGTCCTTCGGCCATGTCGCCAGCGGCAATTGTGGATTCACTAAGGCAAAAAACTTGGTTGCCATCGTCCAATTCCACCATTTCATTATTATTTCCCAAAAGCATGACCGCCGTGCTCCGTTCACGGGAAATGACCAAAAATTTGTGTGTTCCATCTCGCCGCCGACCAATTGTCCAAATTCTTTGGGATTCGTCCAAATGTTGGCTCGTCACAATTTGGGGCCGAATTGAGCGATGGAAAAAGCAAAGGGAGGCATCCTTTCCATGGCCGGATGCTGTAATCTGCGATTTGAGAGAATTTAGTAAAAACAAAATAAAGAAAATAATTTTAATAATTAATTTTAAAAAAGTAAATATTCTTTCGGATTCGGAAAATAGAAAAATTAATTTGGCGACAAAATATTGGAATGCGAATTTGATCAATTTTTTGTGTCGCCAAATCGGGTTATATTGTAGTTGAAATTTGATTTTTAATTCTCATAATTTAATTTATAATTAATTTCTTACCATGTCAAAATAAACATCCCTGGGATTTTTGCGGAATACATCGGATATAAAGGTGGGATTGGATGTTCGAAGTGATTTGCATGGGCCAACATTTGGGAGGGAATCGACCAGTTCAAATTTGTATGTCCGGAACAGTTTAGACAAGGACTGAAAAATAATATTAAATTAAATTATTTTTAAATAGCCTAAAATATTTAAATAAATTATATTGAATTTCTATTAAAAATCAATGCCAAAAAAAGGAAAACCTGTTGCATGACGAAACTTTTGCAAAATTCCTCTCCATAAAGGAAGAAGTCATCTTGGTCAAAAAGGATTCGGCAATGTTCATCGTGGAATGCACTGTCCAAATCGTCCGAATGTTTTCGTCGCTGTTCCCAATTAAATCGCAACAATTGGGAATCGCCAAGGTGGGAGGCGACGAACAATAAATTCGTAGAACAAATGGTCAAAGCGCAGGGAATTGAAGTGTCTGAAAATAATTTTAAATTAAATTTATTATTTAGATATTACTTTTTGGAATTTTTTTGAATTGAACATAAAACAAAAATTTCTGTTGATAAAATTTTTCAAAAATTTTTGTTGATAAAAATTTTTAATGGATTTTCGAACCTCCTAGTTCTAATTTGAACATTAATTTTTAAAGAATTTTTAACAATTTTTGCTTGAGTTTCGTCCGCTTTAAATCATTTAAAAATCAATCTTACAAATATCATTTTGACAAAATACAAATTCCACCCTCCCAAAACACTAAAATATTTCGAATTTTCGACATTTTTTGGATTTATTTATTTTTTATCAATTATTGCAATAAGAAACTAACCAAATACCCTGGTCATGTGCAAATCTCGGACCACATTTGCCCGGTCAGTTTCCAGCGTCAAAATGTACAATTCGCCGGTCCTTGACACCACAACCACATCCGTAGGGTTGGCCGGAATTGTTTGGCATTGGCATCCATCCAAAGTGATTCTCATTTGTTGATGATGTTCGGCCAGTGGAAATCGGCTGAATTCATCGGCACAAGAATTCAGGGAAATGCCACGGGCGGGCACCGATTGATTCAGGTAAACCACTTCGTTGGCGCCGAATAGGCAAATTCCACCAACCGGTTGAAGAATTGGCAAACATCGGGCCACGGTCATTGGAAGGCCGGAAAAGTTCCAAACGACGGCGTGGACCCGGTCTTTCAGGTTTAGGGAGACGCCCAAAATGCTAATTGTGTCATAGCGGACAGCGGCTCTGAAAAATTTTTAAAAATTTATATTTTTTGTTGAATAATCCAAATAAATTTTATGATCACCTACGAAATTTTGTCTAAACCGGTTTCGATCAACTTTTTATGGCCTCTTAATGGACGAAAAAATAACTTCCCTTGAGCGGATTCGAACCTACGACTTAAATTTTGCAAAATCAAGGATCCCCTTGGGTTGAAAATTTTCTAAAAAATTTGCAGGTGATAAATAATTAAAGCATAAATTCCACAAACCTTCCTGCCGTTGTTTGAATTGGTTCAAACAAAAAGAGCAGAGTTGGCTCATAATATCCATGCATAAAGCACATATCCATCACATTTTCGAGGCGTTCATCCAACGATCTTAAAAACCAAATTACAAATTTATCAAAGCACCAATAATTTGCAAAAAAAAACCTCAATTTAACAATGTAACTTTGCAGCATAATTTGTCTTCCATCCCTTTGATTTTCGCTTCGATTGGATCTGCTTTTTTGAAGTGGAACAATGGCCAAATGGCGGCCATAAACTGTGAATGCACAGCATCGACTCTTTGGGTCGGCGCATAATTCCGGGTGATGCGAATCCTTGGAATAGCCATCTCGCAAAAAATCATCCTCAAATGAATGTAAAGAAAGTGTGTTCAATGTCATTGTGGCCGGATTGATGTTCACAATTGACAATTTTGCATCATCGAAAGTCAGCGCAAGTGAATCTGATTCTGGGCAATCTTAAAATTAAAATGAGAAATATACTTAAGGAATGTTTTTTGGAACTTATTAAATTTTATGTCCGAAATCAACAAAAGTAAAAGGGAAGCGTTGGATTTGCCGCCTAGCTCTTAAGATTAAGGGTTTAGGCTTTAGGGTCGGCTTGGTTTAAAAAAGACCGAAAATTTTTATCCAGTGAAGATCCCCCTTCTTTACTTTCGCAAATTGTTTTTTTTCCAATACCTTCAAGCCGGATGATTGCCATCCCCCGAATGGGCGCCATCATCGTAAATGAAAGCATACATTCAAGTTTTGGTGGTATTTTTGATGAACTTGGCAATGTCCCGGTTGTGTCGGCATAGAATGGATTTAGGCGATAGAATTTTAAGTATTTTGAGCCGGCAGTGGCCAAATATTTTACAGTGCCGGGCAAAAATCTTCCCCAAACCGAAAAATCAATTGAAGTTGCTGCGTCCGTCTCGTGAAGAATTGAATACATTTTTTATTATTATGCTTAAAGGATTTATAAATTATGCAATTTTAAGATTTGCAAAATTGATTAGATAATTATTTTGTTGTAAACTATCAAAAATAAAATTAATAAATTATTGGTTTAATTCTTTTATTTTTGAAGAAGAAAAATAATTATTCGTAAAATGCGAATGATGAAAATTGAATGAAATTTCTATTATCCCTGAATTGTAAAAAAATTGTGAATTTAATGTTCATTAATCATCGGCAAAATCATATAAATATTCCCTTTGAAGATCCAATGTGAGTGAGATCGACCTTTAATGGAAAAAATTACTTAAAAACAAAAATTATTTGGGCTAACTTTGCAACCATTTGAGCAAAATTTAAGTCGCATAATGAAATGTACATGGGCGTATCTAAATTTTCGCGGGCACTGACCACTCTGAGCAATCCGGCATCAACCAAATTATTGACCTTAAAATAATGAGGTGAGGCGAGAAAAATCGATTAATTTTTAAAAACCTGTGGAGTGAAAGCCGTCCACAAATCCAAATCTTCGTATTTTTCGAATAGCTCACGGAAAGTTTGGCAAAAATATAAGAAAATGTACATTCCACGTTCATGGTCGAATTGTCTTGGACCGGATTCATGGCATTTTTCACGCATTGCCTTCTTTCCGCCAACCCTGCATTTCCGTTTTTGTACTTCGACGCCCTAAAAACAAATTAAATTTATTTTAAATTTAATCAAACATTAAAGAAAAATCGTTTATCCGTTTGCTGTGGATTATAGCTGGCACAATAGGTTGCAATAATTGCCATTCGGATGAGCAGTGGAAATTCCTTCGCCGGATCAAATCGTTCAAAATTTTCCTTCTCCTCCAGCCCAAATGCGGAATCCTCTTTCAGTTTCAAGCAAATTGGGTTTATTTGTTTGAATACACGGGCTGGGATTGCTGAAGCATAAACGTCCACCGGCGGGTCCATTTTCTTGCATTTTTCAGCAACAAAATTAACCTAAAAATTATATTTTAGTCAAAAATATTAATATTTAATGTTCACCATGTGTTCAAGAAGTTTTGGGTCATTGTAATGCAAAGAAATTGTGTCGTAAATATATTGTACGAATGGTTTCCCATAGCCAGTTCTTTCGGTAATCAAATCGCATGGATTTTGTTGAGGAGTTTCCAAATTGATTAATTCTTCAACTTTTCTCTCCAATTCTTTCATATCCAAATTCATTTTTCTACAAAAAATTGATAAAATTACAATAAAATTGGTCTTTTTAAGGAGTGATCAGACGATTCTTGACAATTAAAAATGAAATAAATAAAATGGAACGGATAAACCTTTTATTGAAAACATTTCGTTAAAAAGAAAACAAACAATGTTTATAGTTTATAATATTTATATTCACAAATTTTTATTAAAATATGGCGACAAAATGGCATGTAAAATTATAATATGATGGGGGGGGGGGGGGGATTGGGGATTTTCGAACATATATTTTTCAACAATACCCTTCTCAATGATCAACTTCTTTGTTTGGCGATGAAAACGGCCGTTCGAAGAGCATCTTCCGGATGAATTTCCAAAAGGACTTCAGCACCACGATTGAATGGAATTGAGGAGGAACCGTCCAAAATTAGATGGGCATTTGTGCACCGAGATTTGAGTTGAATTTTGGTGCAGAAACCACGGATTGGCGTCTTTGGGAATGTCGCATTGAACACCGGGTCCCGAACGCTGAACGCCATGGCTGAAAAATGTGAGGTTTTGGTTAGAATTCTTTTTTTTATAGAATTTTTACTTTGCAATTCCGGCCCAAAATTGAGTTTATCATTGAATCGACGGCAAATCTCCTCCACCATTTCACCGTTCACTTCTCGATCCAAATTCATTCCCATTTGGTTCATCACTGTCAAAATTTCGCTCAATGTTTGTTCCGTCATTCGATTGATATTGTAGTGCCTTAAAAAAAATTAATTTTGAATTATTTTTTGGATTGACTTTTCATTTACCATGAAGTGGAGCCAGTTCCCGTGCAAATTGTCATTCCCGAACTTTTCTGCTTTGTCATTGGCCCATTGTCCACTTGAACATCATAATAGCTGACCCGTGCCGCGTGGCTTTCCCCAATGAAAACTTCGTTTAAGGCAAGCAACATTGGCTGATCGCCACTCGCTGTTTGGCCGCCATTTGGCAAATTGGCCCCACCATTGGCAACATGTTCGTCCTCATCATCAGAACTGTGAAATGAGAAATGAAATTATTTCTCTTCTTTTTTATTCAAATTTATTTGCGATATTATTCATTTTCTTTTGGATTTTTTTATAAAAAATGTTCTTCAGGTCTTTGCTGAAAATTATCAAATTATTGAAAAATCTACCGAAGAAAATTGGATAAATTTTATCGGCCAATTTTTGTTATTTTCCTTTAATTTAAAAATAATTAGTCAAAACCTGAATTTTGATTTTTTGGACATTTCGCTGCCATCATCGTCCGTTTGTTCTCCATCTTCCATTTCCGCCTGCCCTTTACCACCACCAATATTTGTTCCATTTTCGTCATTTTGTCTGGATTGTTGTTGTTGAATTGAGGAGGAAGAGGGCGAAGAGGAAATATCGCCAGCGTTCAACAATGTCACCCGAATTCGTTGGCGACTCATCCAATGGAATGTGGGTTGGGCAGATTCGGCCAAAAATTGTCGAATCACTTCATCGGCTGGATGGCGCGATTTGCCGGTTAGGCAAAGGAATCCTTCCGAGCTGTAGATGGATGGGAAAATTATTTTCAATTTTTAATGAATTTTAAATTTAAATAAATACAAAAAATTGGTTGATTTTTTGGAAAATTTAAATATCTATTGATTCATTTAAAAATTATGTCATATCAATTATCAAATAAAACTCACCCGACTGGATCTGTGTTGATGCCAATGACCGGTTTTTGCCCGTTTAAAACCCGTTTTGCTGCGGTCAAAAATGTTCCATCTCCGCCGGCCGAAATGATCAAATCACTCCAATCCACCAGCGCCGTGGAATATTGACGACGCCGCACAACTCGCCATTCAATGTCATGTCGTCTGATGGGAAAGTTTTTTTTAATTTTAATTTATTTACTTACTCCAATTCCCGAGAAATGTCCCCAATATATTGCTGTTGAAGTTCATGCCTCTGCTTCAGGTCAGCAATATTCGCGTACTTTTTGCTCAACTGGAAATTTCATTTTGATGAAAATAAGAAAATATTTTATATTTTTAAAGTGAATGATGGATACCAAAACCTTATGGTTACTAAAAGCGATTTTCAATTTATAATTTGCTCTTCGGGGTTTTTTCCCTTTATTTTATTATTCGGTTAAAATTTACACATACATCTTTGAGGAATTGTGGATCATCAAAATCTTTGTAGCGTTTCTTTGGTTTTTCGAATTCATATTCCAACAGCGATGACTTGGAGACGATTAAAGCTCGTTTTGGATGGAAGCCGTCTTTGAAGGGCGATGGAGATTTTTGGGGCATTAATTGCTAAAATGAAAGTTAAATTAAAATAAAATTGTGCAAAAAACCTTAAAAAAGCTAATGTTCCTTTGTTGCTGCTGTTCTTGGCCATTCTTCTCATCTTCCAATTTTTGGATGGGCCCATTTTGTTGTTGGTTGTGCATTCCTCCTCCTGCGATTATTTTGATGATTACAAAATGGGAATAATTAATAACATTTTTGGAAACAATTCTTTAGTCGCCCTAATTCCAAGGTCAAAACATTTAATTATCTAGAAATGATTAGTTCCCTACCTATTCCCAAAAAGACAATGAAAAAGTGTAGAACCTAGAACAGAAAATTTTTCAATTGCCTCAAGATTCCCCATATATATTCCCCTTATTTAAAATTCTAAATAACTAAACAAAATTTAAGCTCACTTGTGCAGTAAAAACGTGGATTGCTGGCTGGAAAAGCTTGTTTTGGAAAGCAACAGGAATTTGCGACAATGATTGTTGTGAACTTTGATGAAGTTTGGGTATTTTTGGAATGTTTTTGGAGGAATGGGGCGGCTGCTCCACGCAGGAGGCAAAAAGTTAGTGTTCTATTCTGGACGGCAGCAATTGCTAATTTTATGTCTGAAAATGGGCTGATTTATATAGTGCGTACGGCGGACTTATTTTGGGCGAGAAGGGGGAACAAATTTTTGTGACTTTTGTGTCCTAGAATACAATTTTTTGTGTATTGACTATAAATTTTTAATGAAAAGGGAAAATAAGTATGGGAATATTTCAAATTTATGTTCAAGTTTACCATTCTGTGACAGAATTGAAAGTGAAAAGGAATTAATTTATTTTAGAATTCATTATTCTTACTTTATTTGTAAATTTGGCACATATTTGAAATTTGACATTTGACAAGAGTAATATAGAGGAATTTATAATTTAAGAGGAATGAATTAATCAAAAATAGATGAAATTGATTAAATATTTATATGTAAAAGTACGTAGATGATCGATTAATTGGCGGAAAAATGAAAGAATAGAAGTGGTTCTCTAAACCGGAAAGTAATGCACAAATTTTTTTTCCAACCAATCTGTCACGTCAGCTTAACATAAAACCTTTTTCTATTGTTGGGGGCATTTTTTAGAATAATGCGATATTGAATTGGCAATTGGGTGCGACTGTGTTCTGTGAATAGTTTCGAGTTTGTGACTTTTTCGTTTTTCAAGAATGAGTATGTTTTTGTTTTATAGGGTTAGTTCTTTTGGGTGTCGGTGTTGAGATTTGGGAATTATTTTGGTCTACATCAAAAAACATCTGCATTTAAGGAAATAGTAAAGTAGATTTTTGAGAAACAAATTTATTCAAATTTTTTGGATGTCAATTTTTTTTATCTGCTATTTCAATTTTTTTTATCTGCAATTTTTTGGAACATTTTTTTTATCTGCTATTTCAATTCTTTTTTATCTGCAAGGTTTTTTCTCCTTTTCTTTTCCCTTCTTCATGTTTATCTCTCATCCTCTTTGCTCTCTTGCTTACATAAACGGTTCCAGGGGTGCGCGGAAGTCAAAAAGAAGGTCCGGATATATGAGGATTAAGTAAGATTAAGGGGGATTAAGCCGGATTAAGCCCCGAATTTGTTGGGAAATGGCCAGTAGGGCCAGAGGAAGGTCAGGGAAGTTGGCCGAAGGCCCAGAGACTGGGAGGGATATAGCTGGATATAGGGGGATTAAAGAGGATTAAAGGGGATTAAGCCCCGAAGTGGATACGGAATGCCCCGGAAGTCCATGGGAACGTCGGGGAATTGTAACAGAGGCCTGAAGACTGCGCGGGATTAAGCCGGATATAAGGGGATATACGTGGATTAAGGGGGATTAAGCCGGATTAAGCCACGAAATGGATGGGCGTGAGTCTTGGTTTGGCTGTTTGCTTCCGGCTTCGCGATAATCCCATTCTCCGAACCCCTAACCCTAATCCCTAGCCCCTAACTAAGCTTAATCCGGCTTAATCCCCCTTTATCCACCTTAATCCCCCTATATCTGGCTATATCCCGCATGCTCCGAACCCTTAAGCCCCTAGCCCCTAGATCCCATGCCGCCCCTAATCATAACCCCAATCCCTAGCCCCTAACTAAGCTTAATCCAGCTTAATCCCCCTATATCCATCTTAATCCCCCTATATCCAGTTTAATCTCGCGCAATCTCCGGGCCTCTGTTACCTTTCCCTGACCTTCCAGTGGCCTTCCGGGCCATTTCGCATCCATTTCGAGGCTTAATCTCCCTTAATCCTCCTTAATCCTCATATATCCGGATATCCCGCGCGCCTTCTTTTTGACTTCCGCGCACCCCTGGAACCGTTTATGTAAGCAAGAGAGCAAAGGGGATGAGAGATAAACATGAAGAAGGGAAAAGAAAAGGAGAAAAACCTTGCAGATAAAAAGAATTGAAATAACAGATAAAAAAAATGTTCCAAAAAATAGCAGATAAAAAAAATTGAAATAGCAGATAAAAAAAAATATTTGCCAAATTTTTTTATCTTCAATAATAAGTGAAAATTTTGAAAATTTAAGAAAATTACATAAAAGAGAGAATCAATCTCACTTTAGGCTTTTTTCGACATCTTGCTTTTTCCACAATAATGCTTGAGGATAAAATCTGTGCCCACTGGCAATGGAATTGGTACAAAAATGGGAATTGGCAAAATGCATAGATGTTGTTGTTGACCATTTTGTTCTCCTTCTAATTCATCAATTTGATTTTCTCCTCTCCTATTTCCTTCTCTTCCCATCATCATCTCATCCAAAATTCGGTCAATTTGTTCATCTGACACCGATGGCCCATTAGCCGAATTATGTTGTTCTTCTAAAGTGGCGATCCTGCCTTCATTTTCTGGCCCATTTTCAAATGTACAAAAATCTTCCGCCTCTTGTTGTTGTTTGCGAAAAATTTCTGAGAAAAATGAAAGGGCATTCCCGAAGGCAATCGCCTGTTGTTGCTGTTGGCTATCATTAATCAGTGCAGGGAATGGGAAAGATGGGGCAGAGGAGAATGGTGGTGCCGGAATGAATGGCGGTGGGGGTGGCAAATGATTAGCCGATGATGTCCCAGGAAAAAGTTGAGGGGTGAATGGAGGCAGAAAACGGGATGTGGCCAAAGTGGACGGTGGGAACAAATGAAAATTTGATGGCGGTGGGCCTATAAATGAGTGGAAAAATCATTTTTTTGGGCCATTTTTACTTACCCAGAGGTAATGCTGAACCAAAATTTGGTGGAAATGGTGGTGGCAATGGAGGAAATGGCAGCCGAATTGCCGGACCACAACTTGATGTTGGATGATGTTGTGGGGAAATTGTCGATTCCACCGGGCTAATTGTTGTGGAATGACGTCGAATTGTGGTCGTTGATGATTCGTCATTTTCTGCCATTTTTGGTAGTGTTGGCTCAATTCTCTGGTGCTTTTTGTTGGTGTTGCCAACCAAAGGTGATGGTTTAGGTGGACATTGTTGTTGTTGTTGTTTACCATTAATTGCTGGAGTTGGTTCCAATTTTGGCTTCTTTGTCGTCGCTGTATCCAATGAAGAAGTGGATGTTGGCGGTTTTGCCCTTCCGGCTTTCACATCGTCCCAGTACCGTTTATTCAGTAAATGAGGGGGATGAGGACGTGGTTCTGCACTTCTCTTTCGATTAATCAAAGATATTGTGCCATTCATGTTGTTGATGCCATTTTCATTCGCCCGTTTCTTCTTCAATTGTTGATTGGCCACAATTTGGCCATCAGATTCAGTCGAATTTGATTTTGCTGGAGGCAACGAATTGGCCATGGCCATCAAAGAGTTCGGTGAAGGTAAAGCTTTTGAATTTGTTTGTATCATTTTGTGTGGAATTCTCTGTAAATTTCGAAAATAAAAACAAGACATACCATAATCATTGTTGGCGCATTTTTCACCGTAAAGAAAATTTTCACAACAATTCCCCAAGGCTTGATATTTATCCCGCGGCAATGTGGGCCCAGTAAAGAAACACAAAACTCGGGTGGCCCACAGATCCCACCCTCCAACATTCTATATCGGGTGGGGCCTAGTCGCCGCGATATGTAATTTCAAACTGCTGGCGATGGCGCAAAAACTGGGGGAAGGTGGAAATGGAAGGCGGCAAGGCCAAGAAGGGGTTGAGGGGGATGTGGGCCGAAAGAGGAAGTGGGAGGGAGGGAGAACTGTGTCAATGGGGATCGGATTACGGAGGCCGCCAATCTTCTCCTCCTCCTTTTCTTATATCCTCCTTCCCCCGACATTTCCCTTAAGATTTTGCCGATTTTTTCCAAAATTTTCCAATCCAATTTTCAAAAAATTGCTCAACAAATACCCTCACAGGGTTTTCTTTAACAGTCTTCAAAAAAGGGGAAATTGAGGAACGGTCCTTGATGATAAGGGGATTGGCTGTGAGGCCAAAATAGGAGGGGGAAAGGGGGCGTTGTGAAATTCTAGCCAGCTTGGTCCTCTCCATTTTCTTCATCCCCCCTAACCATTTTCCACAAAATCCACCACCACGCATTTCTCCATTCGGGGTCCACTCCAATTTCACATTTTCCCCTCTCCCAATTTTGTTGGTGATGGAGGGGAAAAGAGAGGGATGATATCCGATCCCCGATCCCCGCGGGCCCCTTCTTGCTCTTTCGAAGGCCTCGCAGTGGCGGTTGAGAAAATTGGGGGAGGGGGATCGAGGATGCCAGAAAAGACGGATATGGATTAAGATGGAAATTTTTGATAGGGCAAAATTCAAGGTTTTGAATAATATTGGGGAAATTAACAGAAAAGGGCTTAAGTTCTGAAGAATTCTAATTTTCTGATTAGCCAATTCAAATGCCCAGTGCCCACTGAATAAATAAACAAAAAAAATATATATTTTCGGTTGATGCCAAATTTGGACTAACAAATGGGCTTTTTAGGATGGTAAAATCAACAAAAATTGAGGTGAATTTGATATTTTGGAGGAGGAAGTAGAGGGCTATTTATTTTTAGAATTCAAAAAAGATAAAAAAAATTATTTATCTCTCTAAAATATTCATAAAAAATAGAGGATTTTCTATCATGGATAAGTAATATAGAAAAAAATTACAAAAATTTTATGGTATTTTGGTGAATTATGAAGTATAATTTTAAAGAGCCTAAAACAATGAAAAACGGGGAATATAAAAATGAGAAGGAATATTTTCGTTAAATTCGATTATATCACTAACCATTCACATCACAATTGGTTTTCATCTTTCATTCAAAGCCGCTTCTCCAAAAAGTCAATGTTCATTTTGAAGAACACATAGGGGAAATAGTCGTGAACGCCTAGTGAAACCAGTGTGGGCGCATCCTCAAATGTTTCTATTGGTCCGCTGGCCGTTCCATCCAAATGATGGTATAATTTATTCAATTCAATGCGCAACTTCTTTTGAGCATTCTTCATTGGCTCCATAATGGTAGCTTGGAAATTGACGGGCAAGCCGTACCTGAAATCCAAAGTGTGTTTGTATAGATATGGAAAAGGGGATGAGTGTAAAAAAAAAGACATTTCTCATTTATTAAACGAAGAATGAACTCACCTCAAAACGGACTCGACAAATACGCGCAATGCTTTGACATGCACATAGGCAGAGAAAATCTCGCCAAAATTGATTCTCAACCATCGGACCAATGGTGCATACTGTCGTTGCTTCTCTTGCACGAGCTTATCCCGTTCGCTTTTGCCCGCCTTCAATGACTGTTCATCATAGACAAAATCACGCACAATGAACCTTAGGTTGGGATGAGAAAAAGTAATGAATAAAAATTATGAATGGTTCAGTTCGGAGGGAATTTTTTTTTCTCTATTTCTAGTTTTTCCCGTCAGCAGTAGAAAATGAGAACTTAAAAACACAATTACAATTCAGAATGAGGCAAAAACACAATTACAATTCAGAATGAGGCAAAAACACAATTACAATTCAGAATGGGGTAAAACACAATTACAAATCAGAATGGGGCAAAAACACAATTACAAATCAGAATGAGGCAAAAACACAATTACAATTCAGAATGAGGCAAAAACACAATTACAATTCAGAATGGGGTAAAACACAATTACAAATCAGAATGGGGCAAAAACACAATTACAAATCAGAATGGGACAAAAACACATTTACAAATCAGAATGGGGCAAAACACAATTACAAATCAGAATGGGACAAAAACACAATTACAAATCAGAATGGGGCAAAACACAATTACAAATCAGAATGGGGCAAAAACACAATTACAATTCAGAATGGGGCAAAAACACAATTACAAATCAGAATGGGGCAAAAACACAATTATAAATCAGAATGGGGCAAAAACACAATTACAAATCAGAATGGGGCAAAAACACAAGTACAATTACAAATCAGAATGGGGCAAAAACACAATTATAAATCAGAATGGGGCAAAAACACAAGTACAATTACAAATCAGAATGGGGCAAAAACACATTTACAATTAAAAATCAGAATTATAAATCACAACAGGATAAAAAAAAACAAAAAAATTCAGATATTAAAAAAATTTAAAAATAAAATTTATGGAATGTAAAATTTTTTCTCTTTATTGCATCATATTTTGTAAGAATATCCATTTTAAAAATATAGAAAAGACTCACTTATTTTCGCGGCAATTGTTTTTGTATTCATCAATCACTTTCTGCAAATGGAAAAAATACAATTAATGTTGTTAATCGCTTAAACAATTACTCCCTTCTCCTACCTGAAATAATGTGACCGTGTAGAGGGCGTGCTCCTGGTCTTCGGTGATTTTTCGCGCCGATCCAGGGACAACCATGTTCGCAAATGTGTGATATCGATTTTCCCATTCTTTGACCGATAATTTGGGCACAGCCACGCAAATTGTTTGCAAATATTCTGAGCCGAGCACAAAGTCATCCGCTTTAACAATGTCCGACAAATCTTTGGTGACCAATGAGCCACTTAAATTGCGAAAATAGATTATTTTAAATTTTTGTACATTATAATTTTATTCTGCAATGAATTGTTTTTAACAAAATCTTTAAGATTTCATTATTCATTTTGATAATAATACTAATACTTATACTCTAAATTTTAAGATTATTTAAAAATGAAATCAAAATTTGGTCTTTGGTGTAATTGAATTTGGTCGTAGAAAAGTCTGTTTTAATTAAATCTAATCAAGAAGTTTTAGTGTCAATTTGTATTTTAGAAATTCTTACGCTGCTTTGCGATCGATGGAGGCCAGCGTGTTCTTCAAATTGTTATAGGCTGTTGCCTTTGTTTTCAAGTCATTGTCGATTTGGGTTATTTGTTTGCCGATTATTTCGCTTAGCACTTTGAGTGATTGTTTCACCGGATATTTGGCTGCCTCCCATTGAAACTTGGTCACATATGTTCGCATATCCTCTGTAAAATGAAAAAATTTTTAAAGCTTTTTACGCCGAATTAAAATGGCCAAAAAAGACTTTATATCTTATTAGAGAAAAATAATTTTGAATTGTTGTGAAGCCGTCGGAGAGTTAATTTTAGCGTCATAGCGCGAAACTAACTCACGGAGGGTCCACATTTTAATTTTGCGCAATTCTGCAATCCCATAGACCGAATTGATTGGCCCACAGGAATCAACTATGCGCTAATGGATTCGAACCCGAATATTATACCAAGGACTTAACCCAATAGACCACAAGACCTTGCTTTGAAAGGCGAAATTTACTCAATAATATTTTTGTTTTAAATTAAAACTGAACTGTTTCCAATGACCAGGTTTTCTTGCAATTTGTTCCTCTCCTCCTCCAAAACCTCCGAGAAATATTGGACCAATTTGCGAGTAACCCTAAATTTAATTGAGTTAACTTTAATTAAATACAATTTAAATATTAGTGCTTAACTGTTCAGCGACCACATCCAATTTGGCCAAATCATCAGAAAGACCGACCAATTGATCCAATGTTCCGACCTGAATTTTCAATGAAATATTTTCTTATTTTTTTAAAAAAACCTTGAGATCAGGAATGTTGAATTTGCTATTCACCGACAAATTCTGCGTTGTTTGCTGTAATCGATCCCAAGTTTCTTGCGGTGTGGAATCGCCTGGAGCCGATATAATCCAAAGTTCGGTGTTTGATGAAGTACTCATTATTAACTTTTTTACTATGCTATTTTTCTATGAAAATTAAGTCAATTAAATGATCGAATAAAATTGGTAAAAGTTTCGGTTTTCATTCTTGAATTTTTGGGTCTCAATAAAAAGGGAAAGAGCGAAGAGTGAGCAAGCGAGACCGATTTCTGGTCTTTTGCGCCTAAAGGGAATCGTGACGGGAAAAACATTGAGAAAATAGCAGGGGAGAGCTATTCATATCTATTTTCTTAAATAGAGACCAGAGAGTTTTGGCTTTTATTTTAACAATTAAAAATTAACTTTTTTGATATATTTTGAGATGTATTTTGATAAATGATATGTAAAACGTAATAAAAATCGAATATAAAACGATTAATACGAAATTAAAAATTAATTTAAATTTTATTTCAAAAAATATACATTTCGAAAAAGAAAAATTATACAAAACAATAAATTCAAAGAACAATGATGCCAAATAAGCTGGGGAAATGTTGCTGTAGGAGAGCTCTTCCTTTCCTCGAGCTGAGCCCAAAATATAATAAATTGATGAGACAAGTGAGCAGTGCAGCCAACAAATACCTAGAAGAGGAATAATAATTAATTTATGAATATAAATTTAATAATAATTATAATTAATAAACAAACCAATCGAAGCCAAGTTCCTTCTGCAAATATTTGAAGCGTTGTAGGAATTCTCGTCGACTCGGCCTCCTCTCATTCGACTCATTTTCTTCGTCTTCCTTCTCAATTTCTTCATCCGTCGCCGGCTGCCCCTTTTCTTGCCAATTCCTTGGGCTCAAATCCGTTTGTGCCTTGATCACCTTGATCAGAGTGTTCGGCTGGGAATAGTCGTCATAGAGTCTATAGCGAGGAAATCCATCTTGCCAAAGTGCAATCACCGGCGTTGAGGCAATCCCATATTGAGAGATTAGGCTGGAAATGGAAAGAAATTTTAAATCGATTTTGTATTTTTAATGATTTTGATATATTGGATATGAGATGATTTAATTTTTTTGAATATTCCAATTATGAATTGAAAACATAATTAAATGAAATTGAACCTTTCTGTGTCCTTTCCACCCTGTGAAACATCGACAGCCACGACGCTGAGTTTTGGATAGTACTGGACAATTTGGTAGAAAGAGGCGGCCACTTTTGCCGAGAAAACGCAATCCGGCGAATAGAAAAGTGTGAGCATGCACCAGGGACGGCCGCTTAAAATAATTTGGTGAAAGCAAAAAATTTGGTTTTGTACAAACCTTGGATCTCGATATTTGACTTGTTGGAGTATTTCCTTGGCACTGAGCAATTTGAGCCGAGCATCCGGCGAATCATCCGCTGCAATAAACTTTCATTATTCAATTCTTTAATTTTGATCGACCTATTTTTATTATATTGGACTAAAAATTAATATTCTCCAAACTCTTTAATTTTGTAGATAAAATATTCTTCATTTTTTAATCAAAAACATATTTAAAATTACAAAAACCTGTTCCACAATTCAATTGTCCCGTTGGACTTGACAAATCTCCGGGTAAGCCTTGAACACAACGAAAATCGACCATTGGTGGGCATTGGCGCCGTAGCCAAAATATGAATGGTGAAAATGCGGGACAATGTTCTGTTCCATCATTATTATTGTCGAGCATTGTTGTGGAATTAACTGCTCCCATTCTTTGGCCGCCTTTCCTCATTTCATTTTCAAGTTGGACGGAGGTTAATAGCATGTTCAAAGCAATGAAATATATCATTAGCGAAATGTGTTTTTTATTCCTTGAGTGAAATTTAAAATTGTTGGTTAATGATTAAATGGGGAAAATGTTTTTGAAATATCAATGAATGTTTGAAACATTGTTTTATTATCAATAGATCCTATAGGGAAAACGATTTACTCATTTTTAAAAACGATTTAAAGCAACTAATTTTAAACTTTCTAAAAATAAAAAGGCTTTAAACTAATATATGTACAAAAATTTTCTTCGTTATTAAATTTGATGAAATTAGCATATGCAGCTTGGGATATTTAACCATTGCATTAATAAATCAAAATTTACATGATTTAAAAAGAATTTTTTCCAGAAA
The DNA here is from genome assembly GCA_030063045.1 of Pratylenchus scribneri. NCBI lineage: Eukaryota > Metazoa > Nematoda > Chromadorea > Rhabditida > Pratylenchidae > Pratylenchus > Pratylenchus scribneri. The sequence continues at coordinate 1,318,596 of JAQSEB010000058.1, read as the reverse complement.
AAGAAATAGGTAGATAAAATTGAACAAAATGAATTCATTGAGTATCGAATTTTAAGTTAGCAAAACTGAAATTTATGTCAAAATGGAATTTAAAAAATAAATAAATAAGCCAAATTGAAGATTCATTCCATAATAATTAAATAAGTTCCTTCATTCTTTCCATCCAATTCATGCATCCATCTTCATTCCAAATGCCATTTCTTCATTCGTCCATGCCATCCTTGTCCTCCTCAATTTTTGGAGCCAAAAAGAAGCGCAAATATCCATTGCCTTCGCCCTCAATTTCGTATTCCACCACCAATGGGACACGGTCGCACATGGAAAGGCGCACTCGATTGGCCAGGCAGGTGGCCTTGGTGAAGTTGGTCAACTGCAAAAAATGTGAAATTTAAACACCTAAACTATTCCCAAAATTAACTTACATATTTGATGGAGAAGTTCATGTTCACTTTCTCCTTCACAGTGATGTCAATGCGCTAAAAATGAGGTGTTTTTGAATTTTATCCACTCAAATCATTTCCCTTACGTCATTATCGTTCTTATCCTCTTCGTCCTCGTCCGCGGTTCGATCCTTGCTATAGGTGATCGTGTTGGTGACCGTATCCCCACTGCCCTTGAACACAACACCCGATTTGGTTGCCGTAATGTTCAATGTGTCGGAGAAGGTGGCAATGTCGCGGCAAACTTTTTGAAATTCGGCGGACTAAAAATTATAATAATTTATAATGAATGAATTTAACTGACCGGCATTTCAACGACGGCCGCATATTTCTGGTCCGGGATGCCCAAATGTTCATTGTCCAAATCCAACAATTTCAATGTGAGGTCCTGTTTGCGGCCTTTGTTGTCCTCGAACGAGAATATCACCGTGTCCTGTTCCCCGTCCTGGTATTGGATCATCAATGTGTCGTCCGTTTTTGAGCATTTCAGGACCTAAAAATTAGAGGAATAATTGTTTTATAATTAATTGTAAAAAGTTAATCATTCTCACATTAGCCCCTTTCAGGTGATTTATTTGTCTAGAAATGTATTATGTGTAAAAACGCATAAAGCGGCAACTAAGCCCTACTAAATTAATTTCCCTGCTCATCAGCATGTTCAAACCCGGTATTGTAAAAGTGAAGGGTCACTTCTTTGAGTCGAAAATTTGCAAAATTTGTGTTGTCTTTAGAACCCTAGGCAATAAACTTTATCAAAACCTAATAGCTATACCTATTACAATTTAATTGGGGCAAACCCAAACCTTGCTCAATTCAGCCAAACTCAGTCCAAGGCTGATTGTTCGATCGCAACGGTATATCTCGAACAGGCCAATGTCCAATCTGAGTGAGACCAGCGCAACATGCGAACCATCCATCGCCTAAAAAAGTGTTTTTGGACCCTAAGTTTGATGGAAACCTGCAAACACATTGAATTCTCGGTACAATCAAATGGGGCATCCGTGACCAAATCCTTGACCGACTCCACAATTTTCTTGAAAAGTGAGGCGTTGGCGAACTTTGCTTCGAACATTGCACTTTTGGCTCAAATATTTAAAATCGTTTTACGCTTTATAATGTTTTAATCTGGAAAATTTATAAGTGAGATTTTGTATTTAATAATAATCATGATTTTCTGATTATTTAGGTATTTTAAAAACTTGGCCATTCTTTTTCTCTTATTTTACTATTTTAAACGAGATAATTCACTCAAAAATTAGCCGATCAATTTTTGCTGTACAAATTTTCACAATTTTGGTTTAAGATGACAATAAAAAATTGTTCTCATCTCATTTTGCTTTTTAATTTCGGAAAAATGAGCGATGAAATGATTTTATTGGCTTGGAAAATTAAAAAATTCAAAATTGAATTGACCGCCATCTATTGATTAGAGAAGTCGGAAGGGAAAATGTAAGCGAAAAAAACAAAACCTACATTCATCGCTTATTTTTTCAAGCTTAAATTTCTTAAACAACCTTTTTCGGTTAAACATGTTAGCAATTGAAATAACATCAAAAAATATAATAATTTGTTTCAACAATTTTTATAATTAATCTACATTATTGACATAATTTTATCAAATATTGAGTCAATGCGTAAAACAAATGAATATGGAATGGAATGCAAATAAATAGCATGAAAATAAATAAATTAAAGTCCAGATTTCTCTGTTTTCATCAATCAGCCTCATTCAATTTCAATCATTTCATTATTTTGGCGGAACATGTCGGCCCATCTTCATCATCATTTGTTGCCTTCCTCTTCTTTCCCAACTCAATTTGATCGTCGCATTTCAATTCAACAATTTCAGCAATCTTTAATATTAATTTTTAGTCATTTTTAATATTTATTTTATGGTTTTTAATTTGAAAAAATTTTTGATTTTCTGATTAAATTTCGCAGAGCAAAAATAAATATTTTTTATTTAACATTAACAAATAAATAATTTTTACCTTCCGTTTTCGGATTTTAATTCCAGCAATTTGTTCGAATTCATTTTCGGATTTGACTTCAACATCGAATACATATGCACCATTTGTCGGTAAATTGGCCAATGTGAATTCCAAAACATATTCCACAGATGCATTGGAAAAATCCTTCATCAATTTCGTTGTTTTTGCCGATAAAATGTGCAATTTCTTCTTATCAAAACCTTAATAATAATTCGTTAATTAAATTGAATTAATTTTTATACCTTTTCCTACGCCTTTGTGACAATATTCCCAAATTTCGTGGATTGAATGAGAGAGATCTTTTTTGAAATATATTTCGACTGATTCAAGAAAATCCTCAGGATGTCTAAAATATAAATTTATTTATAATTTAAGAAAATATTTTACTTTGTATTGGAAATATAGCTGACCAGAAAATCGGCATAAACAGTGGGATGAAAATATTCCCAAAGTTCTTTTATTTTGAAATTACGAAATTGGGTAAATGCAGCGCCACGACGCAGAAATAAGTCCAAATGTCCGGTCCAACAAAGGCTTTTCGCCTTCAATTTGTTGCCATTTTGATTGACTGGACCATTAACCGTTCCGCCTTGTTCTGTTATAAATTCTTCAATATCATCAAAAGACTAAAACAATTAAATTATTTTAAATCATCATAACTTTATGATTAACCTCCAACTTCTTTTTTGAGAATTCCAATCGCCAAATGAATTTATTTGAAGAATCTAATCCAATCAGAATTGTAAACCAATTCGTCCGATCCATTTTGTTCGCCACAATCAATAGCAATGAATGTCCATTTTGATGAGATTTGTACAATTCTCCATCAAAAATATGCAAAATTTGTCCATTGTTAGTTTCCAATTGAACAGATTCGATTATAAATCGGTCTCCAATTTGATATTGCTCCATCTTATTCAATAATGGCTTTAAGAATGTTGGAATTGTGCCATTTGCAAAAATCATTCGCACAAATTGAAGCATCATTTGTTGTGTTAAACTAAAATAATTCCCAAATTTATAAATTTAAATTATTTTAATTAATATCTTATTAGACCTAGACCCTAGAATTAAAATTTAAATTCCACAATTGAGAAAATAAACCCATCGCTTTTTGATAAACAAAGATGTAATATAATTAACCGTGAATTTGCCAAATGCAGAAGTAATTCCTCCGTGAAATTTGTGGGTATGCCAACAATGTTGTACATTGGATGCATAATAGAGAACCGCCGTCTTGATGTCAACCAGCTGCCATAACGAAACAATGCATCCAATTCGGGTTTCCATTCAACATTTTTGTAAATCTCCACTGACTCGCGACCATATTCTTCGAACTCATCTTCATCTTCTTCTTCACCAACCAATGAATAAATATATTCTTCGAGAGACTGAAAAAATGATTGAAAACTTTTATAAATTTTTTTTGATTTTATTGATTTTTTCAAATTAAAATAAATATTTTAAATGAATTGAATTTTTAACCGTTTTGATTCGTTCAATGGTTCGTCGCATTCTGGGCGAATTATTGTTGACAAATTCCCAGGATGAAATATTCACCAAAACATAAATTGCATCGGGCAGTGGCAGGCATTTATGTATTTCAGCGAGTAATTCAAGAGGCAATGGTCGTCTATATTCCAATTCCATTATTTAAATATGATTGATTGATATGTAGATCTGATTAAATTGTATTTTAATAAATTATATTTGCATATAAATAATAAACGTTATAGACATAAAGGTATTATTGGCCGAATAATTTTCCTTTTATTAATCAATTAAAATCTAATTTATATATTGTTTTATCGCTTTGCAAAAGTTTTAATTGTTCCGAAAAATTCAAAAAATAACAATAACAAATAAATTCAATGGCATCTCATCATCAAGATCTCTTCTTTCTTCCTCCACCGCCAGCATCACTCGAACTTTTCCCGGTCCTCATTTTCCTCTTCAAATTTTCCTGTCTTCTGTGGCTTTGATAGGCTTCCAATCGAGCTTTTTTCCGTCGAGCTTTCATAATTTGGTCCACATTTTTCAGTTCATTCCTCTTTCCTTTGCCGGCATTTTCCCCTTCTCCTCCTTTGAATTTATTCTTCATCCGATGGTTTTTAACTGGAAATAAACATTTTTAATTTAGGCAAAAATTTTAACTAACCTCCAAAACCTCGGCGACCACCGCCGCCATTTTCAGCCTCATCTCCACCATCGCCGCCCTCTCCTCCTTGGATGTCCTCAACTTTTTGGCCCCGTTTCCATTTTTCGTATCGTCCACTTTTGTAGCTGGCCGGCACCCATCCACCCTCCTCCGTCTTCACTCTCTTTTGTGATGGCCCATCTTGTCCAACGAATTTCTTCTTCTTTCGATCCCAAACTCTTCGTTTCCCCTCCAAATACATTCCCTTCTCGTCGTCTGCACCCAAATCCAAACTGGCATTCCGGGCTGCGTTCTACAAAAAATTAGCAATTTTTAATTTAATTAAAAATGTAAAAATAACCTCAAAATTGTTGTCATTCCCTTGGTGGACAGCCAATCCGGCTTCAGTGTTCGCATCCGTCGGATGATAGGCCACAAAATTTTGGGCTCGTTCTCGTGCCCTTTGCTCCTCCATTCGGCCCAATTTTTGTGAAGGTTGGCCATTAGCTGTGCGATCGGTCGCGGAAGTGCCCGCCCGACCCAAACTATTTTGGAGTTGGAAAATCGCCTAAAAAGGATATATTTTAAACAATTTTAATATAAATTATTGAACCTGATTTGGTCGCCAATTTCGAATTTTCTGCAATATTTGATGTTGTTGATGTTCCCCTCCATCCATTCCGTTGCCTTCCCTCCCATTTTCGGTTGGCGAAATTTCGGGGAATAATTCGGCTTGAAGGAAAAATGGATGCGGCCCGGTTGCTTGGAATTCGGCCTTTTCACGTTTGACACGTCGAACGGATTCAGCCGAGGCCGGAGGTCGAGTTCTTTCATATTTTTTCATTGCATTTTCGGATTTATGCAACAAATCGGACTATAAAAATAAATTTTAAATTTGAATTAAATTGTTAATTAATACAATTTCGATGGAATTTTGTTGGAGGTTAAGCAGAAATTCGGTCTCCAAATGTGAAAGTGTGTCCGGAAATGTGCCAATTAGGGCGGAATTTTCTTTAAAAAAATTAATTAATTTTATTAAATTTTTCCATACCATTTTTAATCCATTTTCTTGCCGGCTCGGCGGAATTCACAAATTCCATTGGTCGACCAATGAAAAGGAATAAATCCACCAAATATGGCATTTCGTCGGGGGCAACAAAGGAAATTGATGTGCCAGATTTGCCGGCACGGGCCACGCGACCTTAGATGTTTTGGCCAATTAGTAATATTTTTAATCGTAATAAAAATCAATTAAAACTGACCAACTCGATGCACAAAAAGTTTTGGCTTAGGTGGAAAATGGAAATTGATGGCAAAATCCAGGAGGGGAATGTCGACGCCCCGGGCCGCAATGTCGGTCACAACCAAAAGTGGACAATCCTCATTTCGGAACCTGAACCAAAAAATGTCAAAAAAGGGAGGTAAATGGTTTTAAAACCTTGAAATATTCTGTTTTCGTGCCACCGGATCCAATTGGCTGTAGAGGAATGCCGGGTCGAGGCCGGCCTCCCTCAAAAGGGCGACCACAAATTCAACATGTTTCATTGTGGCACAAAATATCAACGTTTTTTTGGCCTCACGACAGAGGGCACGGCACAAATGCAAAAGGACGGGCAATTTTTCGGTTTGACGACATTGGGCAAAAACCAGGGAGAGTTTTTCGCTGAGTTTGGATTCAACGTCGAGACGGACTGCAAAATTGAAAAAATGTTTAATTATAAAATAAAAGAAGTAGACCTAACCTAGCTCTGGGTCGCGGAGTCCGGCTTTGGCAAAATCGACCAACATTTTTGGCAAAGTGGCCGAGAAGAGCAGAGTTTGACGCATTGGAGGCACTCGTTTCAGAATTTCCTGAAAGAATTATTTTAATTAGAATTTAAAATTGATGACTTTTTTTGAAAAATTACCTTAATTTGATCGGCAAATCCCATCTCGAATAGTCGATCAGCCTCGTCAAATACCAAATATTGAACGGCGCTCAACTTTAGGCTCATTTCCACCACAACGTGAAGAAGACGACCCGGGGTGGCCAAAAGGCTGAAAAATTAAATTGAATTGATAATTTATTCCATGAATATACATGTCCGGGTGTTGATGAAGGACGGCGAATTGTTCGTCCATACTGTCGCCGCCGATTAAACAAGCACAAAAGAGGCCAGTGTAACGGCCAAGCTAAAAATTTAAAACAATTATTCAATTGCATTTCTCAAAAAAACCTCTTTGACAATTTTAAATGTTTGAAGGGCCAATTCGCGGGTGGGCGAAAATAGCAAAGCCCGGATGCCTCGAGTGTCGCGTTTTTTCAACTTTTGGAGCATTGGAACGACGAAAGCCGCCGTTTTGCCCGACCCAGTCCTGGACATGGCCACCACATCTTTGCCCGAACAGATCAGCGGAATAGCCTTTCGCTGGATTGGCGTCGGTTGCCGGTAGCCTTTCTTCACTATTCCCTTGAAGACCGGATGGTCAAGGCCTGGAAATAGTTTAATGTTAAAGAATTTAAATTTTTTGTGGAATATTTTCATTGCTAATTAGCTTAATAATTATTTATTAGTAGTATTTTAAAATCAATAAATTGATTTTAACACTGCGATATCAACCGTCAATCAATAGTTTTAATGGAAGTAAACAAATTACTATTGGTCAATTAAAAATTATTTTTGATCATATTTACTCCATAGTTTTCTTAATATTAATTACTCTCTTAATAAACCAATAATTTCAAATTAGCAAAATGAAAACAAACCCATTGATTGCCAACCGCCCGCCTTTTTCTGCTTTCTATTTTGGTTGGCATTCAACTGGGCATAATCTTCTTCCTCTTCAATGTCACTTTCCATAATTTCAGTTTCTTCTACTTTTTTCATTCTTTTAAAAAATTAAATGGAAAATTCGACGATTAATATGAATTATAAATTGTTTAAACATTGAAAATAAAATATAAATATAAAATTAATTTAATAAATATTTATTTATCAAAATGCAAAAATGGAATGAATGAAGGCTTTGATAAATGGTTATGTTTTCGTTTTACGCCGTATTTGATTAAATATGAGCCATGCTGTCATTTGAATTGGTTCAGTCCGCTTGTGAATTGATTGCCTGATGGTCTCGGTCAATTTCCTCGTGTTTATCCTTCAACAATGCGATTGCATGTGGCAACATTGGCTCCAACACATCAAGCCCTTCGGAAACTGCTTTCGGACTGCCCGGCAAATTCACGATCAGACAATTGTTGCGGATCCCGGCTGCCAGACGAGTCAATGCCGCAAATGGTGTTGCCTGAAAATGTGGGGGAATTTTTATCAATAAAATTCCTAATTTTGCCTCTTTATCTGACCTGAAGTCCCCGCATCAAAATGGCCGTCACAATTCCGGGACATTCTCGCTCGATCACTTCCTTTGTAGCCTCCGGTGTTACATCCCTTTTTCCCATTCCAGTCCCGCCCGTCGTCAAAATGCAATCGGCATTCGTCGAATATGTGCTTAAATGAAGAATGTTAAAATTTTTTTAGATTAATCATCTACCACAAATATTCCATAATTAAGTCCTTCTCATCGGCCAAAATGCTTTGATCGAGAATTTCAGTCTCCAAATTTTTCGACTTTTGCAAAATTTTAGCCAGCAAAGGGCCGCTCTTGTCTAATTCCGGCTTTTTTGATGAGGAATCACTGACTGTTAAAATGCAAATTCGCATAATTTTGTTTTCTTTTCGATTTCCTTCTTTCTTTGTTTTCATTGTTTCTTGCTCCTTTGATTTGGTCGAGATTGGCACGCGATTGAGCTCCATGTTCTTATTTCGTGTTTGCATTTTGGTTTTTGGCAGATGAATGGGCTTCTTGTTCTCATCTTCAGCAGCCATCTTTGTCGATGTTGCCATTTTTGCTAAAAAATATGAATATAATTAAAGGACATTAATTAATTAGGTTACCTTTTTTCGCTGCTCTTAATGCCTCCATTCGTTTTTTATGCTCATTTTTCTTATCGATCGCTTTTTGACGAATTTCTTTCAATTTTTCACTTATTTTATCCATTTTCTAATTTTTAGCTTAACTTTATCTGAAAAGAAATGTCATGGTGAATTTTTCCTCTTCAGTGAAAAATCAAAAAACTTTACAAAAAATAAAATCATTATTCATTTTTCCATTTATAATTATCAAGCGAAAGCTAGTTGCTGAATGATTTGATTGTTGATTCTCGATCTCGAGTCTCGAGAGATTCGATTCTCTAAAAATTTAAAATTTTAAAAAGATATTGCATCAATATTTGAATTAAATTTTATTATTTTAATAAAAATTTATGACATTTAATCCAATTTGTTTCTTTCTTTTTTTCCCTCCTCATTTATCGCAATCACTAATCTCAAGGGCAAGGTCGCGGTCGGGTCGAGCGAGACTCGAGATTCGAGAATAAATAGGGGCGAGCAGAGAGCTACCGGCACGGTGCCTGTGATGACAGTACCCAATAGTGCCATATGAAACTAAGCACGGCACATTATTGGCATTTGCTATTATGCTAATTTCCAAAAAAAAAGGCAATAAGGCATACATCATTCTTAAATTGCGAATTAGCCGGAATTTGATACTGAATGTTTTTCCCTCAATTCCCAATTCCAATCTAAATATCCAGCCCTTGAGCAAAGCATTCGCTGGCATAAAGAATTGTAAAAGTTCCCAATACGCAATATTCCATACAAACTTATCCATATTTAATGCAAGTATGTGGATGAAAATGAAATGGAATTGAGCCACCAAGAGCCGGTTTCAAGCCAATATATGGCCATCCAGTCAAAAATTCCATCCCTTTATTCAATCCTCTACCAGCCAGCATCCATTCCATCCGCTTTCCTATTCTTGACAGCTGCCTTTGGACCCCCGACCTTAGGACCGAATAACTTTGAAAGCGCCGTTCTTGACATTTTTAGTTTATTTCTCTTAACTCCGAATGTGAAAATAAAAAACAGCAGCAAAAAAGGGTGTTAAGGGAAAAGGAAAAGCCAGAATTTTGAAAGAATTTGTGCGTGTGTGTTTGTCCCCCAATGGGATTTGACAATTTATAAAAAGCATAACAGCAGTTTTGGAAGAACTTTTGCGAGCTTTTCATTTTTTTTTCACACAAAAGCAATCCCAACATTCCTTTCCAGTATTTTTTTAAACATTTAGCTTATATATTATTTTAAAACATTTAAAATTTAGATGATTTCCCTCCTCAATTTCAATCATAATTCCCTTCAAAAATATTGACTACTTGATTAATTTCTTAAAAAGAAATATGGATTGAATTTCACCCACCCTCATTTGTCTTCACCTTTTCGACAAAATTGCAAACACAACACATAAATAAAACTAACATAAAATGTCATCAACAGCCAAGCCAAAAACACCCGAAATGCAAAGGCCAAAACAACACCAATTGGCCAAGACCGCATGCTCTGCTGGTGTTGATGTTTCCGCCGCCAATCTACACAATTCCTCTGCTCCCGGTGCATTCCTCAATTTCGCCCCGGTGCCCGTACCCAATGAGGACGACCGCTCGACAAGTCAACAGCTGAGAGAACTTGAGAAAATGCTCGGAAATGATGGTATAATTTATTTAAATTATTTTTCTCACTTTTAAAAGCTTAAAACTGCATTCATATCAAAAAGAAAGATTTTGTGAATTTAGTTTAGATTAGAAGAAAGAGAATGGGTATAGGTTAAAAAATTGAATACAGGTTTTCGGTTGAATTTTATGGAACGATTATATTTTTAAAAAAGCTTTCTAATTTCTCATAAAAATATAATTTGTATAAAAAATATCAAAACTTATCATTAATAAGCCAGAAATTAAATAAAATTTCTTTATGAAAATATTTAAAAATTAAAATATAGTGCTAATTTCCATTGCTATCGACTTGATTGTATTAAAATTTTTTATAGATCTTCAAAAGGATACGGAAAATACGGCCAATGCCGCATCGGACTATGCCGGTCACATCAGTGAGGACGAAATTCGAAAATCACTTTTGGTGGAGGCAAAACGCCGGAAATGCTGGAATTCGAGGACAATTGACAAAATGATTTTTGAAGACATCGCCCAACTTTGTTGCTATCATGTGAGGAATTTTTATGGTAAAATTTAATTATTTTTTATATTTTTTAGTATGTTCTGGAAAGTTTTACGGAAACGCGAAGCACAGCAGAGGCAATCGAAAGTGGCAGCAGTGGCTGCTCATCTTTGGGCCGAAGTCGGACAAATGAGAATTTGGCGGTGGCAAATCAGGTAATTAAAATATTTTATTTAAAAAATGCATTTGTGCCTGAAAAATTATTTTTGAGATTGTTAAAGTATTTTGAGATAATTCATATATTCTAATATAATATCCAATTATTTTATATTACAAATTCAGAGAAGGAATTGTAATAAGCAATAATTTTAATTTTCAAAAAAAATTGAAAAATTTTATAGAAAAATCCAGAATTAAATATGATATCATTTTAAAGAATGAATTTTACTTGTTGAATTATTGATGACTAAATGACATAAAAAATTTTAATCGATTTAATTTCCAAATTTAATTGAATATTGAATTAATATTTTTCTCAATAATCAGTAAATTATTTGCCTCAATTTTAGGCCAACAACATTTACGGTGATGCAGTCAATGTCAATTCTTCCGGCGATTTGGTTTCAACCAATGCAGCCAATGTTGGTGCCGGAGGAGGTGACCGAATTGCGGCGGCCGTCAAAACTGTTTTTCACTCTGATTTTGGACAAAATCCTTGGGATTTTGACATTCAACCGGACGATGATTTCGTTAATCAGGTTTTCATAAATTTCCATAATAAATCTTGAATGAGATTCTCAATGAATATTTGCCAGCTAAATTCGATATAAAAATACCTTTTAATGTGATAGGCATTTAAAAATCCAACCAATACTCATTGGGCGCTTTGGCTTAGTCGGTAGAGTAACCACAGAATTTTAATCTGGGTATCACGGGTTCGATCCCCGCATTCGGCTGGTACTTTTTTCGACTAATTCCAATTTCAACAAAACGTAATAATTTCTTTTTCTCTCGGAACAAATTAATAACTATAAGTGATCAATCAAAAATTTGAACTTATTATATATAATAAATGCACAATTTTCTTATAATTTTACCCATTTTTTGCAGATAAAAATTTTGGAAATGCCAAATTCCCATCGACTGAGTAAATGCCATTCCTGCAAAGGCGATGCCCTCATTCATTGTTTCCATTGTCGCGGATTTGGCACTGACAAATGCACATATTGCAGGTTAATTAAATAATTCACTAATTAATTTAAAAACGTCATTTTGTGAATAAAATTAATCTTCAAAATTGAATTCAACGAGGAAATTTACAATTTATGAGCAAAATTTTCCTTTAAAATTTGCCATTTTTTGCTAAATTTATAAATTTAAGAGGCACCGGAATGAAAGCTGGTGTCGCCCATCCAGCACTCTACACCCATCCAATGATTGGCACATTTCCGGGTGTAAGTTTATTTTTCTTATTTATAATTAAATATTTAAAATAATTTTGAAATGTTAAAAATGAATGAATATTTAATTAAATAAAAATAATTAAATGAAATTTTATAATATTCTCCTCTTCTTTTCTAGGACCATCCGCCTATTCCGGGAGTTGGTGGCACATCTGCCGGTGGCGGAATGAATTCGACTGGCCGTTATCCATTTTCGGGCGCCACAATGATTCGACCTGCGCTTTTGGGTGCTCAACGCGATAAACCGTATGCAGCCGGAACGCCCGTACATTTTATGGCAAAAGCTGGTTTGCCACCGCCCGGCATTGGCCAACATGATTTGTGCATTTTTTGTCATGGTTTCTTTTATATTTTAATTAATTTTTTTTAATTAAAATTTTATATTTTAATAATATTTTTTTAATTAAAATTTTAAATTTAAAGGCCGTGGCATTCGCGATTGTCAACATTGCAAAGGCCAAGGCAAAAAGCATTGTTTGACATGCGGCGGAAATGGCCAAATTCGGGTGTTCACCAAATTAAAGGTTGGATTGAGAAAATAAAATAAAATTATTCGATTATTAAAATTAACCAAAAAAGATTAAAATAATAAAAAAATCAAATTTATTTTGGCAATTTTAATCGATTTTTTCTTGGAAATTAACTGAAATTTCGTATAATATTTTAAAATACTATTAAATTTTTAATTAAATTTATTTTTTTTAAGGTAACATTCGCCGTGGAATGTTCTGATTTTTACACATGCAGCGAAGTACCCGAAGGATTACTTCGACAGGCCACCGGCGAATTGATTTTCTCAGAAACGAGGCCATATGTCGGTTTTTTTTATTTAAATAGCAAATCAAAATAGGAAAAATTTGCCGGCTTTAATCCATTTTCCATTAAAAACAATTTTTTGAAACCAAAAACTAATGCCCCGAATTATCATTTTTAATTAATTATCTATTTAAATTAATTTCAAATTTTATTTTTAGTTCCTTTTTCCTACTTCACAAAAACAAATAAAATAAAAACAATTTTTAAGGTCCAACCAATTCGGAAACATCCAATCAAGGAAATCAATGAAGTCAGCAAAAAATTTTGTGCAGCTCATCTGAAGAAATTGTTGGATTCTTGCAGAGTACTCAAAGTATTCACTTTGAAATTTTTAAAAATTAATTAGTATCCTAAATTTGAGCTGAAATTAAATTATGAAAAAAATATCAAATTTAATTTAGAGATTTGGATTTTTGATATCCGAAATATTTTAAAAATTGAAATATTTTCGAATTACACCAATTCAATTTTAGCAACGCCATTGTGTGGAGAGGATCGAAATGGCCAGAGTGCGTTTTCGACTGGGCTCAAAAGGCGGCCAATTTTTCATTTTTGGAAAGCAACGGGTTCGTTTAGACTTTATTATTAACTTTAATTTATTAAATTAGCTCATTAATTTTTTACTCTTTTTTGTAAAAAAATTGAAAAATTCAACCAAAAAATTCAAACGTTTTTGTTTTATTTCAATGCAAAAAAATATCATATTTTTTGGAATATATTCTATATTGAATTTTGGCTTTAATTATAAAATATTTATTTGTAAATAATAATTTTTATATTATTTTTAGTTGTGCTTCATCCCGAAAAGTTCCATCTCATCAAATTGTTCCATTATGTAAAGCAAAAATGAACAAAATATGAATAAATAATGAATCGAAGAAAATGATCTCCAACACAAAATTGCGCACATATTATATTTTCCCTTCTAGTCACCAATTTTAATAACATTTTAATAATCCTCAATTTATCATATATTCTCACACAAATTTGATCACCGTATATTAGAAGAATCTCCCATCATCTTTTCTCAAAACTGCTTTATTTATATTCGCTTTTTTATTGTTTTAATAAAATTATAAATTGCTAGCTATTGGTGAATTTGAATAAATTGATTCGAAAAAATTTTGTAATTTTTTATTAGAGAATTTAGGAATTATCGATTATTATTATTGATTTTTGGAAGCGTTCCATGGAACTTGAAATACTTCGTAAAAATTTAACATAAGTAAAAGTTATTAAACACCCGGTTAAGTGAGCCCGTTAGCGCAGTTGGTTACACCTTACACGCGCAATTTTTACTCTTATCGATGGAGGTTCAATTCCGTGTAAGGACAAAAATTTTTTTCCTTTAATTCTAAAATAACGAGCTAAATTTTCCAACCTTTTCGATTATTTATATTGAAATACTTTATTTCTTCTCTCTCAAAATTGAATAAAAAATACAAAAATTGAGCAATAAAATGGGCGGCACTTTTCATTGGGAAATGAGGGAATAAAATGGGAAAACAATTTTAAAGCCTGAATAAAAGAATAAAATTGACTAGAATTGGCAGAATGAATGGAAGGAGGATGGGAGATAATACATTTGTATGTGGGGATGTTATCATGTACAACAAAGAAAATGGAAAAAACAATGAATTTATTGGTCCTATCCTAAACATTTTTGTTGCTGAATTTTGCGGCAATGCGTCCAAAAGGTCGATGACCCGAATTTGTTTGATCGTTGAAAGCAGAAGCTGATAGCGAGGAGCCTTCTCCAGCAGAAAAATCAACTCCAATTCGCGGACATAGGCCGAACAATGCTGAAAAAAATATGTGGGGAAATTATTATTTTTTAATGAAAATAATTAAAATTTTATTTTGATTTATTTTATCGTCAAAATTATTAATCTTTTCATTAATTAAGTTTGACGATGCCCTAGAGCAAATTGTAAATTTCGGCTCTCTTTTCTAATTAAATAAAAATATTCATAGGCTGACCAATCTATTTTAATTTCTTTCGGGAAATTTAATTTTTAACAAACCTTTTCCATTTTTCCACTGTGCCATTTCGCTCGACTGTTATTCACTGATGGATCGATGCCGAACCATTGGAGCTGCATCAGAACGACCTTCAAAAAATGGAATTAGAGATGGACAATCAAATTCATTGGATGGAAAATTTAATCCCGAAATATTTTTGGCTTAGAAAATTGATCCGAATTTTCTAATTAATTAAAATTATTTTTAAATATTTCTGCAAATTCTTCAAACCTGTTCTGGAGGAAAATTTTCCAAAAGTGCAACTCGGCATTGCATTCCCTCGGGCAAAATGCGTTCCAATGCGAATTGCAAACGAGTGGCCAAATCTATTTGGGATTATTTTTAATTAATTTGAATGATGGAAATATTTTTATTTACCTTTGACAACGGAACTGCTTTGACTAATCAAACCACTGCGTTCCAACACCGGTTTTGGCACTTTTTGTCGAATCAAGTCCAACTCCGCTTTTGAATAGCCCAAACTCAGGTAGAGGCCAGGGCCAAGTTGAGGGCGGAGTTCGCTCGAATCACTGTTTAATTACCAATTTTAAATATAAAATCAATGGAAAAATACCAAATAAATCGTCCATCATGGCATTGGCATGCGCCACGATCCTCGAGGTAGAGGCGTTGACCAAAAACTGAAAAATTTAAATTAAAAAAAAAGGAAAGCCGCATGTGGGATTCGAACCTTGGTCCACTTTATAAGAATTCCTACATCGTTATCTGATAGCTGATAGGCTAAATTGCTTTGGGAATGGGCCTAGAATTTCTACTCAATTAAAAAAGACTATTTCCTTTTTTAAATATTTGCTAAAATTTATGAACCAACCGACAGTGGTGTGTCGTGCCTCACAAAGAACATCGGAAAGACAGCCCAGTGGATGGCATTTTGCAGTTCCATTTGTGGGTGAACATTCGCACCTGAAAAAGGGGAAAAGAATTTTATAACTTTAAAATTGTTCTAATTTTAAATCGAAAAATGTAAACATTTAAATCTAATATAAATCAAAAATGTTGGAACACTTTTGGACAGTTTTGTCTTGCTTAATTATTTAATAATTTCTTTTTGGGCCAAATTTATGGCCTTAAAAATATTTTGATTTTTGAACCAACCAAGATGAACATCGTCCGGCCCAGTCATGAAATTCACGGAACACAGAATCCGGATAGTGTTCCACCCATTCGCCATCAATATTTCGTGTTTGGCAGCCGTCGCCTATTTTGAGAAGGGAAATCAAAAAAAAATTATTTTATACAATGATTGGATGGTTTTTATTTTTTTATGAATTAAAAGATAATTTTTTTATAGAATTTTTTGTACCCACCTTCAATTGGCGGTTTTTGCGTGACAAAATCGAATTCCGGCAGAGGCTGTCGTCCGGTTGTGGCCATTTGTTGCTGTTCCCATTCCCCAAAATGGGCCACATCCGCCGGCGATGGTTTCGGTGTTGTTGTTGTTGTCTTTGATGTCAAATTATTGTTGGCCACCAATTCTGCACTGTCCAATGATTTATTCCTCCAATTTTCATTGCCGTCCTTCTCTTTTGGGTCGGCCAATTCATAGCTCAATCGTCCGCCGTTTTTTCCTTTGTTTCCGTTGTTGCCCTTTTCCCCCATTTCAATTTGCAATTTTTGTTGCTGTTTTTCATCCATTTCTCCATCCGGCAGAGCATTTTCTTCATCGATGAGTTCTTCTGGAAAATTTAAAATTCGAATATTTTTAAATCAATGGAAATTTTCTCTTTGGTCCATGTGATTTTAATTAATTTTGTTTTTAAAGAAAATTATTATTTAATTTAAATAATCATGAATATATTTCCCTTTCAAACCTGTCAATAATTTTCCTTCCTATTTTAAAATTTTGTGCCAAAAAAAATGAAAAATTCCACAAAATGACCTTCCTTAATTAATTAAAAATGAATGAATTTCCATTTCGCAATTCTTATAGAACCACCCAATTGAAATAATCCACTATTTTGAATATTACCCGCAAAAGGTGTTCCCATTGTTGTTGTGGTGGTGGTTGTTGATGTTTTCCTCCTCTGCTGTTGAAAGTCATTCCTCTGGGTGGTCATCCCCCATTTCCCCCTTGATTGCCCGCTCGTCGTTCCATTCCCATTCATTTTTCCGTCGGCCAATTTTCCTTCCTCTTCTTGTCTTCCAATTTCCGTTGGCAATAGGCTCACTTCCTCACCAAGTTCCATTTGAACCAACATTTTTGCCTTTTTCTCTCCTAAAATTATTATAAAAATTAGAATTGGCCATAAACTCGTCGTCAGGGATTTTCGGATTTGAATTATTTTGATGGCAAATTTTAGAATTGCTTTTTCCACTATTCCCATCCGATTTCGGAGAAAATTTTGTCCTATATTTTTGGATTCAATTCGAAAATTGGCGGATGGAACCTTGTAAAAACTAGAGTCCGGTTTTTCAGATTTGACGGGCCCGGGTACCCGGGTTTTTATTCAAAATTTTTCCGGACCGGGCCCGGAAACCCGGGTTTTCCCAAACCGGGCCCGGGAAAACCCGGGATTGTCCCAAATGACCCGGGTTCCGGGCCTGGGCCCGGGTAAAACCCGGGTCGGGCCCGGTCCGGGTCCGGACTCTAGTAAAAACTAATCTCTCTTTTCCGCTTTCCTAAATTTACCTGTATTATTGGCCTTCAACGATTCTGTTGTGATCAAAAGGGAAGGTGCCACCGTCGATGATTTGATTGGTGGCATTATGGTGGGCGGTTCAATTTGAAGTTGGCCAGCCAAAAATAATTCATTGAAATCGCGGCGAACTTCTCCTGAATTTTTGGAAATATTTTAATTTAAATAAAATGTGCAAATTAAATTTGGAATTCTGGCTTTTATTTATAATCATTAAATTAAAGAATTAATAAAAAAAAAATCTGGAGAAAAATTCTTGAATTTCTATTGATAGAGTTTGAATCCCAAAATAATAAATCTGATTAAGTCATTTTAATCTTGTAAAAAAGTGAAAACCCCCGAAACTAACCAATGCAAGGATTCCCTGGCCATTGGGTCCATTGCCATTTTCGGCACTCTTCAATCGTCTTTTTGCTTGTTCCCGTTGAAGGGCAGAAACAAGGTTCATCAAGCCAAGTGCCTCGAATGGAGGCCAATGATGTCCGGCATTTTGCCAAAGATTTGGCCGAACAGGATGGAGGCATTGTGGATTGGTTGGATTGACCAAATGGACAGGCACTTCGCAGGGCAATGAGTCGGCGACTGAATGGCAAATTATTCAATTAAATTTTCGATTTGAAATATAAATTTTTGAAATATAAATTTTAGTGAAAAAAAAAATTGTCAAAAATTTTCTCTAATTTTTATAGTAATGTTAATGTATAATATCAAAAAATTTACTTGCAACTGGGTTCGGCCCTACACATTTGGGCAGTTCTATAAAATTAGAAAAATTAATAAAATGAAGTATAATTCAAACTGGGTGCAACTCCAACGGGCTTTTGGCTTCCTCCGAGCTGATGACATGGATGATGAGGATGGTGTGGAACAATTTGAGGTGAATGATGATTGATTTTGAGCGAAGCCGATGAGAATTAATGGCTGAAAATTAAGAATTTATATTAAAAATTTTATTTATATTTAAAAAATTAAGAGATAAAAAGAAAAATTAGCTCACCATTTTTTGAACATCGCCGCGGCCGCCAGCATTGTTTGTTGGACTGCAAAAAAGCATTGCTTCGGCCAATTGGGCTGGCACAAAACGCACAAATCGAGAGAGTGCTGCCGAGCATTGTGCACTTCGTTGGCATGGATCAAAACGAGTGGCATTCGGGCATTTTATTAACAATTCACTGAATGAACATGGAAATAAAATACAATAATATTTGCATAATTTTTACCATTAATGATAGGTAAATTTAAAAAAAATACTTTATGGACATCTTCCTTCCCTTTAAATTACTTTTTTGAGGCAAAGGTAAAGCAAAAAATTTAACTTAAAAATTGTGAATTCTTTTACATATAATGTAAGTATTAATACAACAATAATTGATATTTACAATCGGAAACCAGAATAGGACAAATACAATTACAAATCAGAATGGGGCAAAAACACAATTACAAATCAGAATGGGGCAAAAACAAAATTACAAATCAGAATGGGGCAAAAACACAATTACAAATCAGAATGGGGCAAAAACACAATTAAAAATCAGAATGGGGCAAAAACAAAATTAAAAATCAGAATGGGGCAAAAACACAATTACAAATCAGAATGGGGCAAAAACACAATTACAAATCAGAATGGGGCAAAAACACAATTACAAATCAGAATTAGGCAAATACACAATTACAATTCAGAATGAGGCAAAAACACAATTACAAATCAGAATGGGGCAAAAACAGAATTACAAATCAGAATGGGGCAAAAACAGAATTACAAATCAGAATTAGGCAAATACACAATTACAATTCAGAATGAGGCAAAAACACAATTACAAATCAGAATGGGGCAAAAACAGAATTACAAATCAGAATTAGGCAAATACACAATTACAATTCAGAATGAGGCAAAAACACAATTACAAATCAGAATGGGGCAAAAACACAATTACAAATCAGAATGGGGCAAAAACACAATTACAAATCAGAATGGGGCAAAAACACAATTACAAATCAGAATGGGGCAAAAACACAATTACAAATTAGAATGGGGCAAAAACACAATTACAAATTAGAATGGGGCAAAAACACAATTACAAATCAGAATGGGGCAAAAACACAATTACAAATCAGAATGGGGCAAAAACACAATTACAAATCAGAATTAGGCAAATACACAATTACAAATCAGAATGGGGCAAATACACAATTACAAATCAGAATAAAGAAAAGAAACACAATTATTCAGATTGAAAAAAAAACAAAAAAATCAGCAAAGGCATAGTTCCAAAAAATTTTTAAACTGACTCAAGAATTTAACGAACAACCAGACAAATAATTGTCCAAAATTATGCGAATTTCACCTGAGATGCCATTTGCACGCCGATTCATCCCTTTCACAAAATGACAACACTTCAGGGCATGTGCCGGCAGGAATTGGCTCTAAATAATTGTAAAATAAAATAAAGATTAGATATTAAATTAATTTTTTAAAATTATTTTGTGCGCATTTTTTGCATTAAATTTTATCGCTTAAATCAACCTTTCCCCCATCCAATTTATTACTTCCAATTCCTTGGCCGCTGCCATCAATTTTATTAGTCGCGATGCCCAAATCGTCGACCCGTCGAAGGAGTACGATGGGAAGAAGTAACAAAAGATGCATTCCTATTATTGTTATCTTTCTCCCTTGACTGCCGCCTTGGATTGTTCTTCCAATGCGGCATCCGTGTCCGTGGTCCATTCTCCTCCAATACATTTCTAAGGTGGGCCACTTTTTTTTGTTAGTTGAGGATTTCCGCTTGAATTCCTCTTCCTCCTTCTCAATTTATGCCGTCGCCCCAGCAGTTTTCGAATTTCGATTATTCTTTGCCGGTGTCGAAGGTGCCGATTTTTTTTTGTGTGTTTCCCTTGTCAACGTCGTTCTCAATGGAAATCGTCAAAAAGAAATCTCTTGTCCGTCTTTTGTTCCCTCAAAATGGACGACGCCCTTTTCCTTCAAATTCTTCAAGTTTTCGCCCAAAACTTGCTTCCACTTTTCACCTTCACTCCCCCCTTTTTTTGTGCTTAGTGGATGGCCACTTTTTGGGCCAAATTGGCCAAGCACAAGTAATGGTGACAAAATTGGGGCTCCCTCTCTTTTTGTTGTTCCTTTCCTTCTTGGTCCTTCACTCAGTCAATGCTCATCCAATTGGGTGCCAAAGTTGCCGAAATGAAAATCTTTTGGTGCCCAAAAAGAGGCAAAGGTGAAAATATCCTCTTTGGTTGTCGAAGAGGTGGAATTTTGGATGTTAGAATTTATAAAAAAAAAGAGGGGAAATTGCTTCATTATAGAAACATGAATTTTTTGAGTAAAGTGTAAAGTCAAGTTTGATTGGGTGATGAAAGCCAAAAAAAAGTTGAGGGAAATGAATAATTTTTTAAGGCTATTGCAGATTGGAAGGTGAAAAATTGGCACATAAAAGTGTTTTCCTCTATTTTTGGAGCATAAACCCATAAAAAGAGCACAAAGATTTTCTCTTCCATATTGGCTTATTTATTCCATTTAGCATAAAGCCATTGGAATATTTTTACGCCCACGACCCGGGTTTTCGTGTTTCAGCGGTGCAAAAAGTGCTATTTTTATAATTTATGCGTAGGTTACGTAGGTCACTCAATTATCCCTTCCGGGTAAATGCTTGGGGGTTGAGGGTAAAAAGATGATAGTCCGAACGTTTTTGAGTGCAAAAAATATTAAATAAAAAAAATGTATCCAAAAATATAGAGAATAGCTAACCATTTTAGAATGTGCCCTATAATAATGGCATGGAAAGGGTAAATGTTTGGTCGTTGCTCATTTTTATTATTTTTTCCTGTTGCCATTCATTTCGCCACCAACCACCCAATTTGCCCCATTGTTTGAGGGAAATTAATTCAATTTTCCCAGCCAAGTCAAATTGCGGGGAAAAGAGCGGCTGGAAATGCGTTAATGGGGAGTGGGTGAAACACTGTGATGAAAGGAAATGCCGAATGATGGTGGTAGAATAAAGAGGGGAAACAAATGATGGGGGCATAGGTGGATGGGTCGATTTCCGCGTGAACTTCTCCCCATTCTTCTTGACGTTTATATCAAGGACTGACTGTGGTATTATTTACACCACAAAATTTGAGTCGTGGGAATTGTTCTGGACCAACGAAAAAAACTTTAGGAGGAATAGACAATGGCGGGCTTTTATTTGTGTGGCCCATTTTTTACAAATTAACTTCGACGAAATTAATATGTTCATTTTTTCTTTTTTTTATTAAAAAAAAAGGAAAACATTTTAATTTTCATTCCGAAAAGGAATTAAACTTAAATATAGGTTACGATCATTTCAATATTTCGCCTTATTCGAAGGGGAAGGCAAGGGAAAAAATCTATGATTAAGCAGAAGAGAAGAGCAGAAACATGAGGCGAAAATCGAAGACGAGACAATAACATCAGCATTCTGCGATGTGTTTTTTTCAAGTAAAATGTGAATCGTCGGTGGATGAAGCCGACCCAAAACAAAAGGGGGCCTTTTACCAAAGGGCACAAAAAATGGATGAATGGAAGGAGAGGGGACCATCCTCGCCCAAATGAGTGGGTGGAGGGCAATGTGTGGTTTCCGGATATGAAAAGAATACCTAATTAGTTGGGACACTGCTCTGAGGCAGATTGGATGAAAAGAATTTGGGGAGGGAAGAAATGAAAAGGCATTAAAGAAGAAGCGATTTGCGCGATTTAATGCCGTATTAGAGAGGAATTTGAGTAAGAAATACGAAAATTTGAATCATATTTCAACGTTAATTTGGAAGAATTTCTATTGCGGTCGCATTGAAATTCTCGCGAATTAAAATTCTGGGAATTTTTTCTCTAATTAGACAGGCAGATTTAGCCAATTTTTGCCAATTTTATAAACGTAAATAAATAATTTTAACCCACCTTCATCAATAATTTTTGACAGTTCCCTCCTCGGTATGGGATCATCTCTCTGCGGGATCATATTCGATGGTCGCTTCTCTGCTGATTTTCCTCGTCCATTTTTTGTTGTAATTTTTGTTGTTGCAGCGGTTAGTAATGAAGTGGGCGGCTCTTCGGCCTGGGTTTCCAGCTGTTCAGTCTTTAAAATAAATTTATGTTTGGATAAATTAAATAGAAGTAAAAATAACATAAATTAATTGTCTTCATCTTCACTGTAACCCGTTAACCACCCCATTATAATCTTAGAAATTTCCCCAATTCATCCATTTTTTCAATTATAATATCTAAATCATCCATAAATAGTTTAAAAATTGATGGTTCTTCGGCCCAAGTTTCTTATTAGTTATTAAGTCTTAATAATATTATATTCAGGAGATTCTTCAATTTTTTCATTGTAGTAAATAAAATAAAGCAATAAGAATTGACCATAAATAGTTTTGAACTCTAAATGCCAAATCCAAACCAATTAAGCTTACTGCAGTTGGTCTAATCATCACTCGATTCCAATGTGTTGTTGTGCCGGCCGCTGAATGTGGTTGCCGTTGATGAATTTGTGTCGATGATGCCGTCGTCGTCGTTGGTGTCCATCTTCCTCCTCCCCCATCATCCTCATCATTATTTTTCGTTGCCGTTGGCTTTCCTCTGCCCAAAATTTCTTCCATTTCTCCATCGCTGTCCACCGTCGTGTAATAAACATTATTCTTCTTCTTCCTTTTCTCTTCTTCTTCTTCCGCCAAAAGTCTTCTTCTCTTCATTATCTCCTCTTCCATTCTTCTCTTCTCATCCTCTTCTTGTTGTTTTTTCCTCAGAGCAGCTGTGAATGCTTCTTCTTCCTGTTTCCTCCTCTTCTTCCGTTCTTCATCCGCCTGTTGGATTTGTCTTCTTCTCTGCTCTTCCTCATCCTTTTCTTTTTTCTTCCTCTCCTCCTCTGCCTTAATCCTCTTCATCCGCTCCTCTTCCATTTTGATCCTCTTCATCCTTTCTTCCTGTGCCCTTTTCTTCCGCTCTTCTTCCTCTTCCTTAGCTCTAATCTTCCTTTGTTCTTCTTCCATGGCTTTAATCTTCCGTTCTTCTTCCTCCTTCATTTTTGTCTTCCTTTCTCTTTCCTCTTCTTCAATTTTTCTTCTTCGCATTTCTTCCTCTTCCGATGCAGCCTTTCGCAGTAGCTCTTCTTCCTCTTCCTTGGACCTTTGTTGTGCTCGCTGCCAATTCGAATGTTCCAATTTCCATTGTTCAACGCCCAATTCCCTACTTGAATGATTTCGGTGATGTCCATTGATTGCATAAAATTGTGCAGGAGAATTTAATTCAGCGTGCCAATTCGCGTCGTGATTGAGCAAATCTTAAAATTTTTCCATTGACATACTTCACAAAAAAAGAAAGAAGAAACGTACAAATGCATTTATTGTAATTTGTTTGCAGTCGAATCCAATGGCAATCCGAATTATTTCCTGGGCAAGCGCACGTCCCAAGCCCAGTCCAGCTGATGCCTTCGAAGGATTGCCAACAATCAT
Organism: Pratylenchus scribneri; assembly: GCA_030063045.1. Taxonomy (NCBI): domain Eukaryota; kingdom Metazoa; phylum Nematoda; class Chromadorea; order Rhabditida; family Pratylenchidae; genus Pratylenchus; species Pratylenchus scribneri. Next base: position 1,294,546 of record JAQSEB010000058.1, on the reverse strand, counting down.
TCCTGGAAAATATATTCACATTTATGATTTAAAATTAACTAATTTACTTGTTGGTCATTAGACAGTGGTTTTGGGCATCCACGAGACAATTTCGCCTAAACAAAGCCCAAAGCTCACGACAAGACACATGCTTCAGGCATAACTCCTTGAGAGCCCAATTGCAACTGACGGTGGATTGTTTTGCATGAAATGGAGCCAAATCTGAAAATTTATGAAATCTTTTGATAGAAATAAATATTTAAATGCTTATTCTGAAGTATAAAATCAATAAAAAGATAAGCTGTCTAACATAACTTAAGGTTTTTATGATATTTTTTATCGAATTACTTACTTCCGCTAAATGCCAATTTCCATCGTTGAATTCGTTCCGAATCTGGAGATCGGATTGTCCTTCTGTGCACCACATCAAGCGTATTTGACTCGCAATGGAATGTGAAGAAAATGTTGACGAGAACTAAAATAATTAAAAATAAAGCTTTATATAAACTAAAAAAAACTCACATAGCAGAATTGGCCCCAACAATTGATTCATTGTTTTTATGAAGCAGCATTCTTCTCATTTTTTGTCAACATTTTTATTGCCATAATTAAAGCTGAAGAATTTGTCTTTTATTAGAATGATTTCTCTTTTTGGACGCAATTATTGCCACTTGAAAGACTGCTTAAAATTTTACGGTGAGTGTTATGAAAAATGGGAGAAAGGAAGGGAAAATGATGGTGGATGAAGGCGCCAACCAAAAAATGCATTGGCGAAAACCGGAACTGAAATAAGCAGAGGAAAATTATGCAATTCAATTACATTTTGTACTTTTCGTATTTGGGTTTGATTTTACAATAGGGAAGAGGGAAAATTGAGAGTAAAAAATTATTGGATTAATAAATCAGAAACATTTTAAAAACCTAAATTATTTATTTTAGTTAAAGTTTAATAATGAGAATCTTTAAAAAAAAAACGTAAAATTTATGTAGAAAACATAACAAAGAAATGGAATAGAATTGGATCACCTAAAACTAAAACCCATAGAATAAAAACCCATAAAACCAAGAAATCCAAAATGCAATAGGAAGCAGAACATTGGGTTATGTGTAAAAAAAAGAAGAGAATTGAGTTCGGATTCGATTTATGACCGCCGCCCGCCGGCGTCATTTTTTGTTGTTGTTTTGTGTATTTGGTTTTGGTCGGATCGAATTTCCTCACCAACAATTCATTTTTATTTGACGGAGACTTGAGCATCATATCGACGGAAATCATTTCCACCGCATTTTTTCCTCACATCAGCCAGCCTTGATCAATTCATTTTCATTCGCTAATCACTCTTTGGCCCAGAGGCCTATGAAGTCGAGTCTGCTCGCTTCCCCAATTACCCCTGACATAAAATTGCTGCCATACAGCTGTTATTCAACAATTCGTATGGGAATTTTTAGCAACGGAAATAGGTGATTGATGGGGGAAGAGGACAATGAGGAATTTATGTTTAAAGGCCTAGGATTTTTGTTGGAGTTGGATGTTTGATCGAGAAATTCGCATTTTTATCTGTTGTAAAAATACATTCATTTAAAAGATATTTTACAGATTTTGATCTGGAATTTAATTATTTCATCTTTATTGTGAATTATTCACGGTTTTTTAAATTAATTTTATTTCAAAGAAATTAAAAAATAACAAAAAAGATTAAAACATATAAATTGAGCATCCAACAATAATCCATCCTTATTTCTTCTTCCAATCTCCAATTATTTCCCTTCCATCGTCGCAAATTCCTCTTCATTCACGTCGCAGTCTTGGAATCGTCTTTCGAGCATCCAAAAACGGCCAAGCGCACCAATGTCGAAGAAATTTTGGCGAATTTCAGTCCAAGGCCAACGTCGAATTGTTGGGTCCATTGCTGCGTAGAAATTGCTCTGAAATGAATAAATTAAATTTATTTTTATTTATTTTTTGAACCTTTTTGCAAAATCGCCTTTCGACGAGCAAAGTGAAGAACCAAAAATCGATAAAATCCACTCGTTCCTGATTCAACAAATTCGTGTAATGCTCCAATGTGGAATCTGAAATTTGTAGAAAATGAAGTTTTTAATCATAATTTTTATGATCCAATTTTAGAATTGAAAATTTTAAAATTATTTGAGATGGGAATGGAAATTGGTGGTTCAATAATTTTTTAATTGCAATTATTTTATAATGAATTTTCTTGATAAGAGCTCTTAATAAACAAAATTGGATTTTCATAAATTTCAAAAATTCTGAAGGGTAAATTTGGAATTATTTTTGAAAAATTGTTGATTTACTGATCCGAAAATGAATTCCTAAATTCCAACTTTTTTTATTTTTTAAATAACCTGCTTTTCGACTGTGGATGCCCAATGGGATCATCAACATTTGTTGGCGCAATTGGTTCAATCGGCATTGCAGAACGCGTTCATCGGGATTGGTGCTGGCCGTGTAGATCAGCCCGAACAATGCACCACTGATTGCCATTGCCTTCAGTGAGGAAATTAATTTAATTGTAAGTATTTTTTTAAATTAATTTTAAACAGTTCAAATGATTAAAAATCAAAATTGAAAAATTAAAAATAAAAACTAATAATTTTATATGGTAGGAAAAACCCAATAATCGGTCATTAAATTGAATGACAAAGTTCGGTAATTATTTTTTTATTACTAGAGAGAGGGAGCGAATTTTAAGTTCTGACCTAATTTTTATATTTACAAGAAAAGCAGCACATAAATAACGTTTTTGAGTATTTATTTCAAGCTTTTTTAATTTCACCTATTTATCTATTTTTAGTACATTTTTTGAAGAAAATTTCAGTTTGAATTTAAATTTAATACCAAAAATCATCTTTTTGGAGGTTCACAAAACCTATTTTGGCAAAATACGAAATAGGCGTATAAAAAATCCGTTCCATATTTATTACTAATTTTTTCTACGAATTTTATTGACTGAAATGGTTATTTATTATCCATCAAATTTTCTAACAATAAAAAATAAAAACCTTGAAAGGCCGCTGCCTCGAATCGTGCACAATATCTTTGGCCACAGTGGTGTAGTCCAGCGCCAATTTTCGTGCATAATTGCCAATGGCCGTGCCCATCCGTCTGGTCAGTCCTTTTTTCTTGCCTTTGTCCGCTGGTTCCAATTTTGTATTATTTTCCATTTCGGTCGGTTCCATTTTGTTGACATCCGCAAATGTGGCCATTTTCTGCTGGATGGATAATTGGTAATTGAAAATTAATTTAAAATGATTAAAAATATTTAAAATGTAAAAACATATAAAAATGAATTTAATTGAAAAAATAATTTAATTTATTCATTTAAATAAAAACAACAAAATAATAATAAAATGAACATTCATTTCTTCGGCTTTTGTTTCCTTTTTGCACTTGTCCCTTCCTGCTGTTGATTGTCATCATCCGTGGTCGTCTCCTCCAAATATTCATCCTGGGAATGATCTGAAAAAAAATGGGAAAAAGTAAATTTTTATATAAAAATTTTCTGGGTTTTTTTTGTTTATAAATTATTGAATGATTCAAATTTAAAATCAAATAAATTGAACCTGCTACTGCTGCTGCTTGTTTCGGTCCCACAAATTCCTCATGAGCTGCCGTGAATTTTCGTTGGATTTCGCCAAAAATTTGCATCAAATCGGTTAGGCCATGGCACAAACAATCGCCGGCCGCCACTCCTTTCTTTGTCTGAATACGAACCAAAATTTTGTCCTCCAATGGGTGGGGAATGTTGTAGCCGCAAAATTCGACGCCGGGCCTGCAATTTAAAAGATAATTTTTTGATCAACATATGAATTAAACTTGTCGTACATTTGGCAAATAATATGTTTTAGGGCATTCCCAATTGTGTGGTCCTCCTCATGAAGCACAACGGTCAACATTGTTGGGTCTTGGTGATATTCTTCGATGTTCAAGATTTCAACTTTGTCGGCCACCATTGGCGGTGGCAATCGACTCACCATTGGATTTGGATCAATTTTTTGCTGCGATGTTTGTGGCTGCATTTTCTTTTCTTTTTTACTCTGAAAATTCTTTAATTACCTAAATAAAAAAAGTTGTTGAAATTTTTAAAAATATTCGAAAAAGTAGTTTGAGGGGGAAAAACGGAAGGCGGGGCGGACGCGACGGCGGCGGCGGCGGCGCGCAGCGCAAAAAACTTTTCATATATGAAAATAAAAAAAATGAACACGATCATGATTCAAATTTTTGGAAAAGAGTACAGATTAGAGATAAAAAGAAAAAATGGGAGGAGGAACGAAGAAGTGAGGATAATTTTTAAGGGGCGGAGCTTGAGGAATTTTGTACTGTACCGGATGTTGTTTCATAATCCCCAAAATAATTAAATCAATCAGTGAAGTGTCGGGCGGTCGCGCCCTGTCACATTCATCCATCCACATAACAAACAACACATCAAATCAAAAACCATCTCCTAATAAATAATTGAAATTTGTCCAGCGGAATTGTTAATATTTCATTCACAGGATTTATTTTGTTTTAATTTCACGTTTCATCCGCAAAATCCGGAACCTGAATATTAGTTTATACGTCAATGTTTTAATTAAACGCTACTAAATGTTTAAATAAAATTCAACGATTTCAGAAAACTAATTAAACAAATAAAATATAAAAACTCATCTTTAAATTTTCATAATCTGCCTAATTCTTAAATGGAACAATTAATCGAAGTGCTGCTGAATCAACTCGTTAACAAGGCCACCGTGGTGGAGCATAAACTTCAAAAGTAAGAATAAATAATTGATTGATTTGGGGAATATTTTGCAGGGCAACTCATGAGACGGGCAAGGCGATTGCGGAGCTGGAGAATCAACGCATTGAGCGCAAGAAGGCCGTGATTGGAGGGAAGAATGTGGGGCCCAAGGTAAATAATTTATATCTATAATAATTTTCGTTAATCCAATTTTGTTTTAAGGAGCCGATGCTCTTCAAAACTCAATTGTGTCGCAATCAAGTCATGTACGGGCAATGCAAGTCAGTTTTAAAAGAGCACTACTATGGTCTTAAATGTTTAGTATACAAGCAAGTAAGCATTGTTAATCAATGAATTAAAAATTGAAATTTGGGAATATCTGCTTAAAAAATAACCGAAAATGGGTTTTGTGAAAATCTCGGTTTAAAAACGACTTTAAGCTACACTAATTTCCAATACATCAATACTAAGTTTACTCAGTCAGCAGTATTTTCTAATGATCGAGACCGATGTGTTAGTAAATTTCCGATTTTTTTAGGTTTGGTTCGGGCTGTTGGTTTGCTCACAGCAAGGAGGAAATGCGCAACTCGTCTTCATCCTCACGTTCTCGTCATGATGCCAGTGGAGGCAGCAGCAGCAATGGCGCCGCCCGCTCATTCTTCAATTATCATAAACTCTTCTGATTTGAGGATAAATTAATCAGAAAATTTTGTTTCTTAAAACAACCAACAATTCCCCCAATCACCTAAATATTTGTTTATCCCCCATTCTTATTAAAAAAAAACATCCAAAACAAATCAATTAACCACCAATGTTTTTGTAATAATTTTTCTCATGAAAACACTACACCAATTCTTTTTTGTAATAATTTTTAAATTGGCAATAAAAAATATCCCTGAAATCGAATTACTTATTATCATCTTTCTCCGTTCATCATTGTCCTTTCAAATGCATTATTTTTTACTATTTTATAAATTACAAAAATTTGGCAAAATAAAAATATCCCTGAATCAAATCGTGTATCATTTTTTTTTCTTCATTTTTCATTTAAACGCTGGTGTTAAGCCCAAGCATTGGTTGTCTAGCCTCATCGCCAATTGATGGCCTGGGACCTGCCGCATGCCGGGCCCTTAATTCTCCTGTATTTGGCGATTCGGGTGTTCTGCTGGCCACCGGCGTGAATTGGCGTCCTCCTCCTCCATTCTTTGCTGGTCTCATTTCCATACTAATTTCCGATCCAATTCCATTTTTTGGGGGCAATGATTCGGCCTCGAGGCTCTTAATTAATTTACAAAATTAAAATAAAACCCTCAACCCATTTATACCTGTGGGAATTGCCGGAATGAAGGTGGCACCGTCTTCTCCTGGTCCTGTCGCCGTCGGACTTTGACGCACCAACAGCAGAGGAAGAAAAGCACTACAAGTAGAATGCCACCCACCGTACTATAATTAAATAAATTTTTTTTGCCATTTTAATAATTACAAACCATAAAATGCCAATTAGCCAAGTCAGCATATTGTCCATTTCGCGTGAACGGCACCAGGGTTGACTGCCTTTGTTCCATTCAAAACGCCACATATTTGGGTACTGAATGAATTTTTAATTATTTGAAAATTGCATTTTAATTTAATTTACATTATAATCCACAATTTGTGCGCATTTATACTCGGAATCACCTTTGATCCAATGAGTCTTTGTAATTAAAATTGAGAATTATTCAACATTTTTTGATGAACCTGGAAACATTCAAAACGTGCAATGTTTCCTTCCATATAGCCGGGGGCCAATGCCGGCGTTTTGATCAAATATTCCTGAATTTGTTAAATTAAAATATTTTTCCATTTTTCGGAAAGAAATTTAATTTAAAAATTGAGGAATTTTTTTGCTAACCGGATATTCAATGTTGATTGGCCCACAACTGTTGTATGTTCGAATGGCTTGGGCCCGGTCGTGGAAGAATGCATTCCAAGTGTCTTTCACTTCATTGCCCAGCACTTCGGCATTTAAAAGGGTAAAATCGTATAGGCAAGGTACATTGTCGCCGCATTCTTGCAATATTTTACCCGGATTGTCTGGGCATTGCGAAGCCCAATCCCAGTAGAGTTGGCCTTGATACGGTTGCATTCGGACTGAAAGTAATTATCAATTTTAAAATTAAATTTTAATAAATTATTATTAACCAGTATCTCTGGTCGCAATGTCATTGCATTGTTGAAGCAATTGCATCAAAACTTGGCCTGTTCGGGGCACAAATCGATATTGAGCCGATTCATAGATGGGTGCAGTTTTGTAAATTGGCTCATTCTTCATGGCGGCCTCCGGAAATGCTTCGAATTTTTTGTCCTCCTCTCGACTGGTTGTAAACCTGAGAGAATGAGAAAATAAATTTAAATTATTATTTTATGCAAATGTTCATTAAAATTTACATATTATCCGAGGGAATTTGGAATTGATTGAGCGTCTGTTGCTGATAATCCGTGAATCGTTCGCCCGAACCAGGCACTCGATAATAGGTGATCTACAAATATCAATTCATTTAAATTTAAAATAATTTCTGGAATATTTTATATTTTTACTTACTATTTGTTGCCTTATGGATTCGGAGTTCACTTCATTCAATGTCAGTGTGTTGTAGATTGAGCCAGTTCCAGTGTCCGGGAATGGACGCATCAAACCCGAGACACGTGGCAAATTGTAGCGTTGACGCATCTCCTGTTCCCGGGTTTTGTCCCCGTCTGGTTGCTGGAAAATTTTGGTCGAGATTTGAATTCTTATTGAATAAATAGAAACTTACAACACCATATTGTGGGGGCACACTCAAAGCAATGTCCAAAATGCCCATTGATTCTTGGTACATTGGCATTCGGTCAATGTCGACGGAATAACTTTCCCGAATTCGCACACCAATTTGGGCTTCCTCCAAAACGACATACACTTCGGGTTGACCACGTTCCACATTGTTCACATAGATGAGCACACCTTTGTAAATTAAATATTTAAAAAAAAGCAAAGGAAAAAGTGTAGAGATTTACGTGCAAATTATTATAATTTTATAATAATTAAGTTTACATATTTTACCTTTAAATCGTTGCAACCGCATAGTGTCAAAATAGCGCAGAATATTGCCCACAATGACCGATGTCCTGTAGCGAAAACGGCGAGTGTCTCCACGGGCCAATACATGAACCTAAAATATGTAAAAAATTGGAAATAAAAATGAACAGAAAAAGTTCAAACTCGATCGGTGCCGGATGCCTCCAAAGCAATTCCTGTTATCACAGTTGCATTGGTTGGCTGCACCAATTGCTCCTGGGAAAGGTAGCGACCGAGCATGCCTTTGGAAAAATTTGTGGGTTTATTATGTTGGATTAAATTTAGGAAAATTTTTAAAATGAATTCTGATTTTTAATTGTAATTCTGATTTGTAATTGCAATTAATTCCGATTTGTAATTTTAATTGTGTTTTTGCTACATTCTGAATTGTAAATGTGTTTGCCCTATTCTGATTTGTAATTGTAAATGTGTTTTGCGTTTTGCCTAATTCTGATTTGTAATTGTAAAAGTGTTTTGCCCCATTCTGATTTGTAATTGTACATGTGTTTTGCCTAATTCTGATTTGTAATTGTAATTGTAATTCTGATTTGCGATTGTAATTGTAATTCTGATTTGCATTGTAATTGTAATTCTGATTTGCGATTGTAATTGTAATTCTGATTTGCAATTGTAATTGTAATTCTGATTTGCGATTGTAATTGTAATTCTGATTTGCGATTGTAATTGTAATTCTGATTTGCGATTGTAATTGTAAATTCTGATTTGCGATTGTAATTGTAAATTCTGATTTGCGATTGTAATTGTAATTCTGATTTGCGATTGTAATTGTAATTCTGATTTGCGATTGTAATTGTAAATTCTGATTTGCGATTGTAATTGTAAATTCTGATTTGCGATTGTAATTGTAAATTCTGATTTGCGATTGTAATTATAATTCTGATTTGCGATTGTAATTGTAATTCTGATTTGCGATTGTAATTATAATTCTGATTTGCGATTGTAATTGTAATTCTGATTTGCGATTGTAATTGTAATTCTGATTTGCGATTGTAATTATAATTCTGATTTGCGATTGTAATTGTAATTCTGATTTGCGATTGTAATTGTAAATTCTGATTTGCGATTGTAATTGTAAATTCTGATTTGCGATTGTAATTATAATTCTGATTTGCGATTGTAATTGTAATTCTGATTTGCGATTGTAATTGTAATTCTGATTTGCGATTGTAATTATAATTCTGATTTGCGATTGTAATTGTAATTCTGATTTGCGATTGTAATTGTAATTCTGATTTGCGATTGTAATTATAATTCTGATTTGCGATTGTAATTGTAATTCTGATTTGCGATTGTAATTGTAATTCTGATTTGCGATTGTAATTGTAATTCTGATTTGCGATTGTAATTGTAATTCTGATTTGCGATTGTAATTGTAATTCTGATTTGCGATTGTAATTGTAAATTCTGATTTGCGATTGTAATTGTAATTCTGATTTGCGATTGTAATTGTAATTCTGATTTGCGCATGTAATTGTAATTCTGATTTGCGATTGTAATTGTAATTCTGATTTGCGATTGTAATTGTAATTCTGATTTGCGATTGTAATTGTAATTCTGATTTGCGATTGTAATTGTAATTCTGATTTGCGATTGTAATTGTAATTCTGATTTGCGATTGTAATTGTAAATTCTGATTTGCGATTGTAATTGTAATTCTGATTTGCGATTGTAATTGTAATTCTGATTTGCGCATGTAATTGTAATTCTGATTTGCGATTGTAATTGTAATTCTGATTTGCGATTGTAATTGTAATTCTGATTTGCAATTGTAATTGTAATTCTGATTTGCGATTGTAATTGTAATTCTGATTTGCGATTGTAATTGTAAATTCTGATTTGCGATTGTACTTAATTGTGTTTTTCCTAATTCTGATTTGTAATTGTAATTATGTTTTTGTCCCATTCTGAATTGTAAATTGTGTTTTGTCCCATTCTGATTTGTAATTGTGTTTTTGCCCCATTCTGAATTGTAAGTTGTGTTTTTGCCCCATTCTGATTTGTAATTGTGTTTTGCCCTATTCTGATTTTTAATTGTATGCCTAATTCTGATTTGTTATTCAAGAAATAAATTAAATCAAGAAAATTAAAAATGAAGCTAAAATTAAAAAATAACAATTTCTAATTTTTAAATATGCCACTCTTTTCGCAAAATAATTCCTTCCCCAAAAAATAAACATACTGAAATCCACTCTTCGATTCGGGTATCGTTCCAATCGAACTTGGATACGAACTTCTGGATTGTTAATTGTTCGGGGGATGTAAAGAAGGGTGTAAACTCCGGGTTCATTGAAAACAAATTTGTCATTGTCCACCGTGTAGAATGTGCCAGCACCCATTGCCTCACCGAAAAACAATAAAAAGTAAAATTCGAAAAATTGGAAATTTAAATAATTAAATTATTATTTATTTCATTAAAAATTTGTAATTTATTTTTCACCAACCAATTGCTGGTGCTTGATATTGTTGGCATCCACTGCTGGGACGACGCCAATAAAATAATTGGCAACGGAATTTGGCAAATTTACAACACAAGAAATAGGGCATATAATCGTGATGGAATGCAGACAAACCGGGAACCTTTTATTGAGAATTGAATTTTATTTATGAAAAATAATTTTAATAAGAAATGGTAAGGAGAATTAAATATTTTCCTTTTTAACTTTTTCACCTAAAAAATGTGCCTACCTCAAATTGGCCCATATAGGGGGAAGTGCCAAATTCGTATGCTCGCAGGGGAAAGCCCGGATTATATGGTGTCTCCTCGATCACTTTGATCACCGGCTGATAGGTGGTTTGCATCAGAAAGCCCTTTTCATCGTAGCAGCAAACTTGTCCATAGTGGGTGGGAAAACGGCTGCAAAAAATACAAGATTTAATTTTGATTATAAATTTTAAACGTAAAATCAAAATGATAAATCCCCTTAAAAGTCCCAATGAAGAATTAAATAGCAAAAACTACTAAAATTTAAATGAAAAATGTTAAAAATCCTGATTTCTTTTATTCCACCAAGCAATTTGCATTGTAAAACTTACGATCCCTGTCCAGGCCCTTCTCTTCCATATCCGCCACCGTATCCATAGCCCCCATAATTTCCTTCAGGCCCTCCCGCTGGTCCAGTGCCCTCTGGCCTTGGACCTTCGAAGTAATCGCCACGCCCATAGTCCCCGGTGGCATAGCTGAAATAAATTATTTCAATTTAATTTGATTAATTATTTTTTGAATTAATTCCCATGGGGAAATTGTTTTTTGTATCATTTATTATTTTAACTTTCATTTCTGCTTCCGATTTCACTATTTAAATAAATAATATAGGCTTTGTCCATAAAAGTTAATTTATAACCACAATTCGGCTCAAAATTATTTTAAAAATTTGCCTACCCATAGCCATAGTCGAATCGACGTCCAGAATAGGAGCCATATATGTTCGAAGCACTCATATAGCAATTTTTGGCGCCAATCATTGATGTACAAGTGATGTCCCGAAATGTTTGTGAGCAGCGTGGATGTGGCATAAAACGGCCCAAGTCAAATTTGGCCTTAAAAATTTAGAAATTTTGTAAAATGGAAATTTTATAAAATTTGGAATTTTGTTTAATTTTTTCAATTAAAAATTTAATTAAAGATTAAAAAAAATCTGTGAAAAATTTGAATCACTAAATTCGGAAAAATATCTCCAAAAATCAATGAATGTCTGTTTAAATGAGGGACCTGATGTTCCATGCAAGGACATGAGGCATTTGTCTCGACATCGCGAATGAAATTCCATTGTGCCCCGTCCTCGTCGTACCAATCATGACACATTTCCTTGGCCTTCTGCGAGATGAATTCCTGCTGGGCATCGGCTTCTTGTCGGGAAAATGTGGTCGTTTCATAGCGAGGATTGCCGATGGTCCAAAGCCAATGCAGGGAAATGGGTGCGGAAACCAGGCTGGAAAAGTAAAATATTTTATAATTTATATTGTTGATTATGAGATAATATTTTAGAGCAAAAGCCAAAGCCAAAGCCCTAAGGCATAGAAATATTGGTTTCTGGTTTTAATATTTAAAAAGAGAATCTGATTTTTGGAAAGATTAGTTGCTTCTATTTTTATTCACTTGTAAAATTTTTTCTACTCCCAATTAATTTACTGTATGCCCAAAATTTACCCGGAAAGCAATTGAGGTGCCTGGAATGCTTGATCATTTGTGCGCAATGGGGCCAGTTTCAAGTAGCCAACTCGATATGTGAACAATTCCTGCATTCGCTCCCAGTCATTCATGTACCTAAAAACAAAGTGAATAGGTATTTTTTGAGTTAATTTAAAAAAATTAGATGAGAACAATGAATTTAATAATGGAAATAAGGCCTATTCCAACAAAAATGTACCTACCATTGTTCCACTTGGTTCAGATTGATCCGCTCCTTTTGTGCATTCCATCTATATTCATAGGTGTTTCGATTGGCATATGTGGCCAGTCGGCAAAGGACACGATGTTCAGGCCGGAATTTTTTGATCTACAAAATTAAGGGCAAAAATTAGAAAATTGGAAGGAAAAACGTTATATTTAAATTATTTAAAAATTAATAAATATTATGGCACTTGCCTGTTCGTCTTTTGCCTCCTTGTAGCCAATCACATACAGTCCCAATTGGACTCCATAAATGGCATCATCGCTGATATGCATATTTTGGTCGAGGAAGCCCAAATCAGGGTTGGTAAAATTGCGTGGATACCAGCTCAATGGCATCACCTGCAAATTTAAAAATATTACTTTGTTTAATATTTATCCTCTCTAAAAAATTCCAAGAAAATTAATTTAAAAAATTGTTAATTGGTTCATCAATCATCAGTATAACTGATCATATTTTAGAGGTGGAAGTTTGAACCAGTGTTGCCGCGAGTCGCCAAAAAGTTCGAGTCGAGTTTCGAGTTCGAGTCGGCCAAAAACCTCGAGTTTCGGGTTTCGAGTTTCGAGTCAAATAAAAAAAAAATTAATTTCACATAGAAAAATTTTTTTATCCAAATTTAAAGAAGAAAATGGAATTAAAATTTGCTTTCATATTCATAAATCAAAAATAAATAATAGCAGAAAAATATTGAGATTAAATAAATAGTTAATATTCGAAATTTGTTAATGGAAGATTTTCATGGATGAAAAGTAACTTCTCCAAATTTTCTGCACTTAAACGATTTCGCAAATCAGTCATAATTGCACCGGCCGTCGAAAAAAGCCGTTCTGATTCCTGCGAACCAACAGGCGCACAATTAAATTGTCTTAATTAATGTTAAAAAATATTTCATTTTATAAGGAGTGGTCCATATGTCCGTTGTAAAAGAAAGATGATTTTGCATGTTTAATTCATTTTAGACATATTCATACAATTTATTGTAAACATTTGGCAATTGTTTTTGAGTAAAATAAGTCCGCCCTCTTGAAATTTTATTTTATTTTAAATATTAAATAAAAAAAATACTTGAGCTTGTATTGTGGTGGTGCCAAAAAATTGATCAATCGTTTAAAACCTGTTTTTTCCGGAGTTCTTAATGGCATCAAATCAAGCGCTATCATTTCCATGATTAATTCATCCGTTCTTTGCGCTTTTGAACCACCCTCCCTCCATTGTGCTTCAATAATTATAAGATTGAAAGAAAATTTTTACTAAATAACAAACTAAATGTTTCAATAATTGTGGGCTGGCTGCCCGAATCAACACGACTTCGTTTTATTCCGAGATCAACTAAACCTGAAAAATGATACCAAAATTACAAATTTAATTATTTGAACCGGTTGAAGTTGATTCTGAGTTGGTCGGACAATTTGAAGTAGTGAAATTTGTTATTTTTGGCATTGTTGAGAGTGCTTTTTCTGCCAATTGCCTCTTTTTTTCCTTAGCTTTTACATATTGAGCATAAAGTTCTTTATGATGATTTTTTAAATGTCGATTCATATTTGTTGTTGATTTAGTTTTTTCTCGTTTTTGATTCCATTCGCAATTTTTACATTTGACAAAATCGTTGGTCAATTCAATAAAATAATGCCAAATCGAATCTTCTTCCGCCATTTTTACTATTCTGATAAAAAATTCATAATAATTCAGTATTAAAGTATAAATTTAATATGATTTATGACAAATAAAATGATAAATAAATAAAAATAAAAAAAATTGACGATTTTATTTAAAATAAATAATAAAATAAGGAAAATCCGTTCGATAAAAATTTAAAATTTTTAAATAAAAAGTGCCAAAAATTTCGAGTTTCGAATCGAGTCGATCGAAAATTCTTCGAGTCGAGTTTCGAGTTTCGAGTCGCCAAAAACCCCGAGTTTCGGGTTTCGAGTTTCGAGTAACTCGAGGCAACCCTGGTTTGAACCCTAATTTACTAATTTAGATTTTTCCGTTTAATCTTTTCTATCCAATTTTTTGTAAAAATGACTCACAATGTTGGGCAGTGGATTTTTGTACCAATCGTAAATATTTCCAATATCCAATCGCATTGGATCCAAAGTGGGCGGCACAAAATAAATATATCCAACGAATGCTCGTTCATCATTGGCCCCCTGGCTTTGTGGTTGGAAGAATACGGTTTTGGTGCCCCAATCGTAGATTTTTGGAATATTGCAACGGGCCATGGCCGCATTCAAAACAGTGCAGGAAGCGGTCTAAAAAATATTTTCCATTGTTTTTGCTTAAATTATTTTCATTTGCCTGTCTTTGTTCAATCATCAAAATGTATGTTTGGGTTCGGTCCAGGCAAATTGCATTCACATCAACGGTCATTTCGCCCAACATGTTCACAATGTTCGGATAGATCATGATTGGATCTGGGGAAGGAAATGTAAATTTTTTTGGGAGAAATTTTTGAAAATTACTAAAAATCAAAAAAGGGGAATTATAAGGTGCGAAACTTATTGGAGTATTGGAATTTTTTATGTGAATTTTCATAGAATTTGTGGATTTTTTTTGAATTTTATACTCAAAAGAGTAGAAGGGAAATAAGAAAATTCATTAGAAAAAATGGCTGAATATTATATTTAAAACTGTTTGGGGCAATGTAATTTTCCCTCATTATTTCATTTGATGGGATTAATTTAACTCAAAACACCAAAAATCCCGAAAAATATAAAGTAAACTCACAAGTTCCTCCAGTTTTGTTTGAGCATCCGCCCGGCCGCACCACATCGTCCACCCGGAACATATACCTTCCCCGAACCATATGCGGCACTCCGGAACGTTGGGCCAACACTTTTGGTGTGTTTTTATAGTTTTGAGTGGGATCGACCAGCACAAAGCCTGTGTGATTGCCGCCGTTGAAAAGTGCCTTAAAAAGGAGATTTTATCGCTGATTTTCCCGGAGAGAATAAAATTTTTAATCATACTGTACTCGAAGAAAATAAATCCAATTTTTCAATTGTTAATAGTCCAAAAATATAACTATTCTTTTTCTAATCAAAATATTAGCTCATTTAAATATTTTTAATCAATTTTTTTCTCCACTAAATCTGACCTGGCATCGTCCACTGCGTGAATTCATCCGAATATCGGCCGCATCAAAACCCAATTTGTCATAGTTCAAAATCACATAACTCAAACGACCCGGTTGATCCGTCAGCCAAATGACCTATTAAATAAAAAATGGTCAAAAAACAAGAATTGTGGCGTGGCCTTTTTCTTGCCTGATATGTGGCCAATTGGCCTCCATCAATGTCGGCCCTTCCCGAAATTGCCGATGCCGTGTGATGCCAAGTGACCACCAAAGCCGCATCCGCCCGAAATGCTGTTGCACCGGCCACACCCTCTGCGAAATGATTTTAATGAATTCATTTTCTGTTGCTTTTACCTTGAAGCCAACGCATCATTTGATCGAGGAAATAGTCCCCAGCGGCATCACATCGAACATAATTATCAGCGGCGGCCGGACATTTTTGGAAACGAAAGCCGAAATATGAACTTTCGGGCATTGTGCCGCCCCTTAAAGTAAAGGAAGAATTTAATTATGAATGGATAGGATTCAGAATTTTTTAAAAAATCCAAAATTTAACAATTTAAAAGTTAAAATAACTTAACTTTAAGGCTGAATTTTTGGTTCTTGATTATTTAATTTATTAAAATCAAAATGACTTCTGAATCCAAATTTGGTTTAAAAATAATAAAAAATACATGTCCGGATTGATGTTGGAGCCGGAGCCTCGTCCGAACATTGATTGCCGCATAATAAGGCGATAATAGACCCCGGCGGAGCCCATCACCACATTGCTGTCCTGTGGAATCTGAAAAGGCAATAAAATGTAATTATAATTGGGATTGGTGTTTTTTGAAATTTGAATTCTATAGAAGGGCTAATTTTCTAGAAGAAAAATACCGAAAAATTTCAAAAGTGAAATGCGAATCAATTAATGTTTTTTTCTTGTTTATTGTTTACTAATGGAGGAACGGTTAATGTTAATCATTAAACTGACTTGTTGTTTGCACAAATATGGGGCAATCATGGCCGGATCCTGTTGCCTCGGCCAATCCGTTGCCTCCGGTCCCACATTGATGGTTGGGCCTTGGTCGAGTACGGTGGCGAATGCCATGTAGCCATTCACGGACAGCTGAATGAATTGGATGGAAATTTATTAAATGGAATCGAATTTTGAAATGATTTGTTTTCGACTAATTAAATAATTTAAAAAAAAGTCAAGAACAAAAAGTTTTATTTGGTCTTTTTTGGACTGACAAATGAAAAATAATATCTCAAATTTTAAACCACTTCAATTTTCTTATCAATTTCTTCCACTTTTCGAATAATTTTTGCAAAAATTACCGTTGTATAATTGTAAAGTCCTCCATAGAATGGGAAATACATGTAAAGGTCGATGGTTTGGCCGGCGGTGAGGAAGCCAGGGTGCACTTTATGATCACCGTAATCCGTTCCAAATGGCACCAAATTGACTTAAATATTAAAAATTATTTTTATGATGGGTTTTTAAAAGTTAAAATTTTAAAAAATTGGTGTTCTTTCTTACCTCCATAGAAAACATTGTCACCGACTCCGGTGAACAGCTGTGAGCCCTGTGGGCCAACATTCTGGCCTTGGGGGCCTCCGGCGCCAATCGGCACTCCGGCGGGTCCGCCTCCTCCAAGTGGGACGCCGCCTCCAATTGGCCCTCCCAAAGGGCCCAATTGGGCATTGGCCACGGGGAAAATTGATGAAAAATGAAGAAGGGAAAGTAAAAAGAGGCAAAATATCCTCATCAAATGTCCCATTTTTAGAGGAAAATCAGCTGGAAAATGAGAAGAAGGATTGCATTTTGGGTTATTAAAATATTGAAATTTTAGGTCTTTCTTTTGTGGAATTTGGCAAAGTTTTAGCCTCAAAAAATTGAGCAATTTTTATAAAGCATTATTTTAATAAATTATCTGCTGATGAGAAAATGAATGCAATTTATCTTAATAAAAATATTTGGGACCCCAAATTTGTTATGCAATCAAAAGAGGAATTCCTCATTCCCTTGCACTTTTTGGAGTTGCTCTCCCATAGGCCCCTCTTTCTTATCTCCGATGGAAAATAAAATTTCATTTCTCCTTCCAATCGAGGGGACCAAGCCGAGCCAACACAAAAATGGCCAAATGTGAAGAGAAAGGGAGGAAAATGTTTGAGGACCAAAAGAAATTGAGGGTAAAAGGCGATCGCCCTTTTTGATTTTGGTGAGGAAGGAAAATGTTTGTATCGGCCGGCTGGCCAGAAAATGCAGGATTGAGGGATGAGTCATGGACAAAATAATTTCCCCTCCTCTTCATAGGGAGGGACTATGGGCCATGGGCGCGAGAAGCAAAAGATGGAAGAAAAATGGCCAAAGAGGGAAGAAGGGAATTTCTTCGATTGGATCGACCAGCCGGCCAGCTTATCTCTCCTTGCATTTTCCTTCGCTTTTGGCCATTAATATTTCTCGCCTCTTTTAGCAAAGAAAAATGTTGCGATGGATGGAAAGGTGGTATTGGCCATTAAGGCAAACGAGGGAGGAGGAATTGGAGTCAGCCGGGAGGGACAAATGGGCCTCTTAATCAAAGATAAAGTGGCCAAATCATAGAGAAAATGACCGCGGGGGTTTGGCTAATCAACCGGCTGATTGGCAATCTGGGTTTTGGTTCATAGATGCTGGTGGCGGTGAAGCGCTTTCCTATCTGGCTTTTCCCTCATCAGTGTCTTTTTACGTAGAAAAAGAGGGAAAATATGTGGCCAAATTTTGAATCGGTTAGAGAGAGGAAAACACCTTAACATGGAAAGGCCATAACGTCGTGAGGATTGAATGACCAAGTTAGTCATCGACCGGCTGGCTGGAAGAATGGAAGGCTAATAGAGAGAGAACCGCCCGTCTTGACCATCTATGGAAGGGCGATATGCACATTTTGTACGATTTTTGTTAGAATTTTGCGAGAGGAGGGGGAGGGAAATTTGTCGCCTTTACCCCATAAAAGGAAGGTGAGGAGCGGAAGAATTTAGCAAATATTTGTTGGAAATATTCCATGCAAATTGTATTGGACACTTTTCGATTTATTGGAGCAAGCGAGGACAAATATTACGGCGATTTTGGTGTGCACGTTCTCAAGAAGGGGGGGGGGGGGGGGATTTTGATTGGATTTTGAGGGGTGAAAGATGGCGCAACATTTTGGATGAAGGGAATTCAGGTGAAGAGGATGCGTGGGAATTTATAATTCAGAATAATTTTGAATCCTTCATTTTGATTTTAGACATTTCAAATACATTTTATTTTTAATCCAAAAAAAAATTAAAAGGGTAAAAAAACATTAAGCCTAATTTTGTCCGCAAAAAACCCGCATTTTCCTCCCTCAATTCTATTTGCACTGTGCCAAGGGCGAAAAAAATTAAAGAAGCCGGCTGAATGCACAGCAAAAAGGGAGGGAGGAAAGGGAGAAGGAGATTTTGTAGAAGCAGCTTTTCCTCTAACAATTTTTTGGGGGAAGCTGGCAGGACATTGGCAGCAGCCGTTGTTTTATTTTGTATTTGCGGAATGAGTCATGAATGAGCGAGATGGAAATTGGAAAGGTTGAGGACCCAAAAATTAGTCATACTTATGGACCAAAGAAAAAATTATTTGAAATTTCAGTGCCAAATCCATGGCCCTTTCCTCACAGATTATAAGGATATTATTATGCTATAGTTTTAAAAATTATATATAAATCATTGCAAATGGTTGCCCATCATATTAACCTCAATTAAATTATATTTTTGGTTATCCGAAAATAATTAGATGGAATTTGGAAGGTAAATCAAAAAATTTAATTTAAAAAATGTGACCAATCTTCTATTTCCTTAGTTGATTTTTCCCCGAATTTTATAAAAATATTTGTCCGTTCAATTTGAAGGGGAGCACGCGGCTTTGAGTAAATATTGCATTGAATTCCCCAATTTTCTGAGGACCCAAATGAAAGAGGAAAAGCTTATAAAAAATGAATCCAATTCCAATTAGCAAGGAAAAATTAAAATGGAAATGGGGGAATAATTTTTTGGGAAAAAAAAATAATCGAAAATTTAAATTAAATATTGAAATTTTTTCAATTAAAATTATATACAAAAAATAAGAAATAAATATATCAAAATTAAGGCCGTAAAATTATTCATTAAAATTAATTTTCTTCCTCCTTCCTAATTCTGTTAATCAATTGGCATATTCCTCGCCGCTGAACCAACGCAACATGTTCAAGGCAAAATCGGCCTCAACTTCCACCTCCTCCAGTGGATGATTGGACCCGGCATAGGTGAGCACCCTTTTTGGAGAAGGAAAAGTTTAAAAAAATAGACTAGGAAAATTTAAAAAAATTTTAAAAAATATTTTTTTTAAATTAAGAAAAATAGCAAAAAAGTAAAAAAGATTTACGAAAATTAATTCCATTAAAAAACATTTTTAAATATTTTGTCCAAATTAATTGCTAAAACTGACTTGGAAGGAGTGCCATTGGCTTGAAGGCATCGAATGAATCCGGCAAAATGGGGCACAACTCGCAAATCCTTTTCGCCCACCAGAAGCATGTACGGTGTTCGAATGTGTTGAGCATGCACAATTGGTGAGCAATTTCGCATTGCCAAAAAATCCTCATTGCTGGGTGCTTGGCCATAGCCCTCCGGGAATTTGGGAAATTTGCCGGTGGCCTCATACATTGTCCTGTGAAATTTTTAAAATTTATTAAAAGTTTAAAAAACATTTTAAAATTGGTTTTGATATTTGACTAAAATATAATTTTTTCAGAATTTTTGTTCATTTAAATTTTTCCAAAAATGATTTTTAAATTTTGAACTGACCAATCAGTAATATCCGTCAATTGATGCATCGCGGAGATGTCGAGGACGGGATTGAGGGCCACACAAGCTTTGTAGAAGTCCTGGAATTAAAATTGGAAAATTATTCAGAAAGAAATTTAAAAAAATGATTTTAAAATAAATTATAATTTTTTCGTGCTCACCGGGAATTGCCCAACCATATGGGAGACGAGGAATCCGCCATGGGAACCGCCAAAGAGGAAAACCCGTTTCGGATCAAAGCGTGGAGATGAGGCCAAAGTTGCCTCGACGGCATGTTGGCAATCCTGAACGTCCAATTGGCCGCATTTGCCGGGCAATGAGCGCACAAATTTTTCGCCATAACCAATTGTTCCGTGGTATTGAACATGCAAAATGCCATAGCCAGATTGGAGCAGAAGCATCAGTTCGCGACGAGGCCAACTGTGGAGAAATTGTGAGAAATGTTGAATATTTACATTAAGTTTAGGTTTTAATTTTATAAATTAGATGGAAAAATAATTAATATATTTTGAATTCATTACTGTGGCAATTTTATGAATTTTGGAAATAAATTGAGCTTTTTCCATAATTTTCATTCCCAAATTAAAAATTAAATTGTCGAAAAGCTTTAAATTAACATCGACTTTTTTTTTGTAATTTTCATTCCCCTTTTTATTATTATTTGGTTAAAAATGAAATTTACGCGCAAAGGGAAGTTCCATGTGGGCCACCGTGTGGCATCAAAACCAGTCCAATTTTGTCCAATCCATCTTCGAATTCCGCATCATCATTCACTTTCGCCTGTGGCACAATCAAAATTCCCTCATACATTTGGTCTTCTGCAAATATTGTAGATTAATTATATAAAATTAATTTAAAAATTTTGTTAAAAAATTAAAATTATTTTTTTAGTCATTTTTCAGAATAAATAGAAAATTCAATTTAATTTTAAATTTAAAAACCCACTTTCTCGCATGAATTTCACTTTCTTCCATCGAACTTCATTGTTTAGGCCCAATGCCCGTAATTTGTCTTCAATTTTATGGACCGGGGAAGCGTTCAGCACAATTTGGGACTTCTTTTCGGCAACAAAGTCTTTGACCGGAAAATGGACCAAATAGAGAGAATGTGGTCGATTTGGAGAGGCAAATTTGAAGAGTAAAAAATTGTTGTGAACGTCCAGCAATTCGGTGGAGCCATCGGCACCCAAATTTTTGAACTTGACTTCGGCAAAATGTCCGGATTGGACATCGACCGCAACAATTGTCTAAAAAGTTAAAATTTTTTATATTTTTTAATTTAATTGTAAACTTTTTTAATTACTCTTAATTTTATAAAAAATTAAAATTGATATTTTATTTATTTATTAGACATTTTTATAATTATTTATTTTTACTAATTTAATAATAAAATTAATATATAATTTTCATTTAAACCGACCAATTTAGCTCGAGAAATAGTTGAAAAGAAGAAAATGGAGTTTTCAGAATCCGAGGACCAAGCTCGTTTTGGCAAAATTGGATCATAAATGCCGGCGAATGCAAATTCATTGGTTGGTTTTTCCACAAGCGGAATCATCACTTTGGCTTCTTTCTTTTCCTCCGCCCAATCAATCTAAGATTAAATTATTATTTTATTAGTGAAAAGAACCAGCGGGGCAAGCCCGCTGGTTCTTAAGGGTTGACGGAAGGAATACGTGGGACGGTATAAAGAAAGCGCTATCGCGCTTTAAAAGATTCCTAGAAGGGTTATTTTTCATAATAGAATCCATTCCCCATATTTCTGATAAAAATTTAACTCGCGCAGAACCGGTTTAAAAATTTGAACCGGTTTAATTTTCAAAATAAACCTCAAATTCGTGATCCCCATCATCGAAAACCCCTAAAAAAAGTATTGGACCTTGGAGGGATTCGAACCCGCGACCTCCGATTAGCTTCTCCCATCTTCGCCAATCGGCTATGAAGGGAAAAATGCCGAGGTACCAATTTTTGCCGGCCTCCACAGCCCTGGGTTTTGAAGATAGACCCCATAAACCATATATCATTTTGTAGCTAAGACTCCAACTTAGGTTCCTAGAATAACAATGGGTATCGAAAAATCAAAAGGAAAAAAGTTTTACCTGGGCAAACCGAAAAAGTTCAAATTTTTAAACCGGTTTTTGGCTAATATCTCGAAACCGGTTGGGTTTTTGGGGAAAAACGTATTTTTTCCATATGTGGCACCGAAATACGAAACTTTTAAAAAAAAGATCACGAAATTTGGTTGGCTAGATGTTGAGATGTTTGAAAAAATAACGATAAACAGAAAATATTATAATATTATATAATTTTCTTTACCTTATAAAGGGACAAACAAGCTTGATGAGGCCCTTCCGCCGTGCGGCCAAAGAAAACCAAATGTTTGCCATTGGGCGAGAATGAGAGGCCTTGGAATGAATGAGAATTGGCTGCATTAAGTGGATCTTCTTCCGGCAAAAGTGGTTCGAGTTGACATGATTCCAAATGGAATTTATAGAGGCGGCCCCTAAAAAAGAAATTGGAAAAAATATTTAAAATTAAAATGTAATTCGATTTTGAGGTCTTTTAAATGTCATTTTCATGTTTTTTGATGAATAATTTTTGTTTAAAAAAATAACTGACGGTCGATTGTTGCAAAAAATTCGGCCAAGTTTGAATGGTTGATTGTCGAGTCCAAAAAAGATGATGGCCGAATCATCGGGTGTCCATATCATCTGCAAAAATTTTAATTAAGTTCACAAATAAATTTCTATTAATTTTTTTACTAAATATTTTAAAAAATTTTGCTTTTTGTTGTGAAAATTTAAGAGGTATCAGTGGCGCAGTCGGCAGAGTGTTTCATTTTTGAAAAGAATATTCTAGGAGGGGGTCGTGAGTTCAATTCTCCGCTCGGGGGAATAATTTTTTAGTGATTTTTTTAGCTTACGGAAATTTTGATCATAATTTTGCCAAAAATAAAATAGAAAAACAATTACCGATTGAGGTGTGATTTTATCGATCCACAGTTCGTCAAAAACTTGCAGTCTTTTTGCATCATCGCATTCATTGGGATTGGCATTCAATACACATAAAACTGGCCGTTTCACTTCCGCACATTGTTCACCCCAACTTTCGCGTTTCTCATATTTTGAGCCCTAAAAATTTTGGAATTTTTGGAAATTTTTAAAATTTTTATAGGATAGTAATCAATTTTTTTTACCCAACTATTAATCCCCAATTTTGTTTTTACTAATTTTTTTGTTATTTTCTATTTAATTCTTAGCCCAATGTTTTATCCTCGAGTTTTCCACCCATTTAAATTCATTCACTGACCACTCCGGCTTTGGCCATTTTCTCGGCATCATCCCACTCCAAATCGGCATCAAAATATTCAGCATTTTTTATTTGCTTTTCTGCCAAATAAAGCAATTGGCACTCTGCGGTGGACCATTTGAATGCGCCGAAAATGCCGCCTTAAATCGAAAATGTTGGAATTATTTAAAAAAATTGTAAATATTTTTAAACAATTTATTTTTGTGGCCCTATTTGTCATATCTTAGCTTGATTTTAAGCTCCAAAGTTATGATAAAAAAAAATCTCAGAAGCAGCATTTAATCCAATAAAAAATTTCCCGAAAACAAACCGGCATGGATGACTCCGTGTTTTTTCATCCCAGTCAAATTAAGACAAAACGATCGGCCATGATTGGCATGATCGGTGATCTGTAAATAAAAAATGAATCCTAATTTGCGAAAGTGTCATTATTACCCGAATAAATTGCTTTTTCTCTGCCCCATTTCCGCCATCCTTTTGCTCCAATAATGTGGCCGTCTTCCTCCCACTGTCGCTTGTTGAAAATGCTGGCATCCTTTAAAATACCGGATTTTAATCATAAAAATTCTCCCATTTTTTTATGAATTTGTCCAGTAGAAAATGTTTTTTTGCATATTTCTTTTTAAAAAAGTTTTAAAATTGATTTTTTGATGGACTTATTCATAATTATTCGATCATGAATAAATATTTAAATGATTTAAAATCAATCCAAATTTCCGATTAAAATGCATGCTGTAAAATAACTCACTCATGGCCAGGTTCGGGTGGCATCGGATTGGGTAATTGTTCAAATTCATCTGTTCCAGCATTGTAACGAAGATAATATCGGCGTTGTTGTTTGAGTGTTTTCTTCATTTGAGGCACGCGGCTCTGCCAAACACTTGAAACCTGAAGTTTTTAAAGGATAATTTTTGATGGTATATTTGTGCTCATATTTAGGGTAGTGGTCTCATCGTTTTTTAGTCTAACAAAGATAATCTTTTTATTTCAAATGCATGAATTACTTGCTAGTAGAAATTAGCTTATTTTAAATTGTAAACCTGAATTTCATTGCCCACGCCTTCCATGCACCAAATACGACCGGCCAAAATAATTGGAATGTCCGCAATGGATTCATACATTTTCTTCCACTCGCAGATTTGAGCGTATTTTGTTGAAGTCATTTCAAATTGTATTCAAATCTTTTGCTTTAAAAATGACTAAAAATGCTTTAAAGTTCCAATAATTAAATAATTGAGTGTGATAAACACTATAAAAAATTGTAAATGAATTAAATTTTTTCATTATAAAAAATTAAAACTTTTCAATAAAAAATGAAAATAAGTGCAATCAATAAAAATTATTTGTGAAATATTTATCGTTCATTTCATGCTTCGTTCTTTCCAATTTCTTCAACCAATGGTGTTGCCTTCTCCCCTGTTCCATTTCGATCGGGTGTCCAATTCAACTGCAAATTGATTAAATAAATGTTTTTATTAAGGAATTTTAATAAATAGTTAATTGTATTTTTCTTTTGAAGTAAATTAATAAGCTTTTATGTATGCATTATTATTATGCTCCATCCACTTAAATAACATAAAAAATGAAAAATAACAATCCAAATATTTATCGGTATAACCTTTCCCTCAAATTTTTTTTTTTATTTGATCCAAAAATTACATTTCCATTCGTTTCTGGCTGCTCCTCCTTGATCAAATGCACATCAAATTGGAAGAATTGCGTTTTTGGTCGCGGTGGTTTCTGTTAAAGAAAAATATTAATTTTAATTAATTTAAAATCAATTTTATTCATGAAAACTAATTTGAATTTCCTAAACTAAATGTAGTTTAATTCATCTATATATTTATTTTTTCGAGTTGTTTAAACCAAAATTCTAAAAAATTTCACTAATTTTCAAACCTCTTTCTCATCAGCCTCCTCTGCGCTGCTTTCATCCTCTTCATCAGTGTCGCTGAATTCTCTTGAAGAACTCTGCTCACTATTCTCCTCCTCATTAACCGAGGAATTGAATTGGCCAAAATTTTGTTGCATTTCTTCCACCCAAATTGTTTCATTCTCCCCTGCCTTTTGATGAGTCATTTCCTCCGCCAATTTTGCATTTGCTTCAGCAATTTGTGGTAAAAACTGTTTCAATCGATCCTTTATTGACGATGGCGGCGATTCATCGTTGGTTCCATTCGATTTAACAAAATTCAAAAATTCAGGGAATGGTTTTTGTCGCCTCGCTTCAGCAGAACTAGAACTTGACATTTTGCTGGAAAATAAATTATTAACAAATCAAAATTCAATTTAAATTATTTCATGTAATTATTACAAATAAAATTATTCAATTTAAAGCATGTATAATTTTTTTATTCAAATAATAAAGCCAATAATATAATAAATTCGGACAAAACAAAAAGCGTTAATTGAATGGAGTGGAAAAAATAAAATGTGACAATAAAGAAAGTGAACAATTCCATAATATTATATTTGATTGTCATTTTTGTTTATCCGCAGCTGACCATTTATATTTTGTTTGCAAATAAATTAACAAAAAAAAATATTCGGCAATAGAGAGAAAACCGGTCAATAATTCATTACATCTTTCCATAATTTCGCATTGTCTTTTCATGGCATTGGAGCTGCTTCATCCTCAAGCTGTTCAGACAAATATGGAATTTTGGGAAGGCCATCGCTTTGGAATTGAGTCTAAAAATGGAATGAAAGAATTAATATTTGTTGGAATTTATTTTAGTATTAATTTTTTGGTAAAATTTACAAAATTTTATAAATCATTGGATTTATAAAGAATGTAGAATCTAGTTTTTCAACTAATATTATTATTTTTTGTTTTAAATCACAACCAAAACGTACCATTGTCACTTGATCCCATTGGAAATAGATGAGTGCGGCCGGCACCAATTGAAGATCCAGCAATGTTTTGTCGTCCGAAATGCCACCATTGAATGTGAATGTCCCAGAATCGGCGGCCAAATTTTTGTGAACAAATTCGCGGACAGCATGGAATTTCTCAAAGACGTTGAATATTCCCTGGAAAAAATCAGTATTTAAATTTCGGAAATTATTTAATATTAAGAATAAAAATTGCTTTTAAGTTCAGAAAGAAAAACTAGTATTCTCGATGTAAGAAAAAAAATTGATAATTTTAGGAGGATCAAAAATTCGAATTCGGGTATCGGGTAGAGTCGAATTATTTTAGTTAATAATTTAATGAATTTTTGAATTAAAAAAAACCTGAAGGACGAAATTGTTGGGAAACCGGATGCGGATGTAAGTGTATTTATGTTTTGGCAATTTCTCCTTGGCCTCGTCAATTTCTCGCATTTTCGCCGTTCGCAATGTGCTCATTTTCTCCAGCGCCTCCGTTCGCAATTGTTGCTCGCGTCGAATTTCTTCTGCGGTGAACATGAAAAATTCATCGGGGATTTCCGGTTGTGAAATTGGTCGACTCGGGTCAATTCGAAACACCTTAAAATATAGGAAAATATTATTAAAATATTTAATTTTAAAATTAATTTTTATATTAAAGTGTTCTTTCCAATTATCAAATTTAAATTTATTGTTTTTTTTTTAATATTTAATAATTTAAAATGTACCTTGCGATCGCGGAACACTCGAATGACGATTGGTTTGCCCTCGGCCAGCAATGTTTGCGCTTTGCCAATTTTGTCCGCATCAACTGCTTCCATGACCAAAAATTTCTCGATATCCGCATCGCTTTGCTGCTTTTCCTCGTGGATGACGAAGCCAACGGCCTGCAGAAATTTGATGGCACCTTTGCATGGGACAACGTTTTCCTGTATAAACGATGGAAATTTAATAACCCAAAGGTTGAATGAAATAACTTAAGATTTAATTTTTAAATATTATTGATTGAAGAATTTTTCCAATTCCATTCACTAATTTTTAGAAAAATATTGATTATAAAGACTTGCCTTGAAACGAGTATTGGTCATTCGAATGCGGCGGAACTTTGGCTCATCGGGGTTTTCCAAAATGTTTTGCAAATATTTTTGAATCGTCTCCACCGCCGGTTTTCGCACATCCTCCTTGTTCAGTGTGTAGATCATCACAACGGCCGTGTTCACCATTTCCTCTTTGTGTTCATCGTCGGTCAGCATCGCAGTCAGACATTCGGCCAAATATGACATCATCTGGAAATAAAAAAGAATTAATAAAATGAATTAAGTTAGAAAAGAATGGAAAAATGTCCTTAATGTGGAAGAGTAAGAGTTAGTTCTATATAATTTTTAGATACTACTGGAGTTTAAGGGCTGGAAGGGAAAAAGGATGATGAAGATAAATAAAGATGAAGATAAATGAGGAAGAAGACCATCCGGTACTAACGGATTTTGCCCCCTATGAGGGAAAGGGAGGTGGATCGTGGATGAAGATGAAGAATAAGTAGAGGATGATTTCTTTCATCATCTTTTATATCATTCTCATCCCTCAGCCGTATCTTCCTCTCTTCCTCAATCCTCATCCTTATCTAATCATTTTTTCTTCTCAGTCCTTAAACTCCAATAGTACCGATTTTTATTTTTGGAAGAACGTCGTATCTTTTATAATAATTAAAGGTAAATATGCAAAAACCGACTAACACTAAATAAAGGCATTAATACCAAAATTATTTTGAAAATTGAAAAAGAAACCTCGGATTTTGGTAATGCCGAATCATCTCCAAACAATTCGCACGTGTACAGCATTTTGGATGGTTTTTTCGGCTTTTCTCCCGGTTGACCATTTGCATCGCCGCCCTCTTCCTTCTGTTGGCCCTGACGTTTTCGTTGTTCCTCTTCTAGCTCCTTCCTCGCTTGCTCTCGAACCATTCGCTGCATTGGAGTCAATTTTGAATTCGATTGGGACTGCTGGGCCATTCGCCTTTCAGCCGCTTCCGCCAACATATTCACATCGGGACGAGTAGGACTCTGAAGATTTGAGGAAATATAAATAATTGAATTGCTATTTTATTAAATGGATTTTCATTGTATTTTACTCGATAATAATCGATCCAAAATTTAATTTGATTAAATTAATTTAAGTCTAAACTGGTAAACAAATCAGCTTAAATTAGAATATGAGGAAGAAGAAGAGATTCATACAACGATGAACAAAGGATGAAGATGCGAATATAGGAGGATGAAGGAAGAAAAAGTGTTCAGGAAAAAATGGAGGAAGCTTTCATCATAGGATATTCCGCTTTGTTTTTGGACCTTTTCTATTTAAAACCTATCCCAACCTGTGTTTCCAAATTAACCTCTAAATCGTACTTATTTACACCATTTAATTTGTAAGCTTATTATTGTAAAAAAATTAAAAAACCTTTGGTGAAAATGATGAAGCATTAGACCCGCAAGGACGTTGCTGTTGTTCTCGACGCTGTGGGTAATCATCCCCAAGTGCATAGCTTTGCCCTGCCTCCTTGAATTGTTTGTCCAATTTCTTCTTCTTGATGAACTTTTTGATAGTGTCGAACATTTTTCAAATTGGTCGGTATTTTAGCTTATTATTTTGCTGGTTTTCGTTTGCTGAAAAATTAATAAATATTAAATTAAACAAAAATTTGATAAGATATTTAAAAATTTAAATATTTGTAAACAATATAAAATCAATGAATTCAATCAAATTTTATCATTTATCAAAACAATTTTAATTTTCCATTCCAATTAACTGTCAATTTAAATGAGAAAATAATATATTTTCCGATTCATTTTCCCTTTCCTTTGGCCGATGGTTTCCTTTCTTCCTCTTCATCATCCTCCTCTTCTTCTTCCTCCGATTCATCTTCATCGCTGCTTTCGCTCAATGAGAAATTCCGATCTTGTGCCGCGACCTCATCCTCGCTGAAGTGTTCACCCGAATCAACTTAAATTTAAAAAGTGATTAATCTTAAGGTTTTATACAGTTAACTTTTTGGTACTAATGCACTTTGAACTCGAAGGGAAAAAGGATGAGGATGTTGAAGAGTAGAAATGAAGCTGAATATGATCTTCTTCATCATCGATCATCCTCATCATTATTATCTTCTTCTTCATCATCCTCCTCATCATCTTCTTCTTCTTCATCCTCCTCATCATCATTCTTCTTCTTCTTAATCATCATCCTCATCATTATCTTCTTCTTCATCATCAACCTTTTTCCCTTCCAGCCCTTAGACTGCATTAGTGCTTCAAATCTCAATCTCAAGGTCTCACTCTAACCCAAAAGCCAAAACCCACTATCACCTTCACCAATTTAATTTAGGTTTGAATTGACTAACCGAATTCGACACCTCCCGCATCCTCTTCATCGCCTCCTTCATTGAGTTTGGTGCTCTCCGGCAATTGACCAGAATTTTTCAGTATTCGTGCTTCGTCCGGCGTGTACTTGAGTATAACATCCGCCTAATAAGTTGCGTTTGTTATTTAAGGTTAAGAAAATTGAGAAAACCTTGTCATCTTGGTAGTCGCGGAGTCCGACGAGAATGATGTCACCAGTGTTTATCCAAACCTTTTTGCGCAATTTACCGCGAATATGGCACAGTCGGTTCTTTCCATCGAAACAAAATGCTGTCAGCCGGCCATTGCCCAACATTTTCATCACTTGCGCATATGCTTAAATGAGAATTTAAAGCTGTTTTGTTGTTTTACCTTGGTTATTGCCGTCTTTCTCGATCAATTCACGTTTCATAACGTCATTTTCATTCTTCCCTCTTCGACGATTCTTGCCTCCTTTTCCCTTATTTTTCGGCATGCTTATTTTTGATTATAAAGTTTTTAATTCAATCTAATTAAAAATGGGAAATTGATGCTAATACTTTGTACAATTTTACATATTTATATTAGATTTGGGGATGTAAATAACGCTTAATGAAAATCAGAAGGAATGTTTGATGTTTAAGGTCCTAATTTCTAAAATTAAATTTGAACCGGTGGGTTTGATTGAATTTGATGATGGCGAAAACCGAAAACCAATTGAGAAATTCTAATTTCAAAACCTTTTTCTTATTTTTGTTTTGATTCGATTTCATTTTTTCACTTCATTGAATTGGATATGATTTCATTGTGGTTTTTTAAGGAAATAGGAAAGTATAAAAGGTAAAATCCTAAAGCCTAGCCCTCAACTCAACTTCATTTTTCTTCAAATTTTGCTTTAAATTTTACAAATAAAATTTAAAAATATATGGATTGCCGATAATCACAAATTATTCAAAATGAAAACAAATTGTGTTAAAACCATTTTATTCTGTTTAATGTAAAATTAAATGTGATGGGTGTAGAATAGAAAAGAATGGAAAAGAAAATCAAGGTTTAAAATTAGAAGATGATTTTTTGGAGGATAACCACATGAAAAAATTAAAATTATTTTGTTTGAAATTAAAGTTTTGGGGTTTCAAATTGAGAAGAGGAATTAAGGATTCATAGAAGAAATTAAATTAATGGTTAAAATGCACAACAACAAAAAATACAAAACATTTAATTTTGGTTGGTTTTTCAACGACGCAAAAATTCTTCGGGCGGCGGGAATGGGAATTGGGTGTTTCCGATCGGCGTTGAAGCAGTGAACAATGCATTTGGAATGCCATAACCATTCTGATCCACATAGGCGGGCGGGCTGAAGATCATATACGGTCCGGTGAATGGATGTCCAGTAAAAGCTGAGCCATATCGCGGATTCTGTAACTTGAATTGATTAAAAATGGCCGAAAATTGTAATGAATTTAAACCAACCGGAGCGATGGGCATCGGATGATGCTGCGGAAGAAACATTGGACCATTCATGACACCGCCAACACCATTGTTGAATGTGATGGCCGACAGTGCCAATGGACGACGATTCTCCTATAAATTAATTTTGGATGTCAAATTATAAATTAGAAACGAAACCAGTGGTGAATTTGGTGGTGTGCGGTGCAGAAATTGGCAACGGTGACCATAGCAGCAGAATCCAGTGTGGCTAAAATTGCGGCAAAGCTTTGTTTTATAGTTTGGATGCAACTTAAATTCCAAATTTATTAACAAATCTTGACACAAAAAATGAAACAAACTTGACGAACACGCAACTCCCCCGGAATGTGTGCAAATCGGCATTGCTCTCCGTATTGACATTGTCCGTCGCGCAGGAA
The DNA here is from genome assembly GCA_030063045.1 of Pratylenchus scribneri. Classification (NCBI taxonomy): domain Eukaryota; kingdom Metazoa; phylum Nematoda; class Chromadorea; order Rhabditida; family Pratylenchidae; genus Pratylenchus; species Pratylenchus scribneri. The sequence continues at coordinate 1,263,013 of JAQSEB010000058.1, read as the reverse complement.
ACGTTTGCACAATTCAGTTTTGTAGGCCTCCTGACGGCGTATGGCGCGTTGTTCATTGTTGCGTTGCGTGTCCGATTTGCGTTTGTCAGCCAGGAATTGGTCAAAGCGTCGATTGAATTCCTGTAAAAATGATTTAATTAGATTGATTTGTAAAAATTGTTAAGGCTTACTACTTTGGCCACCGTCTCGATTCTTTCCACCACATCCTTGAGTACATCTTGGCGAGCACCATTTGCCAATTCAATTCCGCCGTTGTTATTGATTTGGTGACCGGCAGCATCAAAAAGTTGTTGCTGTTGTCGAATTGTTGGCGGCCAAGATCGGCGTTGTTGATTTCGAATTGTTGCCAATTCTCCAACCAAAGTATTGACGATATTTTGCCCAAAATTATCAGACATTGTTGTTGGAAAAATTGCGAATACAATTAGAAAATTTATGAAGTTTGTTTAGTTTTATTTTTCTGAAAAGACAAATTTTTAATTAGTTTCTATTTTTACCTAATATTACACATACAGCATACACACAACACTATTAATTAATCAAATCATTTCATCATCAATGAAATACCTACTTTAAAATCCTTAATCAATAACAATATTCACTCAACCAAGTCCAAGGTCCCAACTCAAATTTGTAAAAGATCTTTAAATTTTTTCTATGGATTGAAAGAAGTAGGAAGATATCGGCATTGCGATTGCGACTTGTGTGAATGATAATTGAAAATGTGAATTGTAGCGGAGGTTTCACATTAAATATTCACATCAACATTACTATCACATCGATCGATTGAATGAATGAGCGAAGTGAGGCCATGTACATACTTTTTGTGACAGAGTCACATGTGAGCCTCACAAAGTGAGTGGTGGCCCAATCACACTTTGGTGAGGCGTTCGCGTATATACTTGGTGAGGCCACACCCCTTTCCGGCAGAGTGTGAGCGAGTCAAAATTGTGACTCTGTCACCAAAAAATGCGTACATACTTTTTTGGTGAAGGGAAGAAAAAATGTGTGAGCCTTTCTGCACTTGTCACCACTTGTGTATCAATACAACCATGGTACCAAATAGCCCCATTGTTATTCCAATATTGTTAAGCATATTTTTAAATATTTTTAGAAATTTTTTTCAGAATTTTTCATCCATCCACTTTCGAGAAAAATGCAATTGAAAATAATTAAAATGAACGCCTCACCACCCATGTTTTGATGGAAAACACCGGCCAATCCCAATGATGTGATAGTGAAAAATGATCAGAAAAAAATGGGGAATATTTTAAAAATAAAAGGAGAAATTTTCGTCAAACTGCTTCTTGTCCCTGCCAAGGTTTTGAACCAAAATTTAAACCGGTTTCCTGTGAACGTCAAACGCCATGTTCTATACATCATTGGATAGGGCTCGTCGAGTAGAATAAGAATATAAAAAAATTTTGTAAATCGGTCGTCAAATAAAAAAGTTATGGCCTCCAGAATGTCAGGAATATGCAAATTTCCAGAGCCGCTAACTCGCCATGTAGTTGACCAAATTCGATGTTGCATAGCTTGTTGGAAAGAGGAGAAAAAGGACTACAAAATATGTGAAAAGCAATTTCCTATGTTCATCTTTTCCATTTTTATAGCTCATTTTATATCCAAATCCGCTTATCATATATCCATGTTTTCAAATTTCAAAATTGATTTCATTTTTGGATTCTCCATAGTCGATTTACTTTATATGGAATTAATTTGAACGAGATTAGGCCACGAAATTGATGAGAAAAACCGGTTTAAAAAAATTGGTGAAGGCATTCGCAACGACTCACTATGTGAGCCTCACAACTCACAAGAGGGCGGGAAAAAGTATGTACACCAACCACTCACCACTTGTGAGGCAAGAAATAGAGAAAGAAAATAGCGTGGTGAGGTGATACCTGTCACCAAGTCTGTACAGGGCCTGAAGGAAGTAAAGTGAAGCGAATCGAAGCAAATTTTCTTTTAATGTCTAATTTATGTATTCTCTTCTTTAATTACGATATAATTTTTTGAAACGAATTTATTTTTTTGAAATTGAAAGAAGGGGTTATTTTTTTACAGTAAGCCATAAGCGTAAGCATCAAGACTGATCACTCACTGATCACTGAATAAAAAGTTGGTTTATTAACCACCGATAACACAATATCAGCTCGTCGTACGTTTTGCAAAATATTCTAAAAAATGAATGGAATTTTTAATTGTTTTATTTTTTGAAAAACAAATTCATGCAATACAAATACACATTAGAACGAGTTTTGCCGTTCCTCCAATATTACTACAAATTGTCATATTCGGTTTAAATCTTCTCGTAAGCCAAAATCCCGATTAGGCTTCATTGCGTCTTTTCGGTGGCTTTGATCCTCATAAATCTATCTTAACGGCTTTCAATGATGATGAACTTTTCCATCCATCCAAGACCATCTTCCCAGCCCACCCATACACCCATTTTTTTTCAACGGATCGAGCGAATCATCTTTTATTCCAAATCCCCCCCCCCCCCCCCCCCCCAAGTTTTGTTCTTCCAACAATTTATGGGATTATGTGTGCCGAATCGAGTTTAAGAAGAAAGCAATGGGAAGGAAGGGAAGAAGATATTGGGCTTGGTCACTCTCTTCCATGTTTTCGGGGGGTTTGGTTGATCATCTCATCAAATCGGGGCTTCTTCCACCCAACAGCCCCAATAGCCAAAAATGAATGGGGAAGAACGCGCGACTCGGTTGACTGGGCGACTTCCATCGGTTCGGTTCGGCTCATCGGTCTCCCCCTTCCCTTCCCTTGCTGCTATGCTAATCGCCCGGTGTCGCCAACCTATAGCCAAAACAACCCGTTTTTGGAGATGGGCTCATCTCGGTTTTTTTGCCGCTGTTGCTGCTGCAATGGCTGGCAGCATTCCGCCCCATCTTTGCTGACCATTTGTCAATTGGATAGCGTCATCCACCAAATGAAAGGGAAAATGGGAGGAGGAAAAAGGTTTTGGGATGGAAAAGGGGGAACAAATGATGGAAGAAAAGCATAGAGGCTGGATGATATTGGGGCGTTGATGGTTTTAGCCGGCTGTCTTCTTGGCTTCTTCCCCCTTTTTGGTGGGGATGATTGAGTCGAGAAGCGCAGCATTTTTCTTGGCTATTGCACAAATTTGGGTAATACGGGATCAGCTGCAGGAGAGAATATTCATTGAAGGCTGGCACATTCATTGAAGGCTGGCACCGGGGTAATCGACGACGAGAAGCGGCTCATCTGCTGCCCAACTTTCACCCAAATGATGAGTCTGCGCAATTCCCCTTCTCCTCGCCCAGTGCCGGATGTTGAAGCAGGCGGAGGCTTCTTCCCCCCCCCCTTTCATGCCCTTTCCCGCTTTTCAACCCTTCCCAAAAATATTCATAGCCATCAATTTGTGCCCCAATGCCCATCTCCTCCCACACGCAAGTTAATCGAAAATGCTGCTTTCCTTCGTGCTTATTATGAAAATGAGAAGAGAAGGCAAGCCAATTTTGGGCGCATTCCATTCGCGCGATCATTTTTATTCTTTAATTTGTTTTTTTACCCGCTTCAATTATTAACATTTTTTCAATTTTATTTGAGGATTGCTCAAATTTTTCACCTTTTTTGCCATCTTTTTTCACCTTTTTAATCAAATTTTGTGGCTAAAATTCTTATTAATTCACCGAGATTCGAGTTTAAAGCCTTACATCCTCAATCCTCATCCTTTTTATTAATTATTTAACTGATTAAAAAGAAAGAAAATGCGGTTGTCCATTTTATGGCCGCCCCCTATTTTAACCAATTTTGCAATTTTTCTCGCCCTTTTCGCCCACATTTCTCCGGCCTACAGTCAAGACGGTGGCTATGGTCTTTCCCTTTTTGATGATACGCCTTCTGATGCCCATCAACAGCAACAAAGGTCGTTGATTTCGCCCACAAAATCTGCAATTGATGGCTTCGGCCGATCTCCGATTGGCGCTCCCTCTGGCATCATTGGCAAAACAGTTAATTATCCGCAAGGTGGATTGGCCCTTTATATAGTCGAAAGAATATTAACGGGGAATTAAATCCAATTTTCCAATTTCGATCATTTTTAAAATCATTTTTAGGCCTCCTTGGACTAAGCGCATCCAACCCTTCCAAAGGCCATTTTTCACCTACATTGCCGCCTACAAAAGATTTATATTTCCCACCGCCCGAAATTCCTCGTGGCCCTTCGCCTTTCGCCTCAATTGTGCCGGAACCATCTGGAATTAGTGCAGGAAAAAGGTGTCAAAGAATGGGAAAAGTATAAAAATAATGGGAGGAAAACAGAATTTGTCCAAATCTTTTTAAACTGATTTATTAGCAAAACAGAAATTATTGTCCATTTTTAATATTTTTAATTCAAAATTTTATAGCCATGCCGCCGATGCAACTTCTCAGCTGGTTGCCGAACCTTCCAACCAATCGGCTGGAAGCCAGCCTAAAAACTTGACTCAGCCGCACATTCCAATAGCAATTGTTTCACCACCCCGGCTGAAATTCACCATCCGCAATCTTGGCGCCGATCCAAATCCTCCAATTCCTGGTTTTGGGCCATTGGCCTATTCGCATCGTCCATTGCCAGCCGCCGAAATTCTCGCCAAATTTGGTGGCCCTCAAAATGGACTTGAGGCTGGCAAAAAGCCGACAAATCCTTTGGAGCTGGAGAAACGTTCGGAAACGCCAAATGAATACGGCGAAGAGGTTTCGGCCCCATTGGGTGGAGGCCAAGCAAACGGCGGAGGAAATAATATTGGGCCGAATGCAGCCATCTATGCGGGCAATGCAGCTTCCAAAGAGCAATCGAAGGCTTGCGAGACACCGGCCCCCGAAATAGCAGCACCAGCCTTGCCTTCTTCACCAACTAATCAGGCTGAAGTTGCACCGGCTTCACCAGTTGAACCATACGGTGGCGGTGGAGGTGCACTTCCTCAGCCAGCTCCTGTGCCGGCTTCTTCCCAGCCTTCGGCACCACAACAACCATCTGCGCCATCCTCTCCCATTGGTAAATTTTTTATAACACCAAATTCAGTAAAAGATGATAATTTGGGTCACTATTCTTTTTTTAATCGTAATTTAATCCAATTTTTGGCTAATTTTTTACCACTTTTTCCAATTTATCTTACACAAATTCACCCAATATTATAATCTAAATTTTTATTTCTTTTCCACAGCTTCATCTGGACCAAATCCGGTGGCATCTTCCGGCCCTTCTGCTCCAATTTCTGTGCCTTCTCCAAGTCAGTTTATATTTTTCATAAGGAAGAAAGCAGATAAAAGGGTTGATTGATTATAGCCTTATGGATATTTAAATAGAATGTTTTTTTTTTATCATTTTCAACCCTTTTAAAAGGTCCTTCACCATCCATTTCCTCATCTTCCGTTGCTGCCCCAGTGCCAGCCATTTCTTCCAGCCAGCCAGCTGCCAATACTGAAAATGCCTATGGTGGATCAGCAGCACCGACAAATTCCGCCGTAGCATCGAGCAATTCAGCGTCCGGCTATGAAGTGGCTCCATCCGCCCCAATTGCACCTGCGGCCAATGGACCGGCAGAAAATGTGCCCATCCCCGTGGAAACGAAGCCATCAGTCTCATCAATTCCTTCCGAAACAACTTTGGCGCCAGCCCCTGTTTCTGCTGCCGCTTCATCCTCTCCTTCAAATGGCTATGAATCGGGCGATGCCTCTTCCGCATCCGCTTCGTCCGGATCAATTGCACCTTCGGCGAATGGATCGGCCGAAATTGTGCCTAGCCTCGTTGAAACGCAACCACCAGCCTCCATTCCATCAGAGACAACACCGGCTACATCTCCTACTGGTCCATCATCAAATTCAATTTCGCCTTCGAATGGCTATGAATCTGGCAGTGCGTCATCAGCTTCGTCCTCTGGATCTTCTGCCCCTTTGGCGCCTTCTGCTCCTCTTAGTCCTTCTGTTTCTCCATCAGGCAATGCTGGAGGCTATGAATCGGGTCCATCCTCTTCAGGAAATTCAGCCAGTCCAGCGCCTTCCCAATCTTCGGTTCCGGCAGCCCCAGCCTCCAATGGTCTATAATTCTTTTGTTAACTATATGAAATCCAAATTATAGGCCAATCGCCTTCAGCAGAAAGACCAGCAGCCCCAATTCCTTCCGTTCCTGCCCCATCTTCGCCATCCTCTCCTCACATTTCCATTTTAATTCCATCACCGGAGGCACCATCCCCCCAGGCACAAGTCAGTCTAAGAGAATGACATCGTTTTTAAATTAAACTAAAAATTTATATTGGATAGGTTGCACCGGCACCAGCCGTTCCTGGCCCGGATTATGGTGAACAGATTTCTGAACAAGGGGCTAAAGGAGGTAGCTCTTCATCGGCCTCACAAACAATTCCATCGAGCACTGTAACCGAAGCTTCTTCTGTTGGCCCTAGTAATGCCGTCACTTCGGCTCCGGCTGTCCCATCAAATGGAGCATCCAATAACGGAGCAGGAGGCACAGGCTATGAAGCAAGTGGTCCCTCGAGTCCAACGGGTCCATCACAATCTTCTGGCGGAAATTCGGCAACGGAGAATTCCTCATCTTCACAATCGTCCGCTTCTTCCTATTCATCCTCATTATCTTCTTCGTCGTCTTCATCTTCTTCGTCTTCGTCTTCCTCCTCTTCATCATCTTCCTCCCATAATGGCTATGATATTGGGGATTCTTCTCCTGCCAAGCCAGCTCATCCTGCCCCTGCGCCACATGAAACTGTGCCAAGCATCAGTGTTTACGATGGTTCGGAGGAAAAGGCAACAACAAGCAACCAAGTCCCAGTCAAGGCTACTAGCCATGAACAGGTCTCTTTATTTTATTCATATGAAATTAATAGCATTTTTTATCTGATTGTTTTTTAAGTAAAAATTTTATATAAGGAGAGAAACATCGAAAAAACAACACAATTACAAAGCAGAATTACAATTACAATTACAAATATAATTAGAAATCAGAATTACAATTACAATCACAAATCAGAATTACGATTACAATTGCAAATCAGAATTACAATTACAATCGCAAATCAGAATTATAATTACAAATCAGAATTACAATTACAATCGCAAATCAGAATTACAATTACAATCGCAAATCAGAATTACAATTACAAATCAGAATTACAATTACAACCGCAAATCAGAATTACAATTACAATCGCAAATCAGAATTACAATTACAATCGCAAATCAGAATTACAATTACAAATCAGAATTACAATTACAACCGCAAATCAGAATTACAATTACAAATCAGAATTACGATTACAATTGCAAATCAGAATTACAATTACAAATCAGAATTACGATTACAATTGCAAATCAGAATTACAATTACAATCGCAAATCAGAATTACAATTACAATCGCAAATCAGAATTACAATTACAAATCAGAATTACAATTACAACCGCAAATCAGAATTACAATTACAAATCAGAATTACGATTACAATTGCAAATCAGAATTACAATTACAAATCAGAATTACGATTACAATTGCAAATCAGAATTACAATTACAATCGCAAATCAGAATTACAATTACAATCGCAAATCAGAATTACAATTACAAATCAGAATTACAATTACAAATCAGAATTACAATTACAATCGCAAATCAGAATTACAATTACAAATCAGAATTACAATTACAATCGCAAATCAGAATTACAATTACAAATCAGAATTACAATTACAATCGCAAATCAGAATTACAATTACAATCGCAAATCAGAATTACAATTACAAATCAGAATTACAATTACAATCGCAAATCAGAATTACAATTACAAATCAGAATTACAATTACAATTACAAATCAGAATTACAATTACAATCGCAAATCAGAATTACAATCGCAAATCAGAATTTCAATTACAACCGCAAATCAGAATTACAATTACAAATCAGAATTACAATTACAATCGCAAATCAGAATTACAATTACAATCGCAAATCAGAATTACAATTACAATCGCAAATCAGAATTACAATTACAATCGCAAATCAGAATTACAATTACAATCGCAAATCAGAATTACAATTACAATCGCAAATCAGAATTACAATTACAATTTCAAATCAGAATTTACAATTGCAAATCAGAATTACAATTACAAATCAGAATTACAAACAAATCAGAATTACAATTACAATTTCATATCAGAATTTACAATTACAATCGCAAATCAGAACTAAAATTACATTACAAACCAGAGTTTCCTGTTTATAAATCATTCCATTTTCTGTGTTGAAATACAATTATTACGATTTTGCGTTTTAATATAGGAGATTGAATACAGTGAGGAGACCGAAGGCACATCGCATAGTAGCCCATCGTCGGCCGCATCAATTTCGGTGTCAACGTCTTCTGCCACTCCAACTAGCCCAAAAGAGGCAAACTACGATGGAACGAGAGAATTTGAAGGCGTTACAGACAGTGGTGGGTATGGCGAGGAAAAGCCGATTCAGCCAGTCGCAACGCCAGCAAATGTGCATGAAAACAGCTTGAAGGTGACTTTTTTCAAAGGATTCGGATTCTTAGACCCAACGATTTTCTTTTTTTCCTTTTTTAATCAAATAGAATCTTATTAGTTATTACCTATCCTTTGAAATAATCCACGATTTCTATTCTCAGACTGACTATTCTGCGGAAACCAACGAACCGAAGCCTGCGGTCCCATCACCCCCACCTCCACCTCCACCGCCACCCCCACCTCCTCCAGGTTAAAAAGATAATTGCAAATTTTGAAATGATGAATTTATAGTTGCGACTACTCGTGCGCCACCACCGCCTCCTCCAATTGTTCGCCCAGTGGCCCAAACACCACGGCCAAAACCGCCTCCAGCGAAGCCAAAACCACAACAGCCCAGGCCAAAGCCTAGCACCATTCAGGTGAAAAATGAAAAAGCATAAATTAATCCAAATTAAAACTGCCTTGAATTTGTCACAGGTTGCGCCAGCCCCGTTACGTCCAGCACCTCGGCCAGCTCCACCGAGACCACCACCACCACCTAGGCCAATTCCCCAATCGCCGCCACCCGTCCCCCCTCCAGCCCCTCCACCCCCGCCCCAGCAATTTTTGCCACCACCCAGCCAAAACATTCCCCAACAACCCCAATACCAACCTGCCCAACAACAACAACAATATCCTCAACAATCAAGCGGTGGAGGTTATGGCTATCAGCAACTACAACAACGAGGATATGCCCAACAGCAGCAGCAAAGTGGAGGGGATGGATGCTGTTCGGCTGGCAATCAACAACAACGACAACAATGTTGCGCAAATAATGGTGGAAATGGAAATTGTTGCGGTGGCGGAAGTTAGTTTATTTGGGATATAATTAGTGGGGACAAACCCTTTTACAATTTTTAAATAATCAAATTGCTTTCCTCCCAGGTTCCTACGGAGGTGGAGGTTGTTCCAGTGGAGGATGCAACAATAATGGTTATGGAGGAGGCGGCTATGGGGGAGGCGGAGGAAGGGGCAATGGAATTTGTTGCCAACAAAACAATAATGGTGGATGCTGCGGAGGCAATTGGTTTGGATCAAATGGAGGTCTATGTTTCCCAGTCAATTACAATTCATGCCAATCACAACAATGCTGTGAGCAAAATCAATCTTTTATTTCATTCGACTATTCCATTTTTTACAGATCCATGTCAAAATCAACAACAAGAACAAGTCTACCATCTCCAATGTTCGCAGGGATGTTACCCATGTTCATCATCTGGCCAAGGATGTGGCCAACAATGTGGCGGTGGCAATTATTGCCCTCCATCTTGTCAATCCTCATGCTGTTGTCCGTCATCCAGAGCGGGATATTGTGGAAAAAACAGAAGGGCCAGAGAGTGGGAAAATTTAATTAATTCATTTTTAAAATATTTTTTCAAGACTTATGCAACAATTGGGCCTCTGTTTGAACCGAAGGTTGCATAACAAACATCGCAGATGAAATGAATTTAGGATCGTTTAAATATAATTGAAATATAAATTATTGTTTTCCTTAATAATCTTCTCAATCCTTCCATCTTTTTGTAAACTTCCTTAATCCATCGTTAACAAGATTTTCTTTAAAAACAAGGTCAAAATTTTTAAAAAAAAAAAACAAATGGATTCAAGGGAAATTTAGAATTTTTTTTCAGTTTTACCTTCATAATTTTGACCTTGTTTTTTTCATTACACTTCTAAAATCGCTAGAAGCAATTCAAAATACTGTAACTGTAATCCTTTTCCCTGTTCTTCTCTCCTCAAATATGGCCATAATTTTTCAATAAAAATTTTTATTTATACAATTTGTATGCAATTTTATTTTATGTTCAATCTTCAATCTATTGCAATTTTTACATTTATTTATTCTGGTGAAAATAAAAGCAAAGAATGATTATAATAAAGATTTAATAATGTTTCTGGTTTGCTCATTTCGGTATTTCATCGTCGACTCTTTCGTTGCTTCTTTTTCGCATCCGCCAACAACAAATCGTCCATTCGGACTAATTTGCTTACGCTGGAATGTTGGGTGCTCAACGATGATGGAGGCAACATTTGGCTGGGATTAAGCAATGAAGATTGTTGGGATTGGGATTGAGAGGAGGCTAAACACGTTTAAAGTTAAATTTACCCCAAATAAAATTAACCGCTGGGCAATCCTCCCAATAAATTGTTGTTGCCGGCAGCAAGTCCGGCTGCAAACAATTGCTGCTGATCGCTGATACTTCCCAATTGTTGGCCAACATCATCCTCATTGAACATCAACTTGAATAGCCAAAAATATTTGATAAATTAAGGCAAAACCACCTTTGCGGTTCCCCCATTCCGTGGTTCTTTTTCCTTTCGTTCGGTGGTTGTTGCGCCCAATGAGGCAGCCGATGCCCGCAATGGATAGTATGGGGAATAGGGGAACATCATGGAGGAAGTGCCGCCGCCAAGAAGTTGGGCTACAAAAATGGAATGGAAATGTTCCCGTAGGAATCGTTTTTAAGCATCACGGCAAAAAGGGCTTTTTTCTAAGTAAGGTTTTTGAGAGTATTTTAGATGAAAAATGTGATGAAAATTCTTTCTGATTCAATCAAAAAAAATACACAAAGGATTCAGCTAATAAAAAAGGTGAAAATATTTAGGGAAAACACACATCATAAAATCACACAAGACACAACAAAAAGCATCCAAAAATGGCATTAATTTGGTGATTGGACTTACCCGAATTTGACAAAGGATCAACAGCTCCTCCAAACGGATCGTTGGAGAATTGCGGTGAGAATGGTTCATCGCGGAATGGACCAGAAAATGAATTTCCGGTGCCGCTGCCTCCTCCTAATCCACCCAGCCCAAGACCATTTCCAACAATGCCACCGACCGCTTGACTCAATGGCAATTGGCCCCCAACGCCGCCACCACCATTGCAAACACCGCAACTGGCGCGGCAATAATTGAGCATAAATTCGGGTACGGTTTGGCAAAAGCCATATTGTGCCCAATTTGGGCAGCCAAAAATGTGCGAATCACGGCAAAAGAATGGTGGGCCAAAGCTACCTTGGTCTTTTTTGAGAGGGGGAAATATGCAAGCGAAGTTGTTGGTGAGGGTTTTGAAAGTTTTTTTTTCAATATTTTTGGTTATTTTTTTTATTTAAATTCATCGCATTAATTTGCCTTTTAAACTCATTTAATTCCAAAATTAAATTCGCAGCATTTAAAATTGATCCCCTCACCAGCAACAAAGCCATTTGGACCAAAAGCATCAAATTGTGTGGTGGCGCCAATTGGCGCAGATTCTAGGCCATTTTGGCCAACAAATGGCATAGAGGAAGAAGGGGAAAACGGTGCGGATTGTGGTGGAAAGCCAAATTGGCCACTCTGACCACCATCAATACCCCTATAGAATGGGTCGATCATTCCGCCATTGACACCGCCGCCACCGTACAAATCACCGGAACAGCCAAGTCCACATGAAAGTGGGCAAAGTGCTCGAGTGGAAGTTGAGGAGGCACATTGGCCAGTCTGCAATTTGAATTTGTGCAAAAACAAAGGCAAAAGAAATGCGAAGGGACTGCTTTATATATTATGAAATTATTACGTAGGAGAAAGAGTATTTAATTTTTATATTTGCTTGCTTTTCTTTCATTACTGATTACTTCTATCAAACTCAGTCAGTAGGAACTAAGATTTTGGCTTTCTCCTACGTAATAATTTCATAATATATAAAGCAGTCCCTTCGCATTGCTTTTGCCTTTGTTTTTGGAATTGGCACAAACACTGGCCATCAACGCACAATCCGTGGAACGATCGCGGCAATTTCCGTAGCCCATCGAGCTGAAGAATGTGAGAATTCAATTGGATTCAATTTATGAAGGAAATTGTTTCACCCTAAATAGCCTTGACCGGCACCGCCATAAAGCATTGAAGGATAGGCGACGCCCGGTTGCCAATATGTATTAATTCCATATGGAGGTCCCTGAAAATAATAATTAATAAAAATCCGTTGGAAATAATTCAATTTCTTAGTTAATCCATTCATGAAATTTCACGAATATTCCCTGATCGTTACGGAAAAATTATAATTCTTCCTATTCCGGAAGAATCTTGTGTCCATCTGGTCTAGAAATTGCGTTGAGAGTTTAAGTCCTTACAGTCACAAACTATTTTTATAAGACAAATTTGCCACTTTATTTGTACATCCAACACATATTAATTTCCCACCTCATATCCGCTAATTCCATAGCCCCCAAAAGGGGTCACATAATTGTAGCTGGGTTTGCCGTAGAATGGATATTGTTGGCCGCCCATCACTGTTGGAAAGGGACAAACTGGACACGGAAATATGTGGGCATTTGCGCCATCCCCTGACAAACTTACAATACGGATTCATCATTGTGTACCGGCCAACGGCATACGGTGAAATGGATGAAGAGGAGGAATAGGGCGAATATGGTGGCAAACTTAGGCCTCCTCCAAATGGTTGGCCGGACAGTGGCAAAGGCAAAAATGAGGCGAAAACAAGGAGCAAAAAGGACAACATTGGCAGAGGAATTGGGGCTTAAAAAATTGAGAATTTATAAAGGAGACGGTCTGGCTTCTTTAAAATGGAGTCGAATTTGAAGGCTACATGGCCATAATTATATGGCCATAATGCCTTTCTATTCGTCAAAATGGAAATGGATTTGTTTTTTGAATCCTATTCGAATCTTTTTAATTTGATTATTTCCCCTTCCATTTATTGTAAAACATACCAAATGGCAATAAAGAAGACAATAAAATATGATTATGCTGCCGGCAAAATTGAAAGACTTATTGAAAAAAAGTGGAAATTGGTAGTGGATTCTGGGCTAATGCCAAAATTATTTGATACGAGAGAACTTGAAAAGAACAACTAGATTAATTGTTGAGCTTGTTTTTTGTTTTGGTATGAGCCGACCGTAGATTGCAAGGGCTAAATTTGTTGAAAATTTCTTAATATTCAAAACATAAGGATCGGGAATATTTGGAAGGAAGGATTATCCACCTAGTAGTATTTTCCCAATGTTAGATTTTGAACATTTTATATGTGAATTTATATATTTATCCGCGCGCCCTTGATGACTGGACAATTCCACATTTTTTTGGCATTTTTTTTCTGTCCCTCCCCCACCCGATTTAATGTGAACAATTCCGTCAGAGCAGTGGACAATATTTATGCGGAAAATGCACTACATTATTTTATTCATTTTGGCGAAAAACACAATGAAAAGGACGAACACCCAACAGTCATCAGTGGCCCCCTTCAATGGCCGAATTGGGAACAAAAACAGGCAAAAAAAGCAGCCAAAGTCCTCTCTCTCAGCTGGAGATCGCCAATCGCCACCAACCACCAACAAAACGCATTTTATGCTTTTATGATGATGTGAATGATGGACCGGACGGATCAGTCACAGTTGGCCGAGTCGACGATGTAATGTTAAATAAATCCCCTCTCTCTTCCACCTCCCGTTTTGAATTATTTTATTCCAATGTGCGCAGAACGTTTTGAGGGAGGAATGGCGTAAAATTGTAATATTTTCATTTTGGGATGGCGTAACATTTTGTGAAGAACGGAACTCACACGCTGTTTTTGTGAATTGTAATTGTAATGAGATGAAGGTTGCGATCCATCCAAAGGAAAAAATGAACAGAGTAAACGGGGAATTTCTTGTATCTAATTAAGTTGTGATTTTTGATTTTAATGTTCGAATATGTTGTTGTCAAAAAATTAAGGATTCCGAATCCAATATGCTCGTATTTAAATATTTTCTAATTTATTATTTTAAGCCTTCAAGTTATTTACTAAGAAGAAAGCCAATACTTATTGTTTGAAAATTGCATCTTTGATTTGATTGACAGAATTCCCGTTGCTTTCCCTCTCAAAATAACAACAAAAATTACAGCAAATTTATTCATTCATTCATTCAAAAATGATAGAAAAATACATGTTTTTTTGATGGCAAATTGCAGATGAAAATAAAGGAAAGAATTATAAGGTTAGGAGGGGGATTGGACCTGGTTTTGTGTTGAGGTTTTTGTTTTGGTGGCGGTTGTCTAGCGAAATTCAAATATAAAAATGGTCATTTTTAATGCTATTTTATATGGGAAATTAAGTGATTAAATGATTGTGGGGGTTAAAGGAGGGAGGGAAAGGTCGAAAAACACAACGAAAATGGACTAATAAAAAAATTGGTGGTGGAATTCATCAAGTTAAAATTTGGATGGTTTTTTCCCTCTTTCTTCGCATTTATTCCTTCCTTCCATCCTTCTTTGATTAACGTGCTCCTCCAAAACGTGATGGCCCTCCGCCGGTCAATGGTTGCCGATGGACCAATGTGCTAGTGCTTGTCCCGGGTGTGTTGGAATTGGTTAGGCCTCCGGCTGAAGATGTGCCACCCGTTGTTGCTGTGGGCGTGTTGCCTGTTGGTGTTGGATAATTGTAGAAGGCGGTCCAATAATCCTGAAAATAAAATTAATGATTAAAAAAGGGAATGCTAAATTTAAATATTTTGGTGTCGAAAAATTGTTATTTTCTGGACTAAAAATTTGTTCAAATCAAACTAATTTTAAGATTCCCATTGGGATGGGACCTAAGCCTGCTCTTAACCTAAAACTAAGCCCCAACCAAAGTCCAATTTAAAAAATTTCGTATTGACCAAGTTATGGGGTCTCAAAAATAATTTTTATTTTAAAAATTATTTCAAATTAATTTCGGTTTATAAAAAATATTCTCCATTATAAAACTGACATTGTCCAAATTGAGCAGGGCAAAGAGGATTTCACATTGTCGGCCGGCTTCCTGAAAATGTCGAGCGGCATCGACGCCCAATAAAGGACTCTTTGTTGAGGTTGGCGTGTTGTTCTGTGGCTGCAAATGAGTCAGTTTGGATGAAGTGCCAACAACGGTTGGGCCCAACACTTTGGCCAAATTTTCCAATGGCATCTGAATAATTTGAATGGAAATTATATTAAAAAATGGAAATTGCCAATTTCACCTGATTTTCATTGGATCGCATTGCCACTTTCTGCCAATGAGCGCAAAGATAGGCCAATGTGTCACGATTTGGGATGGGCAAAGTTTCGATGGCATATTTGAGCTGGGCCTCATCTTGACGGGCCACGGCATTGCAAAATTCTTTGTACGAAGAGAATGGGATCAATGGTTCCTGGAAAAAGTAGGAAATTTTAAAAAATTGGTTATTCTAAAAAGTATTGTATGTCTAGAAATATAGTGTAGAATATGTAAAAAAAGGTATAGAAATTATAATTAAGTCAGAAAATTAATTCCTGTGGGTCGAAAAATTTAAAAAAATTTTTGAAAACCCTAGTCTAAGTCTAAACCTAGGTAAATAATATATTTTACTTACTCGCATATCTCGAAGGAATTTTTTGATATATCCAGTGATGGTCTCCGGATCGAGTTGCTCCAATTTTGGCACATATTTGGAGTTGAAATTCTCCTTCAACTTTTTGACTTCACTGTCGCATCCCGGCACTCGGTAGAGGCCAACGGTGTTCAGAAAACATCGCTCCAAAGTGACAACGCATCGAATCAGCTGGCCAGGAATTTTGGGCGGAGTTTCATGGCACAAATCAGCCAGCCGAGGTCGTTGCTTTGGATTGGGCCGTTGCGGTGTTGGAATTATTGGAACGCATGGGAATGGGGCATTCGGGCGGCAATTCTCGTGGATTTGTAATTTGCAATCTAAAAATAAGAGGATTAATATTTTTTGGCTTCAAATTTAGAATTAAATTTAGTTAATTTTGGTTAAAAATTTGTTATTTTCACAATTTGGTTCACTTAAACTTGAAATAAAATTTCCTCACCGCTGCATTTGAGTGCCCGTCCACCCAATCCGCGCATACAAATGCTGCAATGACAAAATGCGGCACCGAACCATTTGTTGATTTGGGTGAAATTGTGCCCGCACTGCTCAATCGGTCTTCCCTTTGTCCAACCGGAGCCAAAACCAATGGCCACTGCCGGGCTCAAATGCCTTAATTAAATTCAAATTAATCTTATTCCGAATTGAAATTACTCCTCCCAACTTTAAGAGGAAAATTTTGTAATCCTAAGCTAGCCTAACTTATATGGTAAAACCACAAAAATTGGCTTACATATCCAACGAGCTGATTGCACCAAATTTGTTTAAGGTTGCCTGCTTTTGCCTCTGTTGTTCCTGTTGTTTGGCAATTTCCCTTTTGTCCTCATGCAGACGTCCTTCCGACATTGAGCGATTTACGGCACGTTGACGTGACATTCGAGCGGCCAGTTGTTGAGGGAGTACTTCGGTCATTGCGTCCTCCTCTTCCGCCAGACGTTCCATGCTGTGGTCCTGCTGATGAACAATCGAGTTTATAAGTACGCATTATTAATTTATTTACCTGCTTTTCCATCAATCGCTTGGCCTTTTTGTCCGGCAAAACGCCCAATGAATTGGAACGGCGCTTCCCTATTCGAACTCCTCCGCCCTCATAAAATCCATTCCCTGCATTGTTTGTAGGATTTGCTCGTTGTTGAGTGGAAAATGCATTTTGGTCATCATCTTCGGTGTCTTCATCCGTTGGTGCCATCAGTGTGACTGACTTTTGTCCGATCGGATTGACCAGTGTGGCGTTCTTAATTATATTAACCATTTTTTCCGCAATCCAATTTAATCCAAACCTGAAGTTCCAAACGTGCCCGATTGAATCGTTCCTTGTACTGGTCTAATTCGAGTTTGAGGGCGGCATTGAGCTCTTGGTCGGCCGCATGCTGCGAATTCAGTCGCTGATTTTCCACTCGTGCCTCGGCCAAAGCCGTCTCGAAGTTCCTTTTGGAAATTTTCAATTAATTATGCATATTTTTGGCTTACTCAATTTGGCGTTTGAGCCGTCCATTCTGCTCTCGAAGTTGGGCATTCTCGCCGCTGGCTGCTCGCCATCCTCGCTGCATATTCTCCATTAGATCGATCACAGTCATAACTGCAAAAAAAGAAGATCATTATTCCATCAATTTATCATATTTGAAACCTCGCTGTTCTCTTTGCTCCTCCAAAACGGCTAGTTGGAATTGTTTGCGAATTTTGGTGAGAAGCTCGATGGATTCCCGCGATCCATTGGACAAAAATTGTTGTCGATTTTCATTATTGTCAAACATTTTCGTAGTTATTTTTGAAGGAGAGTTAACCTTAATTCAATAAAATAAAACAAAAAATTAATGATGGAATTGACTTATTCATTTTTTAACAATTATCTCGCGAAAAAAACTTAGATTTGTGTTATTAATGACAAAAAAAAATTCGCCGATCCACGAACCGTGACGAAAATAAAGCCCATTGAGAATTTTAAAGATTAATTTTACACAAAAATGGCATTATGTTTTTAATTAAATAAAAAATGAAATATTATCCCAAAAATCACGAAAAATGCCGTTTTGTTTTGCCGTAGGCGTCGGCGTGCTTGATTTGATTGTGTGTCTCACACACACACACCACACCGGTGTTATGCCTTGCCATTTCCTGCTATGGCAACAATAAAATAATTATTTTATCCACTTCCAATTTGATTTTTCCGAAGTTTCCCTTTTAATTTTATTTGTAATTTTAAGCAAATAAGGAATAAAAAAACAAATCTACACAACAAATTATCAAAGAAAGAATGGCGATGGCCGGTTCTGCATCTACAAATCTTCCAATTCCAACTCAAGAAGAGTCCGGTGCCCAATTCGAAACAATTGATGTAACCAAGGAGAAGGATGGCGGTGTTCTGAAAACCATTTTAAAGTTATTTGAATTTTGACCATTTTTAAATAAAATTAAAAATTTAATCAGAGCTGGAAGTGAACCAGGCGTACATCCATCCAAAGGAGACACCATTTTTGTCCATTATACTGGCACTTTCAAGGATAGTGGCAAAAAATTCGATGATAGCCGTGCCCGGGACCAAATCTTTTGCTTCTCGCTTGGCCGTGGCCAAGTGGTCAAAGGATGGGATTTGGCCGTGGCCACAATGTGCCGTGGCGAAATTGCCCGTATAGAATGTCGTCCGGACTATGCGTACGGTGATAAAGGTTCACCACCCAGAATTCCGGGAAATCAAACACTCATTTATGAGGTCAATTTTTCATTTCTAAGAAAAATGAATTTAAAGAAAAAAATTCAGGTGGAAATTATCCGTTTCGAAGGCGAAGATTTGAGCCCGGATAGAGATGGCACAATTTGCAAGACAATCATTACGGAGGGCAAAAAGTTCGATTGTCCATCGGATCACGGGAAAGTCAAAGGTTCATTCATAAATTTTAGTCAAAAAATCGAATTAAAATTTCCAGTCCATGCCGTCGGTCGTGACCCAACGGGACGAATGTTTTTGGACAAACATTTGGAATATAATTTGGGCGAAGGCACCGAATATGGACTGCCTGAAGGAGTGGACAAAGCATTGCGCCGAATGAATCGAGGCGAGAAGGCCAGAGTTATATTGAAGGGACATTATGCCTACGGGCTGGAACCACCTCCCGAATTTGGCCTCACACCAATGGCCGAAGTGCATTTCACACTGTTCATGAAGAACTATGAGAAGGTTTATGAATTGTGGATTTCAAGAAAATATAAATGATACATAAAAATCAAATTAATTCAAAAAAAACTCAAACTTATTTTAACTTTTTTTACAGATCAAAGCGACTTGGGAACTAACTGATGAGGAGAAATTGGACCGCGCCCTTGGCTTCAAAGACCGCGGCACCGAATTTCTGAACCAAGGCAAATTCAAATGCGCACTGAACAATTACCAAGCCGTAATCCTTTTGATGGAACATGCAAAGCCAACAGTGCCCGAGGAGAAGGGTGGCCTTCAAATAGCCGAAAGATTCGAGCAAATGTTTTTGGCCGCATTGTTGAACAGTGCATTGGCAAATTTGCGAGCCGGCGATTCGATTGAGGCCATCAAATTTTGTGACCGAGTTTTGGAGCGAAAACCCAACCATTTGAAGGCGTTGTATCGAAAAGCTCAAGTTAAATTATTTTAAACCCTTCAGTAAATTCTGTGGGGGGTGCGGCACATCTCGAATTTTATCTCAATGCGCAACCATACGATTGGGCTGAAATTTTGCCCAAAGATTCTTGGACATGTGCGCAACAATTTAAACAGAAAGATTTTTCACGGCACCGTTACGACCTCTCCTTGAAATTTTCAAAAACGGTTTAAAACCCATATTTTTTGAGGTTTTTCGACCATAACTCGGTGCGCTTTCAGCGCGCTAACGTGCGCCCGACATATATTGTGCAGTTTTGAAAGGCGCGTCGAATGAGCTATCGATCTCGAAATTTGGACAACATGCCACAGAGTTGTGCCGGTCTCGAAAGTTCGGCACAAAGTGCCAAAATCGAGATTTTTCGAATGGAACATTTTTATATGTCATGTGATATACCATTCGAAAGCCCATGAAAAACTGAGTAAAATGATGATGATTGGGCTCGCTTAGCTCGCGCTGCAAGCGCGCGCGCAGCGCGCGAATACCAAAAAATGACTAAAATGAGGGGCGAAGCACCAAAAATGACTCAGAGGTGGGAAAAACTAATAAATATGAACAAAATTATAATGTTGGGTAAAGTGAGCGAGCGAAGCGAGCTATGGGGGCGCGCGAAGCGCGCCGGCTGTTCGTGGGTGGGGGTGTGGGGGGTTTCAGGGGGGAGGGGGAGGGGGTAGCGAAGCGAGGCCGAGGCTCCCGGAGCGAGGGAGGCCCGCGGAGCGGGCCGACCGAGCGGAGGGAGCCGAGGCCGAGCGTAGCGGACCCCTCCCCCTAACCCCCCTGACCAACGAGAAAGTACAAACCGAAAAAAAATAAATAATTATGAAGTATAAGTTTTATATTATTAAAAGTGTATTTTTATATCTAATCTATAAAGAATGAAAATATTTCTTAAAAATTTTTATTAAATTCCGCAAAGTTCTGTAGAAAAATTTTGATGTAATAGAATAATATAAGTAAAAATATCTTAAATCCAAATTTTTGGGATTTTTTTAAAGTTGCGCAAAAAAGTTGCTAAGCACAATTTTGTTGCCATGCAACTTTATAAAAAAAATAATATTAAATTCAGAATTTACATCCTTCATTGATATATATTATTAATTTATTTCATGAATAAGTCGCGCTCGCTTAGCTCGCGCCTAAAGGGGGCGGAGCCCCTAAACCCTCCAAAAGGGGGGCGAAGCCCCCCTAAACAACAAAAAATGTACAACTCTAGGAAAAGGTTTTTAAATACTGAACAAACATAATCACCACCACACTACATGATGGCTGTTAAAAATAACTAGACCCGGGGCTTGCCCCCGGGTCTAGTTTTTAATTAAATTTTAATATTTCACTTTTTTCTAGGCCTACCAATTACGAAAAGAATTTGACGAAGCAATTCGAATATTCCAAAAATGTTGTGAATTGGAAGCGGACAATAAAGCGGCCGCCCAACAAATTTTGGATTGCCGAAAACAAAAATCGACTGTGTACACTCATCAACGCAAAAAATTCAAAGGAATGTTCGATCGACTGGCAGAAACGACGGCGACGGCGGAAACAATTGGGAATGGGAATAATGCGGAGATGGCAGCAAAAATTGACGAAGCAGCTGCAAATGAGAATGAAGGAACGGCCGCTTGATTTGGCAAATCTGTTTTTTTGGGGTGATTTTTTTATTGACTGCTCTAAATTGGATTAAAAATGTTAACAAATTTTTGAGACTGGATGGACAATTTTTTTACATTATTAAATTTAAAAATGTATCAAAAATATTTTTTAATTCGAATTATTCCTACCATCCATCCAGCTCCTCCCTTTTCCTCAATGATGGTAATTTTTCTTTAACAAAAAAATTTTTGTTCATTTTTTACTCAATTCCAAACACATATCAAGGCTCTATTTTTTTCCTTTTAAATTTATTTTTAATTTTTAATGCCCAATTCAGTTGTGAATTTTACATTATTCCACATATTTTTTGTTTTTCTCCTCTAGTCATTAATTACTCTGGAAATATTTTTTAATTCCATATTGAATGTGATTCTAATTTTTGTTCAATTAATTTTTGTTATTGGCTAACTTTTGTATAAATTTTTTTCTTAGATTTTTGCTTAAAATATATAAAAGAAATATTTAACTATTTTTTAATTTAATTTGGCTTTTAAAGAAAAATTTCTAAAGAATTTGAAAAATTCTTTCTAAAATTGTAAATTAAAACAATAAATTCTATTCCAGTTTCTAGCCAATGTATCAATCAAAATACATTGGTAAAAATGATTTTCTTGAATTTCTTCGATTTATTCACCAAAATCAATTTCTCTATGCCCAACTTAATGTGGAATTCTTTTCGGCAAAGATTTATGAACGAATCGACAAAGAAGTTTGTTTTTAGGGTATTTCTTAAATATTAGCTTCAAAAAATAAGCGTTTATAAGGGAAAAAATCATTACAAAATAAATTAATACAAATTCTCCATGGTTAAATCACAAAAATGAGAAATTTATGGCAAAAAAAGTTTTTCTTTCTATCTAATATATATTAAATTTTAGTGGCTCAAATTCATGACCAACCTTTCATGGCCTCAACTCAATCGGCTACCCATCGATTTTGCCGAATATCAAGTAATTTCTTCCCATGATTTTCATTCTAAATTTCTCATTTTTAAGGATTGTCCCACATCATTGGCCGAATTCTTTTCGCAAGCCATTTCCAACTCATTGGCGAATAAATTTTCAACCAAATTCCAAACAAATTTCTCAAATGCTACATCAAAATTCCGACGGGTTAAACCAAAAAAAGCGCATGAATTGGCAGCGATGGTCCAATTCATTGAGATGGAATGCAAAAGGGCGAACATTGATCGAATTGTGGACATTGGATGCGGATTGGTTAATCTTAATTAATTAAATAAAATTAATTGTAATAATTTCAGGGACATTTGGGCCGTTATCTGAAGTCAAATGACGCGGAATGGGGCTCCAAAATTGAATATGTTGGAATTGAGGCCAATCCGGAATTTTGCCACTCCGGCCAGAAAATTGGTTAGGAAAAGATTCGCTAATTTCATTTGTTCATTTAGTTAATTGGTTTAAGCTTTCGTTTTTAAATGGGGAGCGCATATAGGTTCAATACCCTTGAGTAGAAAATATTTTTTTTCTTAATTTGAATTTATAAAAAATAAATAAAAAAATTCTTCTACTTGAAAATTTTAAAATGAAAAAAATAAATTTTTATTTTCACAGACAATGACATCAAATTCAAGAATATTTGCTTCAGCGAAGAAAACATTGAACAATGCAGGGAAATATTTACTGAAAAGGTTTTTAAAAATATTTAAATTTTAAAAAATTGTCAATTAGTTCCATCGAACGGCCATCGTCTCATTGCATGGCTGCGGTGAATTGCAGCGATTGATCCTGACGGAATTTGCGCAAATTGCCAATGCCCAATCAAATCCACTGCTCATCACCATTGGATGCTGCTATCATAAAGTCAAGGATTGGGAAAATACAGGTTTATTCTAGCGTAGGGGCTTGACAATGGATGGGGCTGGGACTTGAATACAAATTTTATGATTTTTTCTCAAATTTTTGCCAAAAAGTACTATAACTCTCCTCTATTGTTAGAATTTTTTTTCCTTTTTTTTAAAAAAAATATTTTTGTAGGGCATCCTTCTTTAAAAAATTTTTAAATCCTTCACTAAATCTGAATTATCCTCAAAATTTTTTAATTCGCTAAAAATTAAAATAAAAATTTATTTTAGCTGTTGAGCGTTGGATGT
Organism: Pratylenchus scribneri; assembly: GCA_030063045.1. Taxonomy (NCBI): domain Eukaryota; kingdom Metazoa; phylum Nematoda; class Chromadorea; order Rhabditida; family Pratylenchidae; genus Pratylenchus; species Pratylenchus scribneri. The sequence goes on along the minus strand of JAQSEB010000058.1, from coordinate 1,239,723 downwards.
TGAGTAAACGAATGTTGGAAATGTTCAAACAAATTTTTGGATCTAGCGGATTTCCGATTCCAGGTTCTTCTTAATTATTTTAAATTCTTTATTTATTTCTATGCAAGGGCTTCGACTGGCTTGTCAAGCCAAATTGCCAAGATGGACGATTTTTACGGAAGAGGTACATCAAAGACACCAAAGAGCTTTCTCCAATCGGGCCTTCGTTGAATGCCTTAAACATGAAATGGAATACGGTAAGGCGGAGGAGTTTTATAAAAGAATAAAAATAAAAATTTTAAAATATTAATTTGTAAAATTTAAGGAAATAATTGGTCAGCAGGACGGCTAAGGAAGTTGAACCGTCAACTTGGCACTGGTGACACGGAATTTCGTGAAGAAGTGCTTCGAAGGAGTGTAGGTTTGTCAAAAAATTTATTTAAATACAAATTTCTAAACTTTTTGGGTGAAATCGAAAAGAAAATCTCATATTTTATTATCAAATTATCACTAAATTCTTATTTTTAGGCACCGATTGTTCGCCCGAACGTCGTCAACAATGCGCCCAAATGTTGGATGCCATCATCGACGCCCATTCCCATGCAATTCCATTCATTGAACCATTCACATGTTTGCAATTTGCCCTCCAAGCCCCGCTGGAATCATTTATCCTATTGGATCGTCTTTTCTTTTTGGAGGAACAAGCATTCAATGCGGAATTGGTCGAATTGTTCGATCCATTGCTGTCCCCACGGAACACTTGCATTGTTGGCCGAATTGGCGGTGGCATAGATGAACAGACAAAATAAAATTTATTCATTGTTATTTTTGTTTTTATTCAAATTTTTATAGAATATTTTTGTGTATAAAAATTAATAAAAAAAATTTCTTCCACAATTTTGGAATTATTATAGTATTTCCATTATCATTATCGCTTTTTATTATTTCATTAATTATGGGTGACCAAAAATTGTTGCAATTTGTGCAAATTGCACAAATTCTCAAAACCCAATATTGATTTTTCCTTCCATACATATCAAAAATTGCCTTCGTTCATCACTGAAAAAAAGGGTTCAATAACAAAGCCATTTAAAAATTGGGGGATGCACGCGGTCCTCCTCTCTACAATATGTAATGCGATTAAAAGAGGGAAAATTGGACAATTGTCTCTCTCGATCAGCAGCTGCAATATACCCCGAATGTTTATATTTATAAATGCGCGCGGATGGGTTTTTTGTTATTGTGAACGATGAAAAAAAATAGGAGGAAGACCACAAACGCCCCATCCCAATCCCCTAACCATTCTCACAAACATTTTCGACAGTCGTTAATCATTCATATTTATTTGATTTTAGGGAGGGCGCATGACACAAAATTGAACCAAAAATTCTAATTCTTCTTAATCACTTCATCGAGAAATGATGATCAACTCAACAACAATTAACTAAATTGATTAGAATGGCTTAGGGGTTTATTTGTATTTTTTTTTTCATTTTCTTTCCATATTCTTAGCTTTGATTTATTTATCACATCACACATCCAAGATCCGAAATTCCCACTCACATTTTTATTTTTTATGCACGGTAAAATTTAAATTACCGCACAGCGTTGATGTTTTGGCATTTAATTTTTTGAAGACAAAAAATCCAATTTTCTTTAAATGTTTTTCTGCCCCCATTTTCTAAACTTTCTCGTTTAGGTTTTCGGTTTTTAAGGTTTCCTTTTTCACAGAAATATGAATTTGTAAGATAAATTTGAAAATTTCTTAAATTTTCTTTTAAATTGAGAAAATTTAACAAAACATTTCTCCTCATTTTTATGGCCTTATCTTCCCCCCTTTCGCTACGCTGTTTTATGTCACCGCGAGAGTTTTTTCGAGCGCGAACACCACCAATAGGAACAATCATTTTTGCTCAATGGACGGCCAAAAATTCTAACCCAAACGCTCTCACACGAGAATTCGTCGCGGTCTTCTTCATTCATATTTACAGAAGAAGAGGAAGGATTGATGAGCGGCGAAAGAGAAGAGAAAATTCTTTTTTTTTTCACAAGAATTGCACTTTTATGACAATAATATTTTTCCAAATATTTTCCAAAAAATTTCATTTTATCATTCGCAATTAAAAGTCAATAATTCGTTTAACCTTCATTTTAAAGATTAGTCAAGAAATTCTTATTTTCTTTTAATTATTTTGCCGCCACATATTTTATTTACTCTAAATGAACTATGATAATCAACAAAAACAATTGGAAGAATCAGGAAATGCGCAAAAATCATTGGACCATTCGAGTAAATTTTTAGCTTAAATGATCGAAATTAAAAGATGATTTTTTCAGCCGATATTGCCCAACCACAAACCTCAAATCAAACAGCTCCAGGGACATCCACTTCCATAGCAGAGGATACAGATAAGCCAAAATGTGCGGTTTGTGGCGAGGAAAATGCCAAAATGCATTACGGGGTTTTGGCCTGCTTGGGATGCAAGGTAATATTTTCAAAAATGTTTCGACTATTTTTTCAATTTTTCAGGGCTTCTTCCGTCGTGCACTGAAAAAGCTGAATGAATATGAATGTTTGCGCAACAATAATTGCATCATTGATAAACGTTCGTTTTCGACTTCTTTCATTCGGAAATTTTAATCATTTCGTCAAAAATGTTTCCACAATTTTTCAGAGGAACGCAATTCCTGCAGATCTTGCCGACTTCAAAAATGTCTCGACGTTGGCATGGATCCGGCAGGTAATTTACAACAATTTTATTAATTAATAAAAAAATTATTTATAAAATTATTTTATGGGTTTAAAAATTTAAAAAAAACCTTAATTTAATTTTAATTAATTAAAAACATTTCCAGCCGTCCGCCCTGACCGTGATTTCACTGGAAAGCAGCAATTGGCCCGCCGATTTTCCCACTCAAAAGGAAGTAGCAACAAATCCTCTCAGCCAACGGGAAAATGTGGCGGAGAACGAAAAGGAGGAGGAAGGGATGAGGAGACCACCGGCAATTGGGCACATCGGCTACCGGTGGAAATGCGTACAATGGTGATGACATTACAGAATATTGAGGCAAAGGTGAGCAACCATACCAACTAATTATAATTAAATTTCGAGTCAAATTTTTGATGAGGTTGAATTGGAATTTTTAAATTACAATTAATTATTGTTAAAAAATTTTTCAACGAAATATTAACAAATTTTTGAATAAATCTTCCCAAAAAAGGAAAAATTGGTTCATAGCGCCCAGACTCGAAATCAAGCAAATGATATACTATTCGACGCGTCTTGACGTGCCAAGCTCGAATCTGCAAAAATTTTTACCCGGCAAGCACTTATGGCCAAGTTATGGCCAATTGAAAATCACAAAAGTGCTTGGTCCCCCCTATGGGTCGAAAAAGTTCAAAATTTTTGTTTGGACATATAATATCTCAATCGACGCTTCTCGACGAGCAGAATACGAATCTGCTATCGGTTTCGCATAAAATTGAAAAATAAAAAAGTTACAGTCGCGCAAAGGAAATACGGATTGGAACTGCTCCGGTGGGCATTTCAGAAGGGACTCCTACGTGTGCTCCGCCTTCGCTCCTCACGGCTCACTTAGCTCGCTAGCGCTCGCTAAGCTCGCCGCCGGACCGCTCCGCGGTCCGGGTCGTCGCTACGGCTACGCCACTCCGGAGTCCCTTCTTACATTACCTCCGCAGTTCCAACACATTCCAGCGAGACAAAAATGGCAATAACTTTCCTAGTTTTGAGTTTTATGCAAAATGGGTGGCAGATTCGGACTCTGCTCATAGAGACGCGTCGATTGAGCTATATAATATGGTCATGAAAAAAAATTTAAAAATTTTCGACCCATAGGGGGGACCAAGCACTTTTATGGGAAAATGGTTTTTAATGGCCATAACTTGGCCAAAAGTCCTTGCCGGGTAAAAATTTTTGCAGATTCGAACTTGGCACGTCAAGACGCGTCGAAAGGTATATCATTTGCATGATTTCGAATTTGGGCGCTATGAACCAATTTTACCCCAAAAAATTATCTTCCCAAAAAATTATTCATTTTTATATAAAAAAATTAAATATAATTTTGGCCTATTTTTAAAGGTTGTGCACGGCGATACGGCAAAGGACGCAGCAGAAATTTATCCATTGAGGATCAACACAATCCGCGAGATCATTGAAGAGCCAACCAAATTGAGGGGAAGACGCACCGAAATGCGTTATGAACCATACAGGTGAAAAATGGAAAGAGAAATATGTCATTTTTTTACTGATTATTTAGGATGGCAAAAAATGAAGAATTTTCGGTGATCGTCTATCGTCGACTGATTGCAGCCATTGATTGGGTCGAAATGTTGGCCGAACGAATGGGCGGCCTTTCGATTGAGGATCGGTGAGTGAGCTAATGTTGTTTTTTGCTTGATAGATTCATAAAAAAATGGATCAATATTTAAAATTTCCCTGAAAAAATGCATTTAAAATTTAAATTGTTTAAATGCCTTAAAGAATAATTTGAATTCATTTCTATCCCATCATTTTTACAGTATTGCATTGGTCAAATCCTGCTTTGGCCCCCTGACCCTGTTCAAATGTTCGGCGAGAACGGCGGTTGTGACCAGCAATGAAAATTTGCTTTGTCTTTGCAATTTTGCCTATGTCCCGCGAGAAATCAACAAAGCATACAACGACGCATAGTTTTGTTTTTTTTTATTCTTGGAAAATTATATTAAAAATTAGTCAAAATTATTTCAAAATTTTTTTCGACTTAAAATAATCTAAGAATTAATTTAAAAAAATTTAAAATAATTAAATAATTATTTCCATCAAAAATTTTAGTCATCTGGAAAATGGACTCGTGGACCGGCTCCTCAACGAATTGGTCGCCCCATTTCGAAAAATTCATTTAGCCGAGGAGGAAATAGTTGTGAATAATTTTTAAAATTTGGGTCATTCTCAAAAATAAAAATAACAATTTTCATGCAGGTTTGTGTGTCGGCCATCATTGTGCTGAATCCAAGTTTTTTTTTGGATTTTTTAAATTAATTTTTTTATAATTTTAGTGGCAAGGGATTTGTCAGAAAATGCGGCCGAAAAAGTTTTTCAACTACGAAATCGAGTCTACACGACACTTTATCAAATTATTAAGGTAGGTTTAATTAGTATTTTAATATTAAAATTCGAACATTGTCAAGGAATGTCGCCCAAATTGTAACACAAATTCCACATTTGGAAATTTGTTGCTTTATTTGCCAATTATTACGGTAGGTCGGATAGAAATTGAATAGAAATTTTTGATGAATGAGAAAGAAATATTCAATTATAAATAGTAAATTAAAAAAAAATTTATTTAGGAGGCAAAAGGTTGCTAATAAGAAAATAAGCCAAATTTTTACTCAATTTTTTAAAGTTCTTGGCAGTAAATTTAACTCATTAAACCCAATGATAAAATTAAAAATTTGGGTGAGAAAAAATCATATAACTGAATTATAAAAAAAATCTTTTCAAATTTTAGTCCTTGGCCAATGCAATGAGCGACAATCTACGTTTTGCGCAAACATTTTCTGCACATGGAGGAAGTCCTTTGCTGACCAGTCTATTCGGCTGTTTTCCCGTTGAACCATTTGTGGATTCGGAAATGGCGCTGGTCAAGTCGGTTGAAGGAAAATGCAGGGAAAAAACACAATCGGCTGATGCTGAAAAATATAAGCAAACAGAAGAAAAGAAAATCAAGGAGAAGAAGAAGGAAGGAACAATGTTGCAAAAACAAAAACGGCGCCAATCAGATGCAGGCACCCAAACTGAATGGAAATCACAATTGGTCAGATAAATTAAATTAATATATTTAATTAGGCTGGGGCCAAAAATTAAAGATTTTAAATTTTAATCTTGATTAAAAATATCTTGTTTGGGAAAAATCATTTCACACATTCATTACAGAATCAAATAACGCGAAAACGGCGTCTCTGTTCATTGGCTTCTGTGGAGGAAAGCAATGAATTTCGCCTACTGAAAGCCCCATGTTCCTATACCCTCACGGAAATGTTCGACGATCGAATCAACAGCAATAACGATGATGATGGTGGTGGTGGCGAATTGATGGAGGATGAAAAAGACAATATGGAAAAGAATGATGGGAACAATGCAACATTGCCATTTGGTATGGAAAATCGACGATTGATTCGGACAACAAGCTATGTGAGTATGAGTTTTATTTATTATTGCAACCCGGAATAAAATTGAGAATCGCAAATCAGAATTACAATTACAAATCAGAATTACAATTACAATCGCAAATCAGAATTACAATTACAAATAAGAATTACAATTACAAATCAGAATTACAATTACAAATCAGAATTACAATCGCAAATCAGAATTACAATTACAAATCAGAATTACAATTACAATCGCAAATCAGAATTACAATTACAAATCAGAATTACAATTACAATCGCAAATCAGAATTACAATTACAATCGCAAATCAGAATTTACAATTACAATCAGAATTAAAATTACAATCGCAAATCAGAATTACAATTACAAATCAGAATTACAATTACAATCGCAAATCAGAATTACAATTACAAATAAGAATTACAATTACAATCGCAAATCAGAATTACAATTACAAATTGTAATTACAATTACAAATCAGAATTACAATTACAATCGCAAATCAGAATTACAATTACAAATCAGAATTACAATTACAAATCAGAATTACAATTACAATCGCAAATCAGAATTACAATTACAAATCAGAATTACAATTACAAATCAGAATTACAATTACAATCGCAAATCAGAATTACAATTACAAATCAGAATTACAATTACAATCGCAAATCAGAATTACAATTACAATCGCAAATCAGAATTTACAATTACAATCAGAATTAAAATTACAATCGCAAATCAGAATTACAATTACAAATCAGAATTACAATTACAATCGCAAATCAGAATTTACAATTACAATCAGAATTAAAATTACAATCGCAAATCAGAATTACAATTACAAATCAGAATTACAATTACAATCGCAAATCAGAATTACAATTACAATCGCAAATCAGAATTACAATTACAATCGCAAATCAGAATTACAATTACAATCAGAATTAAAATTACAATCGCAAATCAGAATTACAATTACAATCGCAAATCAGAATTACAATAGCAAATCAGAATGAAAATTACAATTTCTTTCCAAACTTTTTCAGCAACAAGTGCATCAGCAAAAGGGAATTGACGAGCAACAAGAGTTCCGGAGACCATCGGCAACATGGACAAATGCGCCATCTCAAAACCAATCCCATTGTCAACAGCAACAACAAACACAAAATTGGCCACAACAACAGGGCTGTTGGCAAAACAATTCAACATCAACTACGAGGGGAATTCCTGCGATAAATCCACCCACCACCCAAATTCAAGGCCTTTTTCTCAATGAGCCATCCTCCTCTTCGCAACAACAACATTTTCAAGGGGTACAACATTATGGCGGTGGCCAATGGAGTATGCTGCCCACAACATCCATGATGCAACCAAATTATCCGCCAACTTTCCAACAAACATTTTCGCCTACTTTTTTGCCTTGTTCATCCACAATTTCTCCTCATTTTGCCTCAAATGTTCCCACACAAATTCATTATTCTCAATCAACTGCACAATATTTTCCTCAACAATATGCCCCATCATTTAATCCGCAAGAACCACAAAGTCAACAACAACAATATTTCACATATCTCACAGTCAATCCTCATCAACAATTTTACAACGATAATAATCATAATAATAATAATTAATATCTTTTCAATGTGATTGATATTAAAATTTTATTTGTGATTTGAAATTTGATAAATGAATAAATATTTGAATTTTTGAATTTGAACTTTTTTAATTTGATAAACATAAATTCATTAAATATTTAAATGTGGATGGATGAAAGTACTCTGAGGAATAATTTTTAAGGTTTTTCAAGAGCCATTGCCATCACCCTCTACCATGTACCATCCATCAATTGCGCCTTTGGAAGTGAATGAAAGAAATTGACGTACGGAGTGCAAGCGACGATATTTATTGGTTTTCAGGTTTGTGTATTTAAATTTTAAAATTTGGGAAGGTTTTCCTTAGGATTAGATAAATTAAAATATCTAAAATTGAGGTTGAGAAAAATTATGAAAAAGTAAATTGACCGGAAGTTTTTAGCTAAACAAAAAAAAATGAATCTATGGAAACCTTGACTTTCAGAGGTAAAATCCTCTCCCAGCTCCCATCCATTTCATTAATTATTAATTTATATAGTCTGGTGAGTTTTCATCTTCATAAATCCTCCGACTCCCCGGTCCGCGCCAAATCCTCCATCCACCAAAATCCTCATATACAAAAAAGAAAAAACCACAAACGCCTCTGACTTTCCCCTTCCAAAATCCATCATTGGCCTCTCCTCAAGGCCACCACTTCCATAAGGCCAAATCAATAATTTGTGCTTTGGGGTAAGGGAAGGGAAGACCCCTTTGCCTTTTCATTTTTCTGCTGGGTCCCCCTTTATCCAGGAGAGCATATATCGCTCGCCGAGCGCTTCACAAAAAGCTCATTTTCCCGTACACTTTACCACTTAAACCGAGACGAGAATGAGCGGCGCGCGAAAATATCCATTACTATTTTTCCAGTTTGACGCAATTAAACCCATTTTTAAACCCAAAGAGAGCATAGACTCAGAAAAACCACTCAAACTTGTTTTTACTTTTCATTTTCCCCAACCTTTTCTTTACTTGACCAGATTTATTTCAATTGTTTATCAAAATCCATATGCGATCTCTGATTTTTAATCCAAAGACCAAACAAACTTTATTATGTTGCCGACAAAAGAAATTTATTTACTCTATAATCCCACAGTCCAGACATTTTCTCTTCCTTACAACTTATATTCTTAGTTTTTCTTTCAATAGAAATTTCCTACTAAAAATAAGCACCATTTCGGCGATAAGAAAATTCAGAATTTTATCTTTTAATCATAGCCCAAAAAGTGATTTAAAAATGGAACAGAATTATACATTCCGCAACCATTTTTATTCTCTTTACATTTCCGCCATTTTCTAACGATAATGGAAAATGTAAAATTACTAATAAAAATTTTATTTCTTTTATTTATTTACCCACAAAAACTTTCTCTCAATTCTCAATTTTCCCATATTCATCCACAGCAGCAAGAAATAAACTTAATATTATGGCGAATGGCGATTAAAAAACCATAAATCGCCGTCACTACTATGAATGGAATAAACACACGGGGCTGCTGGATTAAAAATGTAGCGAAAAAAAAACAAAAACATTTGTCTATTTTCCAGTCAATTTATGCGGGACGGAATAATTTAATACCCAAAAAAGCATTGTAAAGGGATTAATCTTTTACATTTTATTGGCTCCCTTTTTATATATTCGCCCAAATAGAACAGACGCACAATAAAATCCTTTCCACGCCATTTTTTGCTTCCAATCCCAGCAAAATGTTCGCAATCAGCCAACCCCCTCCTTCAATATTCTCCTCCGAATTCTCGTTGTGCCTTTGCCCAGCTCCAATCGCGACAATAATGGTTAATAAACATACACCGACCGAACACACAGAAGAGAACCTGCAACAACCACCATCAACCACATTGCCTGGAATGGAAATGAATTCGGTGGGCAGGAGGAAGGGAAACTTGTTCTTCCCTTTCTCCGCGCCACTTTTCCTTCCAATTTACTCCTCCGGACTATTCATTTATCATTTCCCCCGTTCATTCCCCCAAATATCCCCATATCCCCTTATATGGGAGGCTCATGATCCGCCCGTGAAAATATTCGCGCACAGAGTGCGCCATTTTCTTTTGACGGTCTCCTGTCTCCTCAATGTATTCATTATAGGAAATTGGGAGACGAGGGGAGTTTGAGCGGGCGCAACATTTCTTTTTTTTTCCATCCGCCTCATTTATCATTTTCCGCTCTTCTTCTCGCGGAACAACCGATCATAAAAATGATCGCACAAACTTTGATCAATTTAATTTATTCAGAAAATACTCTATTCTCCAAATCACGAATTATCCTTATTCTTTCCATGATTGGAAATTGAATTATGAATTTTATCTCCAAAAAGCTATGCTATTTTTCCACCATTCCACATAAAAACAATCATTAAATAACCGCAATTTTCCTTGGAAATTGTCCAAAGAAAATTCTCCCCCACTTTTCTTCCTCCGTTTCCCCCGCCTCTCCCCGCTACTTTCATTCAATATTCAATCGCGCCACTCATCAATGTGTGGTGGAAAGGGTGGCGTCGATGGGCGATGGTGCCCAATTTCCCCCTCGATCAATTAATTGTAAATTCTCCATTTCTCCTTCTCATTTTTCTTGATTTCCCCTTCACCCATTTTGGCGAGATTATGAATATTTCTCGGCCACTTAAATAATCAAATTATTCACTCCTCTCTTTTGTTGTTCTCCAATTTTTCGACAAATAAATGAGGCAAATTCCTCAATGGCCAAATCCTTATTTTTTGGCCAAAAATATTATTCTTCTTTAGTCATTTTTATATTTTGTGATCAATTGATAAAGAAAAAAGTGATCCATATAGAACGAAAAACGATTTCATTGCACAATTCACAGCCAAAAATTTTCGCATTTTCTTTGTTTGATTTTTTTTATCAACAATGAATCCTCTCGTCGCCATTCTCTATTCAATAATATGATAAATCGCAACAAAAAAAATGAAAAAATTCCAACCTTTGAAGAAGGTGAAAAACATCTAAAATTATAACATCTCTCCTGCTGATGAATATTATTTAAATATTTATGGCAACAGTAGTAGATGACTAATCACAACATCATTCATCAACCAACATTCCTTATTGCTTTTCTTCACGAGTCAGTAGACCCCCTAGCCCCTACCTACTACCTACCCCATAAATGCTTAAAGTGTTTATTTCTCCATCACCAATTTTGGTGGCTAAAACAGTGCCCACACCCCACAATCAATGATGACTGATTTATAAATGATTCCGGATTCCTGCTTATCTTTCCTGGGGTCGTTTTTCAATTTATTAAAGAATTTTAAATTTTTGTCAAACCGTTAGTATTCGTCTTATCTTATATGTATTTGATGACAAAAAGTTTGAGCAGTTCGCACGAATAGAACAAATGTCTATTATTTCATAATAAGCATTAGTAAAATTAATAATAATAATTTATGGGTGATGATTTAAGTGGCAAACACAAAAATAACATTATCTATTAACCCTAAAAAATCAATATTTTCTAATGCAAATTCCTTAAAATAATCGCTCAAAATTAATTCAATTACAGCAGGTAATTAAAATTGTGTTGTAAAAAAATGCCTCGCATCAATGGCTCCTCCTCCCCTATAAATGATATTCCAACGACGACAACCGCCGTCGAGCCTTCATCACCACAACGAGAACAGCAAAACCAACCGCAACCAACAAATCGGCAGCAATCGCCAACATCCACCGCCACATCCGCAGTTGCGGTTGTTCGTCCAATGCGCGGCCAAAGCCAATCACTCTCATCATCGGTGGCCATCCAAATTGACCAACCACCCCAAGCACAACAACCGGCGAGGGCCGTTTCGACCACTTCTTGCACATCGGATGAGTCCGAGGAGAGCAGCATCCCCGATTCGTTGGGTATGCGATTAAAGGGATAATTTCTGACTGATGAATGAGCACAGAAAATGATTTGCGCGCATAATTTAGCGCTAATTAACACGTTTATAATGTTAATTGTTTGGGCGAATATGGAGCGAATAGAAATGACCGGAAAATAAGAGATGAAAGATATTTTATGGAAATGGATGGGTAAAAAATGTTAAAAATTATCCAAAAAATATTAATAAATCGGCTTAATGGGACAATAAATAGTAAGCTTGGGACTGAGAAGACAATTAATAAAAAAAAATCAAATAAAATCAATAAATTAATAATTTGCATTTTTTCAGAAGAAGGACGTGCCCCACTGCTGAGGCGATCACATTTATCATTGCTGGAAGATGAAGCTTATCAACGGGAAGATGGCAGTCAAAGGCAAGAACCGACCACTGCACAACAAGGCGAGTCACAAAAAAGGCGGCGCATCCCCAGGGAACGATATAAAACAGGGGTAAATTTTTTAATTTTTAAAAATTTTGGCATGAATCCATTTTTATGCATCAAAATTATTTAAAAAATTCCATTAGAAATATTTTAATTCATTAAATATTCCGATTTGTTTCAGGGAATTTTATATAGAAAAGGTATTCTTTTGCAAAAAGTTGGTATTTTTGGACCAATTTATAGCCAAGATATCCTCAAAAATTAATCTGTCAATCATCCTCATTTGAAGATTGCCATTCTTATGATGGTTTTTGCGGGTGCCCTCAACGACTTGGTCCTTTCCTTCATTCATGAACTCGTTCCCGACACGGCTCCATTGCCGGATTTCGCATTCTCAAATTTGCCATATTGGGCCGGGGCATTGATTTTATCAGAATGCCTGATGATTGCCTCATTCCTCACCATGTTCAGCATTGCAATTGCTCACAAATATCGATGGATTGTATTGCGGTGAGTTCCAATTTTTCTAACATAAAATTGATGTTTTCTGAAATCCATAAAATACTAAAAATGATTTAAATGGTTGCCAAAAAAATTACGGTTTTTAAAATAATTTACAATATTTTTTCTGGAACATTGATAAGAACTGAAAATACTTTATACTTCCGTATTTAATTTTTATTTTGTGTGTGTAAATATTAAATTTTTATTTAAATTTATATTATTTTTCAGTCGAATTTTCACCATTGGCGCACTACTCTATTTCGGTCGCTGTCTCACAATGTTCGCTACCCAAGGTGAAATTAAATTTTAAATAATTTTAATGACAGATGATTTTCTAGTCTGATTAAAATTCTAAATTCTGAATCCATGCTATTTAGTATTTATGTTTTGCCCAATTCTGATTTCTGATTGTAATTCTGATTTGCGATTGTAATTGTAATTCTGATTTGCGATTGTAATTGTAATTCTGATTTGCGATTGTAATTGTAATTCTGATTTGCGATTTTAATTGTAATTCTGATTTGTGATTGTAATTGTAATTCTGATTTGTGATTGTAATTGTAATTCTGATTTGCGATTGTAATTGTAATTCTGATTTGTGATTGTAATTGTAATTCTGATTTGTGATTGTAATTGTAATTCTGATTTGCGATTGTAATTGTAATTCTGATTTGTGATTGTAATTGTAATTCTGATTTGTGATTGTAATTGTAATTCTGATTTGTGATTGTAATTGTAATTCTGATTTGCGATTGTAATTGTAATTCCGATTTGCGATTGTAATTGTAATTCCGATTTGCGATTGTATATTTATTTAATATAAACATTAAACATGAATATTATAACTTAATTTAAGTGCCCAAGGCTGATCCCAACTATTATTGCTCACCAAAATTGCCCAAAGAGGAGCGCACATTTTGGGCCATTTTTGTTCGGGCCATGTCCGTCCTCATTGGATTGGGCCTGGAGCTGAACGGAAGGCACACTCTTTGCGGGGATTATATTTACAGTGGACACACAATTGTGCATGTCATTTGCTATTTGTTCATCCGGGAATGTGAGTGTTTTAAAATTAAATATTTTTCCCGTTTCTATTTATAATTTCTGCTTTTACTTTTAAATAACGATGAAATTTTTAAAACTGGAATTAATTCCCTATTTTTTTCAGACAGTCCTCGTCGATGGCGCCTCCTCCATTGGCTCTCCTTTCTCTTCTCCAGCATTGGTGTCTTTTCCTTGCTCATTTGCCGCGGCCATTACTCCATTGATATCATTATTGCCTATTGGATTACCACTCGCATTTTTTGGCTTTACCATACTCTGGCCGATTTGCCGGCACTTCGGGTCAGTCTGTCAGGGAAATTAAAAATAGCTAAATAAAAAATTGAAAAATTGGGCTATTTTTTAAAATTAGACATTATTATTATTTTTTGGTACTATTCATTCATTTTTCTCAAAATTTTTTTCAGAATGATCTCCAAGGCCGAAACAAGATGATCAAGACAATTTGGTTCCATCTATTCAAATTCATGGAAGGAAATGTGCAACGGCCGGTGCCCAGAAAGTACGTTTTTGGCTTAAAATTTCATCAAATAATTTTCCTTAATTCTTTCAATATTCAGATATGAATTCCCATTTACGATGCCGTCCCCAGTGAGGCGTTGGTGGCAACAAAGACAACGACGCCGCTCACAACAGCATGGAGGCCCCGATATGGATCATCTGATGGCCGAATGATAATGAAAATGATGTCGGCATATTTATTTAAAAATGGATGCAAATATTAGGCGATTATATAAAGCCCTTTCCCCAATTTAATTCAGGTTTTTCCCCCCTTTCATTTACTCTGTCCCCTCTTTATCTTAAAAACTTATACACAAAAAATTGCTCATTCGCCAATTCCAATGCTGCTCATCTTTCAAAATTCCGTGTTATATTTTGCCTTTTATTTTCCAATATTTTATTTTCATTGAATAAAGTTCAACATTTTATCACATTTCATATTTTGTAGATCATTAAGTTTTGAATGTAAATTGTAAATATAAACAACAAATATTTCATTTTTTTAATGTGCCGTTGTTATCAATTAAAATTTATTATCATTCTTCAATATCTACGCCTCATCTCAACATTTCTGACTGTTTTTATCAGTCAACTCCTTCATTCTGATTTCTTCCCAACACATTTCAATGCCATCGACTCATCCATCCTTTCATTTTCATCCTCTCCGCCCATATTGATAATATATTATTGTTATTGGTCACATTTATTCTCGACATTTTTCTCCTCAATTACATTGATCATTGTCCATAAATTTTCATTTTTAATCCACCAAAAATCATCAAAAACAACCACTTTCATCATATCCTCCATATAGAAAAGACGAGTTTACAGCAAATCCTTTTATGTATTTCCTTTTTTATACTTTTTCATGAAAATGAACTGCAAAAATTTATATTTCAATTTTGCATTTGAAAATTTGAGAACGAATTCAATACAGTGCATCTTATGAAAAAATATGAATAAAACATGAATCAAATCAAATTAGTAACTACTCATTGAGAATTATAATTATAATCCGGAAAAAAATTACAATTACAATTGCTTTCAGAATGAAAATTACGAGTTTTTAAAATTAGCAATAGTAATCAAATTTGCCTTATAATTCTTCGATCAATTTTAATTATTAATTATTAAATAATTCAAATTGTATAAATATAAACTTCAGGTTTTTCAACATCCACAACTATTAAAAATGATTTCCAATCAATTTACACAATTCATTAATCGATTCAACAACCGACAAGAACCAAAGCTGAACCGGACGGATTTCAATGATCGTCTCATTTCACTAATTATTTTGGTCATAATGTTTTCCGTCACTCCAATCGGCTACCACATCATTGCATTAAATGTGCCATCCACTGTAATTCAAGCGGCCATAGCCGACGAATTCCAGAACAAATACAGGACAAAATTGAGTCGAACATGGATGGATTTGATTTGGTAAGCGAGGATTAAACCAAAACTTTTCATTTAATTCAATCAAGTCAGGTTTTTAAAATTAGATTTAAAAATATTTTTAAAATTAAATTATATTTCCTAAATTACGCAGGTCTTTCATTGTTTCATGCCAAAGTATTGGCGCTTTATTTGGCTGCTTTCTGGTTGTCCCAATGGAAAGGCGATTCGGTCAGTTTTCAAATAAAAAATTCAAAAAATTGCGAGAAGATTCAAAGTTCAAACAATTAGGAAAGGAACCATAGACTAGGATTAACCAATAAAAAATGAATTTTAAAAATCCACCAATAATATATTTATTTCCTTTTTGGCACGAAGCGTTCCCTTCTGTTGCTGAACAATTTGCTGCTTGTCGCCGGCTCCATTGCCTTCATTGCCATTTCCAAAGCCACCAACACTTTTGCGCTCCTCACATTGGGTCGGCTTCTGATTGGACTGTACACGGGCATTGGATGCGCACTTGTTCCCATTTATGTGCAAGAATTGAGCCCACATCAATTAAAAGTAAGAGGAAATCTTATTCAAATCCAATGAAAATATTTAATTTTAAAGGGCGCCCTTTGTTGCTTTGTTCACATTGCAATTTGTGCTGGCTCCGCCCTCGGCGCATTCCTCTCATTGGGCAGCATTCTTGGTGGACCATCCACATGGACAGCGCTCCTCTCATTGCCATTACTTTTTGGATTGGCCCAAATTTTCCTTGGCCAATTCCTCCGGGAAACACCCAGCTATTTTCTGCGACGAAACGATCAAACGGCAGCAGCCGAGTCAATCAGGTTCATTTAATATTGGGTGTAAAAATTGGAATTGAAATAAAAATAATAAAATTAGGTAGGTTGATTTATTTTTTGCGGAATTGATTTTATAATTATGAAACAAAATTCCCAAAACAAACTTTAGCTTAGCGGTAACATCGCCGTGCCAAAAGTAAAGAGTCGTGAGTTCGATTCCTTTCCGAATAATCTATTTTTCGTTTAAACAATTTTCAATTTAACATAATTTTTAAATAATTTAATAATTTTTTAGTGTATAATATTAAATTAAAAATAAAAATTTCAACAACTTTCACAATAATTTATTCATTAAAACCCTTCTTCCATTTCTCAGATTTTACTATGGCCTGGACGAGAATTTGGACGTGCCCAGAGTGATTCGAGAATATCAATCATTGGTTTGCCGTCTTCCTCCACAACTTTCCCTCCGTCAATCATTTGCACAACCCAAATTACGCCCAAAATTGCTGTTGGGTGCGGCAATTTCAATGGCACAAATTTTTAGTGGAAGTATGGCCGCCGTCTCATATTCAACAAAGTAAGGCAAAATTTGGAGGTTTTAAATTGTTGAAAAAACAATGAAAAATCCAGTAAAAATCAAAACCTCTCCATTTCTACAGTATGCTGGAATCGGTGGCTCTCACCGCTTGGCTGACTCCATTCATCCCCACACTTGGTTCACTTCTTTCAATTGCATTGACACTTCCCGCCCTTCGCCTCGTGGAAACCTGCGGCCGAAAACAACTTTTGGTGAACACTTTGGGCATTTGTGCAGTTGCAAATTTTCTGCTCGTTATTTTCTCATTGTTGGCTCAACTTTTTGGTAATTTTTTTTTCAATTTTTAACAAAATTGTAATAATTCCAAGTAATTTTCTATATTTAAAATAAAAAAATAAAATTTATTTTTTTCAGCCGGCCATCCCTCATCAACCAATCAACCTCCCCAACAAAGTTGGGCCTCATTCGGCTTCCTCCTTTGCTTTTTCCTCTACGGCATTGGCTACAATGTTGGCGTCGGTCCGGTTGCCTATTTTCTGCCCGCCGAATTGGTTCCCCCATCTGCCATTTCCGCCGGTAAAATAAATGAAAATAAAATCACAATAATTTTCAATTTTATTCAGCGATGGGCAGTGCGGTCGCCGTCAATTGGCTATCCTCAATGTTAACCACAATTGTCTACTATCCGTTGAATGAGGCCATTGGCGGATGGTCGTTCCTCGTTTTTGCATTGCCAACGTAAGAAAGAAATTATAATTAAAAATGATTCTTTTTCGATCAAAATGGAATTATTATTCACTATAATTTTTTTATCAATTTAATTTATTAGAAAAATTAAATGAGTTTAATTCATATCTTATAATAATAATCGATAAATCAACAAGTTGCTGAAAAATTTTATCCAAATTTATGCATCTCATAGGAAAAATTTCCAATAAAAAAATAAATTAACTTCCCATAATTCAACAATGATCCCAAAATTTCAGCACATTTTTCGCCATCTTTTTCTACCGTGAATTGCCGGATACCAACACTGAAAATGCGGCAACAATTCTGGAAGAAAACGATGAAAATTCCGACGGCAACAATAGGCCAAATGATGCACCATCCACCTCAATGATGATAAATGGAATTGGAATGGCCACTACATCATCGACAAATCCAAATATGATGGAATTTGGGAATGCCAATAAGGAAGGGAATTGGAGGAAGGAGGCGGCACCAATTCGATCAGTGACCGATGTTCCACTCCCAGCGTCATCATCATTTGAAAGAACTCCACTTCAGGCAAGTTTTTAGAGAATGGAATAAGAAAAGTCTACGGAAGATTAAAATTCATTAAGGATCTGAAGATTTACTTATTTAAATTTTTGAATTAATTTTGCCCCAATCAAATTTCAGCATCAAACGAGCGCAACAAGTGCAGGAACAACGGCCAGTGGTCAATCTTGGTATAGCACTTTTGGAGGCCCATGAATTTGTTATTATTTATTACATTCCCATTAAATTTTTGATTCACATTTTTGAATAAAAAATTGAATAAATAAAATATTGATACATTTGATGAATTTGTTATTTTTCTATTAAATATCGAAAATAATTTCCAACTTTTATTCATCATTTAACATTTTTTTTATAAATCTTTGTCCCTCTTCCCATTCCAATTCCAATCATCGCGGTTCCTCCTATTGGGGAATAGGTCATGGGAAGCCACAATGAACTTCCAGTGAAATTTCCATAAGACGGCATCGGCCCCCACGCCAGAGATGCCATTCGCGTTTCACATCACCAAACTGTTTAGGCAAAGGTTCACGCGCAGTGTCATAGGTAAAATAGCGAATGCATTCCCTGGTCCAACTAGGAACCTGTGAAATAATAGTAGTAAATTAATTATCAACTATTTCAATGAAATTAACGCTAAATTTCTCAAATTTCTAACCTTCGAAATAACCGAGTCCCTGTCTGCTCCACGGCATTCAATATTGCATAATGTTCTGACATCTGTCTCGCCTTAAATTCTCTTATTCATACAAAAGAATCTTCCAAAAAATTCCTTTTCTAACCCGAAGCCAATTGCACGGTTTCCTCATGGCATTTTGCCGGTTTCGGTTGCCCATCCTTCCCCACTGTCAAATAGCATTGCCCCGAATTGCGTCCATTCTTGCTTGGCGCACAATAGAGAATTCGACGCTCTCAAAAATCCTTTTTTAAACCATTTAATTAAAAAACAAAACTAACGCCATGAAATGACCATATTTGTGTAAATATTGGGCTCATTTTGGTCAATTTTTTGTAGTTCTTGACCAATTGTAGGAAATAAAAATGCAATAAAAATAAGAACCGAATACAAAATCATTCACTTTGGAGGATCACTTAATGGTAAAAAATAATCAATTTCACCGCAACCAATCAAAATATTTGACCTAATTTTTAACGACAATTTTTCAGAGATGTTTGATTAATTAATTTTGCTGCTGGTTTATAATGCCGCCATCCATTGTGACTTCTTCACTTCATCCCAGCAACAGGGACGCAATTGCATGGTTTCTTTTTTTGCTTTTAACTCATTTTTCAATTACATTTCTAGGAACCACAATGGTATTATTGCATTTGGCTGCCATTCAACCCTGGTTTTTCTTGATGCTTGCCGACTTGAGGTCTTCCAAACACTTGAACAGCATTCAACCGCCATAAATTTGGTATTAAATTTCATCTTTATTAAATTTTTGAGTAGGAAAATATCAATTTTTAATTTTATACTATTTTTGGATTTAAAAATAATTGGAAATTTAAAATACAACCTAGACTTAAAACTATGAATTCTTTGGTGAAGAAAATCAGAAAAACCATGTACCATGGGATGATCAATTACTATCGAGATATTAGTTTAGGCCAAGAAATAAGCCAATAAATCAGCAATAAATAAAATAATTAATAGCTGAAAATAAATCCATGACTTAAGGTTTCTTGGCCACCACCTCCCCAATTATTGTTTCGATCGAAAGCGGAATCAAATGGAGAGCCACCACCGCTAAAATGTGCTTCCTCCGACATTAGCGGCAACATTTTCGTCTGGGATGTGCGGTTGGGCATTGTACTCGCTTCATTCCGTCATTCTACCACACCAGTCACAGGTTTTTATTTTCACAATTTGTAATCAAAAATAAAAAAAACATTCATTTTCTTACGAAAAACTTCAAAAATTATTTTAATTCAATTTTTTCAGATTTAAAATGGATGAATTGGCCTCCTTCCTCATCCTTTGACAACGGAAAAGAGGATTTCCCACCTCTTCTTTCACTTCACTCAAATACCTGGCTAATTTGTTGGCACGTTGGGAGGCAGGAACGCATTTGGGAGCACAAATTCTCGACAGCCGTCTTCAAAATCAGTTTGGATCCATTTGAGCCAAACAGAATGGCATGTAAGGTTTTTTCGTGTTTTTAAATATATCCAAAAGAAAATTCCTAGTAATTTTTCTTTAAATTCTGTCCAAAAAAAATGCAATTTTTATCAATTAATTCAACAAAATTTCATAGTGGCCTCCACCGGATGCACCATTCTTTTGCTGGACTCAATTGGCCCGGCCCAATGGCCACAAACCTCCAATCCCACCGCCGATTCTCCCTCCTCCAACCAATCTGCTTCCACATCGACGCATTCCATTCAAATTCATTCAATGGCACTGGAACCAAGAACAATTGCCGCATCGGTGGCCAAATCCACGGTGGAAAGTGCCATTGTCCAGCTGAAACATCTTTCGGCCTTTCCACACCTTCTATTCGTCCTATTCCCCAATGAACTGTGCCTGGTCGAGTGCCAACATCGCCAAGTCCTGTACAGTGCCATCATCGATGTGGGCGCACCAATCATTCAGGTTTAGCGCCGAAATAAAAAATTAATTTTATTATTAGAATAAACCCTCGATCTTTTCATTTTTGGATACATATCGGTATCTAATCTATACGACGGTTCGAATTTTAAAATTTTATGCATTTTGGGAAAATATAGGTTGATTTTAGTGGTAAAAACTGCTGGCGGATAGATAACCGATATGTACCTTTTTTTTATTATAGAACTCTAAATTCTTTAGAAAGAATTTAATATTTTGGAATTGCAAACAAGAAATGATAGAGATAGGGAGGATAAAATTGTTAATTAGAATTAGATAAGAAAAAAAAAACAGTCAAACATTCAAAAAAAAATATTAGAACATTTGAATTTATCGTGTCCAACATCCATTCTAAATTTCGGTAAAACTTAATTAAGAATTTATATTTTAATACCACCCACAGTTTTTATCCAATAAATCTCTTCCAAATTCTCTCTGCAGATTTTGCCTTGTGCCCGCCGCGATGCCCTCTTCCTTGTCCACCAAAATGGCCTTTGCTCTTTTCGATTGGCCAATTTCCAAATTTGCGAGGAACGAATGAACGCCTCACTGGACTATGAACGAAAATGTTTTGCCGATGCAATGCCCCGACAATCGGCCCGGCTTCGAGTGATGGGCGCCGCCCTCTGCCCCACAACAAATTCCACTTTGGCCCTATTGATGAATTCCGGACGAGTTTTGTTCTATCAATTGGTTAGTTTTTATTTTTAATTATTTTTAATTTTTATTATTTTTTTTTGGAAAACTTTAATTCCGTTTTTCGATTAATTCAGTCGAATTAAATTTTCTATTTATTTTTTAAAAATATTTTATGCTTTAATTCATTAAATTCCTTAATAACTTTTTTTTCGAATTATAAATTATTTTTAAATTTTGTTTAATATATAAAAAAATATTAGATTAGTCTAATTTAATTTTTCAATTAATTTTAGGAGGAAGCCAAGCAAAACATTGAGCCTTACCGAATTCAGTGCATCGAAGATATTGTCCAATTGGATCCAATCGATTGCCAGAGTAAATGCCCTCCATTGAGGTTATTTTTAAACGAAAATTCTAGAAAAGTTTTTAATATAAAATTTATTGAAAAATTGATAAAAAAAAAATTACAGTAAAAAACCAAAAATTTTCTGTTCAAAGCTTCTTAAATGAGCGCCAGTAGTTAAAAAAAACATTGTTTATAAATTTTGCCCTTTCTCAGATTGACCCAACACGGTTGCTATTCCGCATTGAGCACGACCGCAACAGTCATTCGAATGCGACCAATCCAACAACAAATTGTGGAGGAAGACGATGAAAAGCCGAAAGAAGAAAGTCCAATTCCCGCCAAATCAACGACAATGACCAGTCCCAAAACGCAATTGGATGGAATTGGCCAATTGGCGGCGGTCGGCACCAGCGTTGGCATTGTTCATTTGGTGGATGTGTTCGCTGGAAAAATTGCACGCGACATCCAAGTGCACACATTCCCCGTCAAGTTAGTTAAAATTTTTTAATGATATATAAAAAAAAAAACTAGATCGGTGGGAATATTATAAATAATTTTTATTACATTTTGATTAATTCCAAATTTATGTAAAAATAAAAATTATAGGAATAAAATAAATTTGGCAATAGGCAAGACAAGTGACTAGATAGTCAAATCGGTTAAAGCATGGTTTTAAATTTTTCGATATTACTCGGGTTCGATTTCCATTGGCATACAATATTTTATTTTTCCTTTTAACATATTAAAATTATAATTTTTAAGTAGAATAACCCAATAATTTTTTTAAAATTATTTTTTCCAGATGCCTAGAATGGGCCGGCCATAATGCATTTGTGTCGGCTGCCTACATTGCCTCATTGAGTTCCTCATCGACGGTTCGAAATGATTTGTTCCTGACGGACATTCGAACGGGCCAAAAACGACGCATTCGACCCGAGCAAGAGGAATCGCCGGTGGAGGCAATTCGCGTGTCGCATTACAGGTTTGAAACATTAGTAAATAAATTTGGAATTTGGAGGCAATTTTTGAATGGGACATTTTTAATAATTTAAAAAATGAATTATAAATAATTAAATGTTTGCATTCTTTGAAAAATACAAAATTAAATTCGTAAAAAAACATTTTTTCCAGTTCCTATTTGGCCATTTCCTTTCGACAACATCCGCTGGAAATTTGGGACCTGGGAACGCAAAGATTGCTCCGTCGAATGAATAAACGGTGCCCAATAATTGTGGACATGTGCTGGAGTGGAAAACATCATCAGGCCAAAATGGTTGGCGAAAAGACGCGGATTTATCGCGAAAATTTGGTCGTTTTGGACAATGACAATCATTTGTGAGTTTATTAATTAAATTTAATATTTAAAAATAAATTATTTATGTTTTTTTTAATAAAAAGCAATTTTCAGATATCATGTCGTGGTAAAGGGATTGCATGTGAGGGATGGGAAGGAAGTGTCCACCCAATGGAAGAGTGGGGCCGCCTTTTTGCGTTGCATGGTTTGGAAGGTCTAATTTCATTTAAAATTTATGTAATTTAAATTTATCCACAATAAAAATGATTTAATGAATTAATTAATTAATTTAAAGGAGGATGTACTGGCATTTGGCGATTCCGCCGGCCGAATTGGTGTCTGGGACTTGGCCCGCTCTCAATGTCGACAATCTGGCCTAAGCCATTCCACCCGAGGCCCAGTCCATCGAATTGTGTTCTCCAAACTTGCCGGCGATTACACTTTAGCGGTTTCTTTTTAAATTTTTAATTTGGGAATTTACATAGAACATTGGAAAAGATTTTATTTTAAAATTTAATTAAAAATTTTCCGGATTTAAAATATAAAAAAATATTGCAACTATCTTAACTGAAAATAACAGCTTTTTTCAGGCCCAACATCCAACTTCAATTGTGATTTGGGACACTGAAAAGCTGAGCGTAATTTTCTCAATCCAACGGTCGGGGCTTAGCATAATTGATGTGGATATGTGTGGATTGACGCCGGGCAAGTCATTCACAGCCAACAAATTAATTTTTATTTAATTTTCAGTTTATTTGACTTCGGACGGAATGTTCCGAATGGCATTGTCCTCATCGGATACTGATGAGAAGGAACGGAACACGTCGATTAGTGATTCGGGTAATTTATTTTAAAATAAACCAAAATCCTCCATTCACATTATAGAAACGCCTCTTCTCCTTCAACCCAAATACATTGAAGCAGTCCAACAAATTGCATCAACACCAACAATTGATGACAAAAAATCATTGCTCAAAGAAATGGACCCGGCGGATTGCGATTTTTTGCTTGACCGAATTGCGCAAAAATCAAATTCTCTTCAACGAATGGCTTTTGCCCATCAATTCAATGGCAATTCGGCACTGGCCAATTTTTGTCGAGTCGTGGACGGCGCAAAATGTGACAAAGAACAACAATTACCAACCGAATTGTTGCTTTTCTGGGGCAAGGAAGCTTATAAGGTTTACAATGATTATTTAAAAAAATGAAAAATAAAAGGATAAAAAGAAAAGACCCGCAAGGGAATAGGGAATTGAACCAATGATCAAAGAAGAAAAAATCGATTAGGATATTGGGGTATTGGAAGGCGAAATTAAATTAGATCTCAGAATAAAATAACATTTCAATAATTTCACGTAAATTGACAGAAACGAATGGAGTTATTGACCCGGCTTCTTCTCGCAACGAGTCGAAATGAACAACAATTGGAGCAGGCAATTGAGAAATGCATAATCATGAAAAAAGTTTGTCCCATTTAATTTTTAATATTAAAAGTTCTAATTAAATTATTTTATAAGGTTTTTCGAATTAAAATATTCATTTTTTTTTCAAATTCAAGAAAATTTAAATGATTTTGCAGACCGAATTGGCTATGTACTATTTGCTGAACAATGAACAAATGCAGAATACTTCAAACCGCCGAGAGACAATTCGACTGAATGGTCGGGAATTTATAAATAAATTATTAATTAATTAATTAAATATTTTTACAGCTTTTCGTGCCTGCGTTCTATCAGCCAATTTCGAGGGAGAGGAAGCCAAATGTTTGGTCAAGTTGACTGCCACAAATTTAATTGCTCAGAATTTTGTTTCTGGTTCGTTTTTTTACAAAATTATAGAAAAATTTGTCTTTTTTGATTAATTTAATTATTTCCAAAAAATTATCCTCTCTTTTTCAGAAGGAATTCAATTGCTTTGCTTGATCGACCAAAGTTTGGATGCTTGCAAATATTTGATTTCCCAAGGCCTTTGGGAGCGGAGTTTGTTATATTCAAAGGTTTAAAATGAATAATTTAAAAAATTGAAAAATTGTCAAATTAATTAGATAAATCCAAATTGTGATTTTGTGGAAATTTACGGCCGCTATGCGGAATATTTGGAATCAATTGGACGGAAGGTTCGATTTAATTAATTAATTTTTGTTAAATTAAAAATTAGGCATTTGAAATCATTATTCATTATTTCCATCTTTTTTCAGAGCTTAGCATTGATGGTTTTGGCCAATTTGGGTGGAAAATTACGACAACATGAACGTTTTGGCCCTCTGATCGAAGGAATGGCAAATGCGAAAGAAATTGGTCAAATTTTGAAAATTGCAGAAGAATAATAAATTATAATATTGGATTTTTGTTGCAGAGCTTTATTGAATTATACTCCACAAATTCCCATTGATTTTATTGTAGTCCATTCCAAAATAATGTGATTTTTTCTTATTTAATTTGACCAAAAATTTGTTTTTTGATTGGATAAAATTATTTAAAACAATTAAATTGAAATAATCAAAATGTTCACTTTCGAGAATCGAACCACTTCGTCCATTAAAACAGAAGATGCAAAACAATTTTTCCATCATTCTATAGGCTAGAATCTGCCCTTTAATTTGATATAAAATTTATTTAATTTGGCCAATTTATTCCAGAGTTATGGCCCAAAAATGCTGTCCACTTCCATTGGATTTCATCCATGTGTTTTTGCCTATTAAGTTTTATAATTTTATTTAAATCAAAGAAATTTTTATATCATTTTATAGCCCAGAATCTGCCCTTTAATTTGATTTAAAATTTATTTAATTCGGCCAATTTATTCCAGAGTTATTGCTCAAAAATGCTGAGCACAATTCTTCCAATTGCCCTTTCATCCTTAAATAAAAGAAATTAAGTTCATCGTCCAGTGATTCGCCTAGCGCATTGGTAATGTGCTTGGGTGAAAGTTAGTCGGGTTCGATTCCCGGCCGGGGATTGTATTTTTCCCCCTGCTTCCTTGTTCGCATTGAAGCCTCTCATGAACCAATAGAGTTAATACACAACAGCCAAGTCCCGAGGGTCCTAGTGCCCTCCTCCGAAAGGAGTTTGGGGCGCTTAGGCGACTGTGGGCCTCTAGGTTTGGGTTCCTAGACGGATACCATGCGGCACTATATGTGTCGGCGGACATGGGCCGACGTCCCCATTGGAGCATGAGAGGTGTCGATGTTCCCGATTTGTGGCTTGGAAGTTAGGGCCATCTTCCCTAATCGACCAAGAGCTAGACGAATATACTCAATGGAAGAACTGGCACGGTTACGCCGACATTGAGGAGCCCTCATTTTTAGCATTTTTTTTTTTCAAATTAAAATCATTATGGAATTGGAAATTTGGAGAAAAAAAAATATGAAACAAATGGATTTAAGTTGTATTTTGCCTTCGTTTTTGCATATTTTTGCTTCATATTTCAGATGTTAATCATCGTAAGACATGGTGAATAGACTCATTTGATGCGCAATGGTCGAATTAACAGGCAAAATTTCCATTTCGAATCCAATATAAGGCCATCCAGCAAAGATATGGCCAAAAAACCACTTCACCTTATTCCAATGGGCTTTATGGAGGATTAAGGGTTAAATCCAAATTTCGGTATAAACAACTTGGCCATAGCTCATTCGACGCGCAATGGTCGAATTAACAGGCAAAATTTCCATTTCGAATCCAATATAAGGCCATCCAGCAAAGATATGGCCAAAAAACCACTTCACCTTATTCCAATGGGCTTTATGGAGGATTAAGGGTTAAATCCAAATTTCGGTATAAACAACTTGGCCATAGCTCATTCGACGCGCAATGGTCGAATTAACAGGCAAAATTTCCATTTCGAATCCAATATAAGGCCATCCAGCAAAGATATGGCCAAAAAACCACTTCACCTTATTCCAATGGGCTTTATGGAGGATTAAGGGTTAAATCCAAATTTCGGTATAAACAACTTGGCCATAGCTCATTCGACGCGCAATGGTCGAATTAACAGGCAAAATTTCCATTTCGAATCCAATATATGGCCATCCAGCAAAGATATGGCCAAAAAACCACTTCACCTTATTCCAATGGGCTTTATGGAGGATTAAGGGTTAAATCCAAATTTCGGTATAAACAACTTGGCCATAGCTCATTCGACGCGCAATGGTAGAATTAACAGGTAAAATTTCAATTTCGAGTCCGATAAATGGCCATCCAGCAAAGATATGGCCAAAAACTATTTCCCTTTATATTCCTCAATTCTTTTTGGGATTTTATCAATTATAAGTTGGATTTGAAATTTTTATACTAAATTCACTCTTGCGCATCAAATGAGTCTATTCACCATATCTTACGATGATTAACATCTGAAATATGAAGCAAAAGTATGCAAAAACGAAGGCAAAATACAAATTAAATCCATTGTTTCATATTTTTTTCTCCAAATTTCCAATTCCATAATGATTTTAATTTGAAAAAAAAATGCTAAAAATGAGGGCTCCTCAAGGTCGGCGTAACTGTGCCAGTTCTTCCCTTGAGTATATTCGTCTAGCTCAAGGTCGATTAGGGAAGATGGCCCTAACTTCCAAGCCACAAATCGGGAACATCGACACCTCTCATGCTCCAATGGGGACGTCGGCCCATGTCCGCCGACACATATAGTGCCGCATGGTATCCGTCTAGGAACCCAAACCTAGAGGCCCACAGTACCTAAGCGCCCCCAAACTCCTTTTGGAGGAGGGCTAGCCCTCGGGGACTCGGCTGTTGTGTATTAACTCTATTGGTTCATGAGAGGCAACGACATCACTTCAATGCGAACAAGGAAGCAGGGGGAAAAATACAATCCCCGGCCGGGAATCGAACCCGACTCACTTTCACCCAAGCACATTACCAATGCGCTAGGCGAATCACTGAACGATGAACTTAATTTCTTTTATTTAAGGATGAAAGGGCAATTGGAAGAATTGTGCTCAGCATTTTTGGGCCATAACTTTGGAATAAATTGGCCGAATTAAATAAATTTTATATCAAATTAAAGGGCAGATTCTAGCCTATAAAATGATATAAAAATTTCTTTGATTTAAATAAAATTATAGAATTTAATAGGCAAAAACACATGGATGAAATCCAAGGGAAGTGGGCAGCATTTTTGGGCCATAACTCTGGAATAAATTGGCCAAATTAAATAAATTTTATATCAAATTAAAGGGCAGATTCTAGGCTATTAAATCATATATTTTTAACTCTACTTCATTTTTCCTATTAATCAAAATTCGACCATATAATTCGAAAAACATTTATTTATTGTAAATGTCTAAGCGAAACAAAATGAAGTTTGAAATAAGTGCGCTGAGATTTCGGGGAAATAAAGGCAAAAACACAAATTATGGCTTACAAAATATTGTTTTATATGTATATGAGTGAGAGGTTAAAATTGTGTGTGATCCGTAATTCATCATCAATCATCATATTCTTTCCCATCATCCATCCATCAATAAAGTTTTCCAAGTGTTTGCTTCCATTGGGCCGGCAATTTCGGGCGGATTGATGGCAAATATTGTTTTTCCGTCGACGATTCTTGTTGTTCTCCTTGTCCGGCATTTTGTCCATTGTCATTGTTCAGGAATGGGCCAAGTGTGATGCCGCCGCCAGCATTGGTTGGATTTGCTGGTTCCATTAATGGAGGCAATGCTGCCGGCGCCGGTGCTGGTCCTCCATTTTCCATTGTCGTCAAAATTGTCTTCATTGGTTTTTGTTGTTGTTTGGAAGAAAGCGGCAGCGGTGATGGTGGCAATGTGGCAGAGCCGGTGGAAAAATTAATTGGAATTGGACTGGCCATTCGGTGATTGTTGTTGTGGCGATGTTGTTGTTGGCGACAAAAAATGGACGAGGCTGGCGAGTAGGGTGTAAGTCGCTGAAAAATTGTTCCATTTTATTAAATATATTTTTTTAAATTTAAATTTTAGTGTAAAGAATATTCCCGAAAAGTGAGATTATAAATTTTTTAAAGAACTAAAAGAGAAAAAAGGGTCGCTGGTTCGAGCCCGCGCGGAGGCAAGTAATTTTTTGGTGAAATTTTTTAATGCAAATATTCGGCAAAATTGATCCATTTTAGGTTTAAATAATATTTAAAAAGGCGTTTAATTTTTTAAAATTATTTTAAACCAAAAATTAAAGGAGAAATGGGGTCGAGGGTTCGAACCCGCGTGGAGGCATGTATTTTTTCTGATGGGAATTTTTTAGTGACGAGAATATCGAGCAAAATGGAGTCTTTTTGAGGCGAAATTATTTAAATAAATTTTTTAAAATTATATTTAACCAACAATTAAATTAAAAAAAGGGTCGAAATTTCGAACCAGCGTGGAGGCTTATAATTTTTTTCGAGGTTAATTATTGTTTTTATTTAAAACTATTTCAGACCCATTTTTAAATTCCTCCCACTTACATATTTGAACGATTTTCCGCGTGGTTCAGAGCTCGGCGGCGGATATTGTTGGCCCTCTTCGCCATTTTCCCGTCCTCTTCCCCATTTCCTCCGGCTGGGCGGAGTTCCGCCAATTCGCACGGGGATTCGATGGCGTGGCCGAGTGGACACCGGCGTCAATTGATGGTTTTGATGCATTTGCTTGGATTGAGGCGGCGGCGATTTTTGCACTGACATTTTTGGCGTTGGCATTCGATTGGCGGAATTGGCCGCCGCCGATGGGACGAACAATGGGCCAAGCACCAATTTTGGCGGATTAGCGGGGAAAGGCGAGAGGAAATCCAAAGGCTGAATAATAATAAATATTAATAAATGTGGGATTAGTTCAATTTTTTTGAATTTTGATAATGGTAATGATATGAAAAACCTTTAAAATGGGTAAAAGTGTTTTTTCTTCAAAAAATAAATTTTTCTTATATTTTTTGTAATGTATTCCTATCCTCAAATTTTATTTTTCGCAATCATTAATCAGAAAAATCTTTTAAGAAATGGTTGGAGAGAGCTTTCTCTTCCCAATCTCAATCCATATCCCTAGGTTTTTAATTTTTTATTAATATTGGTAGTAATGGATAATGAAGTTTGTCTGTCCCCTAGACCCTACGAGTGGGATGATGATGAAGAAGAAGAAGAAGGTGAGGTGATCTTCATAATCTTATTTCTTCTTCATCATCCTCCTCCCCTTATAGGGAGACAAACTCCATTAGTACCAAAATATTTCCAAATTTGCAATTCCCAAAACCCCCATTTAAACCTGTTTATCGGACAAAACGCCCACTGAATTGGAACGTCGCCTCCTCGCACGGTCTCCTCCTCCTCCTCCGGCCGCAAACGGCGGCAATCCATCCTTTGGACCATGATTCACTGGTTGTTGAGCCAAAAATACATTTTCATCATCATCTTCTTCAGTTGTGTCCTCATCCGCCGGTGTGACTTTCTTCTGCGACTGGTCGATTGATGGCATTCCTATTCCGAGTCCGGCGTTCTTAATGAATTATTATTAAATAAATCATTTTTATGAAAAAATTTTCACTACTAATTGTGGTTTTTGCCTTTTTCAGTTCCTAGGATACTAGGATTTATATTCCCTACCAGTCACACCGAGCAGTCAGGGACTGGAACTGGAAGTTTTTGTCAAATAAAAACCACCAAGTTTTTTTGTTCTCTTGTTTTTCGATGCTGAAAAATTTTTAGTCATTTTTAACCAAAAATTGTAGCACAGTTTCCGAATTTTGATGTACATTTTGCTTAGGAAATCTTTTCCGTCATTTACCTTACCAGTTCTAAGCTTTTAAGTTTTTTTATTCAGTTTGCAATTGGATTGGGAGAAACATTGGAACTTTTTGCCTATTCAGAACTATCTTTTAGCTTTTGAAATTTTTTTTTTCCAAAATCGAAAGCGCTCTCCCCTTCCTCTTATGGCTATGGCCCATCCACCGTCCAAGAACCTAATTTTAAATAAAAAAAAAAATCAAACCTGAATTTCCAAACGTGCCCGACTGAATCGTTCTTTGTACTGGTCCAACTCGAGTTGGAGGGCACCAATGAGTTCTTCGTCGGCTGCATGCTGCGAATTTAGTCGCTGATTTTCCACTCGTGCCTCGGCCAAAGCCGTCTCGAAGTTCCTTTTGGAAATTTTCAATTAATTATGCATATTTTTGGCTTACTCAATTTGGCGTTTGAGCCGTCCATTCTGCTCTCGAAGTTGGGCATTCTCGCCGCTGGCTGCTCGCCATCCTCGCTGCATTTCCTCCATCAAATCGACCACATTCATGACTGAAAATTAAATGATTGAAAATGAGTTGAAATGATTGCCTATTTGTGGGTAATTTGTTAAAAATTGACTTAATGCTATCGTGGATTTCCCATCCATTCAATTCAAATGGGAAAACATTTGAGTTTTTAGACATTAAAATGTCATGGCTAATCGCTAATCCAAAAGACTTAAGTTTTGATCATCCAAAAACCTAAAGTTTTGTTCAATCAAAAGACCTTAAGTTTTGTTGTTTTCGCTCATCTATTTGAAGAATAATTGCCCCATATTCTCATTTCATTTTTATTTATAAACCTTGTTGTTCTCTGTGCCCTTCCAGCACCGCTTGTTGGAATTGTTTGCGTATTTTGGTGCAGAGTTCGATGGATTTCCGCGATTCATGGGACAAAAGTTGTTGATTTTCATTGTCGTCGGCAGGAAACATTTTTGTTGTTAATTTGATGTTAAGGAACTCTAATTATTTTATTCTTTTGCTTTTTATCTAATCTGGAATTTTGTTTATTTTAATTTAATTTGAGATGGTTAAATATATTCGCGAATACAAATGAAATGGAAGAATTGTTAAAAAGGGCGATGCGATTTTTGTGAATGGATATGGCTAGACTAGCGGGCTGCGGGCGATATGGGAACCATGGAACATGGATATTATTCACAGTCTATTTTACAAGCGAAATAATTTTGGGACAAATTTTTGCACTAAATTCTTAAAAGGATTCTTCGCAAAGTTTCCATTTATGTCCCAGTTGTTTTCGTTCTCAAATCTCAAGTGTCAAGTCTCCAACTTTGATTTTTTGCAAATTAAAAAAATTGAATTGAATAAAATATCGCAAATTTTGGCGTAATGTCTATCAATTATTTAAAATTCCATCCAAGTCCCTTTTCTACAGTATGTTTGTGATTGGAGAATTTGCTTTTTTTGTCTTTAATTTTTTTTTTTTTGGAATTGTCGAAAAAATATCATTTTTTGATTGTTTTTGATTTTTTAATAAAAATTTGGATTGAATTTCTAATAAAATAGGAGTGGAAGTGGAGATGAATGAATGAGCTCTGCTGGGAAAGATTATTAATTAGGATAAGGAGTGGGTAATTTGTAATTTCCATTTTTTAGTTGGTAGAATTATAATAAGAATGAAAAGAAAAGGAGGAGGATGCTAAAGTAGTGTATTTAGTGGGTGAAATGGGATGGGAATGGGATGATGGACGACATATTCACTCATCAGACTTAAAATTTATGAACATTTTGTAGGGCTAAGTTTTGTGTACTTTGTTTTTATCTTTAATTTGCTTTTTTGCTATTCTATCTAATTGCGGATTATGAAAAGTGGGTTGGGGATTAACAATTCTCTGGAAGGATGGCTGAGAAAGAATTTGTCCAGCTTTTTGAAGGAGAGACTGCGCGTGGAAATATGGATGGCAAATGTGGGAATGTCGCGCACTCCTTTTAATTTATTAACCATGGAATTTGTATGGATTTGTGTGCCACACATTTGATGAAATTGAATGATGGAAAGGGAGATGGAATGGATTCATTTGAGAAGGAAGCAAAAGTGAAAAAGAAGGAAAGTGCGGCGGATTTGGGTGGCAATTTTCATTGGTGCCATCGATTTAATTTTCTTTTTTGCCATTTAAAAATGGGCTGCGCATTCAGCAGTTCCACACAAATTTTTGTGATCGATGCTGGCCATCGCCAGCAGAGGAGAATTGGTCACCAAAATAATGGCGGTGCATTTTCATGGTTTTCTCATGTTCGACAAGGTAAAAAGTCGTAATGGTGAAGTGCACATTGTGCAATTAAAAAAAAGATATCTATATATTAATTATTCGAAAAAGAGTTTACAAACATAACGAATTAAGCCAAAAACAAAACATAATTCGAATTATAAAATAGAATTACAATTACATTCGCAAATCAGAATTACAATTACAATTGCAAATCAGAATTACAATTACAATTGCAAATCAGAATTACAATTACAATCGCAAATCAGAATTACAATTACAATCGCAAATCAGAATTACAATTACAATCGCAAATCAGAATTACAATTACAATCGCAAATCAGAATTACAATTACAATCGCAAATCAGAATTACAATTACAATCGCAAATCAGAATTACAATTACAAATCAGAATTTTTAAAACAATTAAATATTATTATTATTTCCAGGTTTGAACTCACAGCAAAGAAGGCCATCCAAAATTGCTGGCAGTACCGCCTTTTGGCTTTCCAAAACGAAAAGTGGAAATGATGCAGTGTTGGTTGGCCAATTAAAATCCAATGGAGTATATTCGAGGCGAAGGCCAAGCAGTGAGGCACGATTCATTGAGCACAGGTCCAGAATTTCATTGCGCAATGGGCAACAGCATTTGGCAAATGGGAATGGTCAAAACAGGTCCTAAAAATTTTGATAAAATTTAAATAGAATAAAGCTGTAAAAATTATTAAAAGATGATCAAATATATTAATTTCATTAATTTTTAAAGGCAAAATCACTATCCCGATGGCCGAAAACTCTCAAATTCCCAACGAAAAAATTCCCCAAAAAATGAAAATGCTCAAGGCCATTATGGACTCATGGATTTTCAAAAGCGTTTGGAACGTTTGAAAAACCGCAAATTTGAGGGACAAAATGAAATGGAAAGAGTGGAAATGGGAGGAGGAGGAAATGGCCCAGCAAAGGGGGAGGATGGAAACGCGGAATTGGGGCCAAAAATGACCGAAATGGAGAGGCCAATGATGGCATCCTCAATCGTAAAAAGGCAAATGATAAATGGTGGAATTGTAGGAGGTGAAGGAGGAGGAGCGAAGGCAAAAGAGCTAGTGGAGCCCCTCATTGTTAACCATTTGTCGGCAATTGGGGAATTGAGTGGCGATGAGGAGCATCTATTCGATTTGAATGATGGGTGCGTTCCAAATTACCGTATTCTTCTCCAAGAGAACAATCTCTAAGAGAGCTCACGTTTGATGTTTTTTAAAGTGAAAAGGGGTAAAAGTTATTTTTTCCTCCTTTGGAGAATCTCTGAAAATTAAAAACCCATGGATTATATTAAAGAAAAGACGGTATTTCTAGGTATGGAAAAGTTGTCTTTGATTTTGTCCCAAAATAATTCAAAGGAGAATTGTATTTTTCTTATTCATTAGGGAAGTGTGGCGGGAATGGGATGAACTGAGCGCCGAATGCTGCTCCGTCCAAATTGGGCCTAATCAAATGGCCGCTTGGCATGATGGTGAAGTAAGTGAAGCCAGTTTTGTGCTAGTCAAAAAGCGACTTAAGGTAAAAATGCCGAAAAAAAATATAAATTTAATTTTTGCTCCAAAATTTCAGGTAGCCTGGGAACATAGACAGCTGCAGCAAATGCGTAAATTGAGTTTGATGCGGCGCGAAAGTGCGGGATTGGCAAAGGAAACCAACATGACCCATTCAATGGTAAACATTTTGGAAGCAACAAAAAGGAACAATTGGATACCCGAAATTTCGCAAGTTGATGAATGAAAAATTGGTCATCCCATTTATAAATTTGTTTTTGTTGATTATATTTTTGAATAAAAATATTTGGTCAATTTTTTTCCTACAAATTCCAAGTCCCTTTTATTTCTAAATTTGAACGCGTCATTTTGCTTTCTTTTATTGGAATTCTTAAAATTTGCCCATCCCCTTCGAGTTTCCTTATCTTTCTTATTCATTATTTTCTTCTTAAAATCCTAGCCGGTGCGCGCAGTTTGGATTCGCCCCCTTTCCTATTTTTTTGTATGAAATTGCAGCCTTCCGGCAATGCATTCTCATGAAAATGTAAAACTAATTGGCCTTGGGGCCAATTAAAAAGCGGTGAGTTGGCTGGCAAAATTTTGAAGAACCCTTCCATTTCATTTCATCCAAAGGCAAAAACCTCCCATAAAACAAATAAATTCCCTCATATTCTATTCCCTATTATTCAAAAAACACTGATTTGAAATGTTTTTGAACATTTTCCGTTTGGTTCTCCTACTTTGTGCGCAACTTTGGCTTGCAAAAATTGGAAAAGGAGCTGCTGATGTGGGCGATGTGGGATTTTGCAAAGAGTAAGTGGGCAAAAATTCTTTCCAATTCAATTTTTAAAAAAAAATCTTCCAAAAGGGTTAAAGGTTCGTGAATTTTAAAGAAGAAACAAAAATTACCCCAGGATTTTTCAATTTTTTGAATAATAATTAATAACAACTCAAAAATCGTGTTAGATTTGCCCACCTTTCAATGTGCCAATTGCGCCAGCAACTTGGCCAACTTGAGCAACTCCTCGACTCGGCCATTGGTGAAATCGATTTCTTGGCCGATGGTGGTCAATCTGCTGATGCCGAATCCTCCCAATCTTCGTCAGGAGCCGTTGAAGAAGTGGAAACTGGAGATGGTAGGGAAATTTTAAAATAAATTTAACGGCATTTTATTTTTTATTGAGCAAAATTAATATCCAAGGAAAAAATAAAAATTATATAAATGGATCGAATGCGATCTCTAGGTTTTATAAACTTCTTCCTTTTAAATGAGTTAAAAATTAAAATATTCCATAAAACCTTTCATTTCCATCAAAATTATTTAACTTATCTGATTTATTCAATGAAGATGCATTGCCGTCATCAATGCAAAAACGTGCCACTACCCGTTCTCTTGCCGGTGCCCCTCTCCTCGTCCGTTTGGCCAGTCGTGGAGGCTCTGGTGCCCAACCATCGACAAAGAATGCGGCCACTAAAATCCTACGAGCCGGAAATGCTGGAATTCTAATTGGCGGTGGCCCACTTCGTCAATCGCCTTCTGGCCAACGGGCGTCAACCTATCGGCTGATCCGATTACCAGCCGGTGCCAAATCCCCATTGATGAATGCTGGACGTGTGGCAGCCGGAATTGGTGGAGGAGCATCGCAGGGCCAAATGAAGGCGGCCAACCAATTGTTGCGCCAATTATGGGCTTAAAATTGATATTTTCTGCTGGGCATTTTACTTTTTGATGAATGATTCACCCACCTTTTTTGATGGATTTGATTGGAATGATGGCACCCCGTCCCCCTTCCTCCTTCTATGTATTGTGGATCACAGTCTTAAATGATAAAATAGTTGGAAAATTCAATTGATATTATTATAATATATTTTCGATGGTTTTTGAGAATGACTATAATATACGTAATTAATTTATAAAAAAAATGAATTTTATTCAATTAAATACAATTATATAATTAAATTAATATAAAAAACGGTGTGAAAGACTAGTTTGGAAAATGCGTTAAATAAAAGGGAATTCCTGAGTTTTATAAACATAAAAAATTGTTAAAATATATTCATCTGATCCATTAAATATTCATATTCATTCTTCCGAAAAATCCTTCCTTCAAACATTTGTGTTCAATCCAACAAAAGGCATTGGTTCGCCGCCTCCTCCGGCTGGCACTTGGCGTTGACGAAGTTCACCGCCACCAATCGCTGGAGGTTCGGGTGATAGTGGAATTGGGGCGGCACCGCCAACAGTCAATTCGCCGCTTGTCGGTTCCTCTATTGGAAACTGCGTGAGGAAAATTTATTTTTTAATATATTTATTTTAAAGTTTATTTTTACGTATATTTTTATAGTAGCTAAATCATGCGAAAATAATTCATATGGAATTTTACTTAAATCTATGGAAAATCAAATTCAGAATTTTAATAATTTAAAAGTAGACAATATTTATTGTTTTTGGATTTGCCAGTTAATTAATTGTTAAATAAAAATAAAAATGATTCACCTCTTTTCGCTGGAATGGCGGTGAAATGGTTGCAATTGGCCTTTGAGCGTACAATGTGGCCATTGAATCGGAGATGGCATTCAGTCGTCGTTGCTTCACGCACCAGCAAGTGGTGAAGATGAGAATCAAAGCGACAATACCTATTTTTAATTTGATAATGGCTAATAATAATCTTTTGAATTACAAAATTATTTGGAAAAAAAGATTGCCTTTTCTGAGAACTTGAATTTTCCTATCTCTTTATAAATAAATTCTGAATTGTAATTCTGATTTGTAATTGTAATTCTGATTTGCGATTGTAATTGTAATTCTGATTTGTAATTGTAATTCTGATTTGCGATTGTAATTGTAATTCTGATTTGCGATTGTAATTGTAATTCTGATTTGCGATTGTAATTGTAATTCTGATTTGCGATTGTAATTGTAAAATTCTGGTTTGCGATTGT
Source organism: Pratylenchus scribneri (assembly GCA_030063045.1). NCBI lineage: Eukaryota > Metazoa > Nematoda > Chromadorea > Rhabditida > Pratylenchidae > Pratylenchus > Pratylenchus scribneri. The sequence goes on along the minus strand of JAQSEB010000058.1, from coordinate 1,202,257 downwards.
AATTGTAAAATTCTGGTTTGCGATTGTAATTGAAAATCTGATTTGCGATTGTAATTGTAATTCTGGTTTGCGATTGTAATTGTAATTCTGATTTGCGATTGTAATTGTAATTCTGATTTGCGATTGTAATTGTAATTCTGATTTGCGATTGTAATTGTAATTCTGATTTGCGATTGTAATTGTAATTCTGATTTGCGATTGTAATTGTAATTCTGATTTGTAATTGTAATTTTAATTCTAGAATTGCAATTGTAATTTATTCCGTAAAATAAAATATTTTAGTAAAAATTTTACTCATTTACTCCAATTTCCCCACCAATTCAATTATTTTTTAATTATTTACCGGCTATTGTTCCCATTATGGCAACCAAATATTTGAGGAAATTGTCCATTTCGCGGGAACGGCACCATGGCTGACTGCCTTTGTTCCATTCGAAACGATAACTTTGTGGATTGTTGTAGTCCACCAAAATGCTGCCTGAAAAAGGAATTACGGTATGGCATTAACTGTTACTAGGAATAAAAATGTGCCCTACACTTATATTCAGCATCGCCCTTGATCCAATGTGTCTAAAATTAATAATTGAAGTAATTCATTATATAAATATTTGAAATCACCTGGAAGCAATCAAAACGGACAACGTCGCCTTCAAGATAGCCGGGAGCAAATGCCGGAATTTTATACAAATATTCTGGATATTCAATGTTGATTGGGCCGCAGCTATTATCTAAATTTGGAATCAATTTAAAAATGAGCATTATTTATTCAAATAGATTAAATCACTAAATTAAAAAAATTCAATTTTTCCAAAAGTGCACGTGGACATGTGCACATGGATATGCTAAAATGAGACTAAAATAGGAAAGGAAATTATGAAATAATATGACTAATAATAGGAATGAAAGGAAAGGATAAATAAAAATTATAATTCGAAATATTTTTCGACACAAAATGTCAGAGGATTTCCCCAGTGAAATCCTAAGACCTTGTGTTTGGAAATGTTTGGAAAAGGAATAAAATATATTTATTTATTTTTAATTAAAATACATGTGGAATAAATATTGGATGAATGGAAAGTTGGGTTCAAAGGAATAATTGGGAATTGGGAATGAATGGGACTCATGCCAGAGGGATCAAGGCGGCTTTATATAGGGCGCCGCGCGAGAATGGAATGCGAGAATAAGCATGTGGACATAAGGAAAGAAGGGAACAATAGAAGGGAAGGAAGGGACATGCTAATGGATTAGCACGTGGATTGATTAGGAAGAAAGGGAGGTTCAAAAGAAGGAAGGGAAAAGTGCACGTGGACATGTGCACATGGATATGCTAAAATGAGACTAAAATAGGAAAGGAAATTATGAAATAATATGACTAATAATAGGAATGAAAGGAAAGGATAAATAAAAATTATAATTCGAAATATTTTTCGACATTCCGCCCCGAGAAGATATTTTTTCCATATTATTCATCAATTCTGCTTGAGTCATTTTCTTTTGTCATTTGCCAAACCATTTCTCTTTGCTTCAAAATTTTGTCAGCTAATTCCATCAATTTCGTTGTGTTAAATTCCGCAATGGTTCTTTTTTCCTGTATTATTTCTAATAATAACCATCTTGGGAATTTTTCCATAATTATTTCTTGAATTACTGTTACATTCACATTTTCACCTGCTTGTTCCAATTGATTCAAAATTCGCTTGCATTCGCTATTCATTTTTCTAACATCAATTGTTTTTGGACTCTTATAATGAATTTCTCCTAATTCCATATATAATTTCGATTTCAATGTTTCCATGTCACCAAATCTCTTGAGAAGGTGGTCCTTAACAATTTTGTAATTTTCAGCTGTGACTGTATAGCCTTTTAGCTCTTTTTCGGCATCACTTTTCAAGCAAGAAAACAAGTATGCTAACTTTTGTACATCAGGTATTGTTTTATCTGAGTCAATTGATGCTTCAAATATACTCCAAAATTGTCTCCAGTTTTGAAATTGACCATCAAATTGAGGTAGTATAAGTTTTGGTAATTGAACCCTCTGTTTTGGGGTATCATTAACTTGCATAGCTATTGTTTGACAGTTTTGCTGCAACCAATTCTCAAGATTATCAACAATTACTCTCCCCTGGTCTATAAGCTCGATAACATTTCCATGATTGTTCAGATAATTTGTAAATTCCTGCTCTTCTCTAACTCGATTGACAGCATCTGCAATAATCATTAATTCTGACCAATCACAAATTTTTCCATCCAATGTTTT